>OZ023163.1:21015151-21602651 GCA_963678695.2 Diplodus puntazzo
AAACAACATAAAAGTACAAATTATTGAATATTGAAGTTTGGACAGCTGTATTTAAACAACATTTATTTGTGCAGTCCTTAAAAAACAAAGACTCAAAGGGCCTTGACGAGACACATCAAAAGTCAGCTGGCATAGAAAACATGTTGAAAATACTTCCCAAAAGACTTTCCAAACTGAACTAATCCAGCCTCGGTTGCCAAGGTGGAAATAAATGGGAACAACTTAAGTCAAGACTGATTCAAAAGGCGCTAAATGTAGCCTTTTGTGCTTGTCAAACTCAAAATCACAGTTCCAGTAAATCGTGCTACTTCCTTTTATAAAGAGGACGTTGCAACTTTTCAGTCCTGCAACAGCAACAAGGTTTCCTTCAAATGTGAGCCGGTGCCTCTCAAAATAGAGACGCTGACCATTTTCTCACTAATGGTCTCAATGACCAAAATAAATGAGGTAATCATTTATTTATGTTAAATGACTCCATCCAGCACCTTTAAATCTGCATTTTGCTGTTCGCAATTTTCCACACACTTCATATTTACTTTCTAGTTCATGACGACAGCAGCATTGTGCACTCTGTGCTGACAAGAAGCCAACATAAGCCCAACCAACTGTTAATACACCTGTGGAGGATTTAAACGAGGCACACAAGTTTAACTGGTGCGTGAATATAGAATAGTAGTCAGAGAATGAAAATGGACCTAACAAATTAACAATTACAACAAGAATTTCTTCTGGTGATGGTGTGAACAGTAATGAAGCCAACACAGGCATCTTTATTCACACCAATAAGTTTCATATTTACCAAGGCAAGAAATGAAGTCTATTCAAACTAAACAGGACGCGCTGTACGTTGCCGGCAATCTGTTTAATTTCACAGCCCATGTGTCCTGAACAGAAGAAGGCCACAGGGACAGCATCTGTGAAGTCTTTTTTTAATGCCTCAGTATAAAGAGGGCAGTGAGGGCCACTGAAGAGCCTTATTGTCTCCAATGACCTCTGGGCCTGTGCCGGGGTCTGCCCAATAAACTTCCTTATAATAGCTGCACATGGCCGACTTTCCCCATAGACTGAGCACACTCTCCCCGGCTGCAAACTGTTCATTTGAATTCAAACTCAATACGTCATGCTGTAAACGAATACAATTACAGCTTTATTCTATGGAATGATCTTAAAAAGAAGATTATGAGAATATTCTATAAATAACATAAAACCTCTTTTTTGAAAGGTGCTTTAAGTGAGTTCCTGGTGTGAAAAACACTTTCTGAATATTTAGACATTTATCCTCCAAAATATCTTGAACACCAATTCAGACATGATTCAGTAACTTAAAGAAAACACAAAACAACAACTAAAAACATGTGATTTCAGCCAAGTTAACATCATAACCACAGCTGATGTTAACAAAAAAATTTTAAACAACAAGCCATCTATAAATTGTGATGATGTGACAAATATGTGATGTTTTGTTGAAAAGCTGTTATAAAATATTGTCACTTACGGTATGTAATCTAATAACTGAAACTGCGAGAGTACACACACACACACACACACACACACACACACACACACACACACTACATCATCCTCATTAACATGCCTGTACACAGACTGTGTGGACTACTTCTAACACAGAGTTCCACAGACTGGGAGAATGACTAATTCAAGCAGATGATGGAGGAAAACAATTAACAGTTTGTCATCTCAGGCTTGGCATCCGCACGCATTAGCATGAATGTGCTATTTGGGCTGAGCGAGGTGTTAAAAGTGCCTGGCTGCCGTTTATCGGCCTGGGAGGACTGTGCCATGTTTTGGGATGACTTACCGAGACAGTGGAGCTCGGTGGGTTGGTGCCATAGCCAGATGAGGGGAGGGATGCCAGGGACCATCTCCGGCCTTCAGCTCTGAGAGAAACAGACATGCATCTTACGTAAGCTGCAGCAGCATTGGCATTAGTTAGCATTTCATATGTGAAACTCCTTACATAACAGGCGACGGAGGAGGCCTGTGACTGCGAGAGCATGAAATTAATTTCCTTTTTTCTAAATCATATCTAACAAGGTTCTATGTCCTCACTTGAATCAGAGCCGCTCTTTAGTATCTTGCTCTCTACAAATCAAGCTATAAACCTTCACATGACAAAAAAAAAAAAAAAGATAGAACACAAGCTTTAAAAGCCAACAGACATGGTGCAAGAATTCTGAAAGAAGCTACCTGTCAGCCCGGGCCAGGTGACTGAGATCACGACAGCAGCAGAGAGAAAGACAAAACCAAAAAGAAAGAGGTTTCAGTGAGTTTTGGGATTTTTTGCACCAAATGCTCCTGTGACCCCTGGCATTCAGCTGAGGGATTAGTTCTGACAATGTTGCCTTCCTTGCCAGTTTTCATTTGTCTAGATACAAGGAGTAGTGCGCAAAGTAAATTAATTTGAGGATATACTTTACATAACAGAAACAAATCTTCACTTCAAAGCCTGACCAGCGATCTTGTCTCCAAAGAAAAAAAAACAAAAAACAAACCAACAAAACTGAGCTGAGAGAAAAAAAATGAAAACACAAGAAGGTTACGTGTTATAATATTTGGCATGTTGCTTGCAAGCAGAGGAAACAGTGAAGTTATTATGCAATGAAGTTCCCACAGAAACTTAAAGGTTAAAAGAAAGCTCCAACAGCGCCAAAACGTCCAGATTTTAATCTATTTGGTGAAGAAGACTGAATGAGTAAGATCTGAAAGAGAGATTTTAAATAGACCAGATGACTTCATAATATTGATTTAAAGACAACTTCAGTGGATTAACGCCTCAATATGGGCTTGAAAAGCATTCTAGCAGGGGGCGATTTGACCTAAAATTTATATCGCTGTATTTTATTTGTTTCTGGGGTGATGGTATGATATCACAGAATTATAAAATAAAAAGGGATATTCCACTAAAACTACTACTGCTACCTCTGTTCACTCTATTGAGAATGTAAGGGAACATATCTGTAAAAAAAAAAAGATAAACATAAATAATAATGTATGGGATTACTGGCTTCAAATAGGAATAGAAATACTGCATTGATCTACATGCGTTTTGAGAAGGGAGGATCAGCCTGCCCAATAATCTAGGTTAATTAGTAAATGCAATGTGATTCATTCTCAGAGAGCTAGGATGAGGTAGCTCAACAGCATCTGTGTGTGGAAAACCCAAAGTAAAATAATCAGTGGCTTGTCTACAAAGTACATTTACATGCAGCAGCAACAGACAAACACGGTGAGGACCATTATGGAGCTGAAGGAGCTTTTGTGTAACGTTATCAACAGAGCTGGCTGAGCTTGCGTTGCAGTATGAAATCGGCGAGCATTAATAGCAACCTGGAAAACAGTTTCCAACATCTAACAACAATTTGTCCCGACTGTCCCTTAATACTATATACTCCAACATTGCTCCAGCTACCACACTACCAACGATCCATCCTTGAGCTTGAGTTTTAAAGCACAACCTGTGTTTCACGTTGCTGGACCTCATTGAGAAAGCAGTCTGAGGTAAAATGGTTAGCACATACATTAGCCTATAAGTGTTTTTCAGTTGTTGCGGGACAAAATGACAAAATACAGTTAATTTACTGTGTATTCATTTCCTCAGATGGTGAGAGTAGATAATGACATTTGTTGGTTTTAGCAGATAACAATAGATAAATGGGGTGCTTTGTTTAGCTTCCACAAATTTGTGTCACTGAAGTCAGCATTAGTGAGGAAAAGAGTAGTTACTGGATGTAACCTTAGTTCTACTTGTACATGTACAGGACCACTGATCATCCCGCAAGGTGTTGGGTCCATCCTGCACAGGCTGTGTTGGATGCCTCAGGAGGTATGTGACCAAGTCTGTCTATAACTTGGTGCTGATTGTGAGGCAACTGATTACTTTTCTCAATTATAAAAGATGCATTCATTACCTTTCATCCAGATAGTATGACACCATTTAAAGTGCTTTACACTGATTTTCTCTGAGTAGGTGTAATTTTTCTGTCTCGCTCCCGTTGTATTTTAGGACAAAGCACCTGAATTGCTCACAAGTTTTTAACGACTGTTCTTGGGTTTCTTCAAGGTGCCGCTCTAGTCTCGTAGGCTACACATGCCTGAAGCAATACAAGCGTGTTGCCATGGGAACGAGGTTGAATGATGTGTGAGTGGGCTTCGAGGGTACCCACTACCTAACTGCACGCATCCTGCTGAGGAAGAGTCTGCTGGCAGAGGTGTGAACGCTCCAGGCTGAGTCAGTCTCAATCACCTTGCTACTGCTTCTCTACAGCTTCCAGAGTGCCTGCCTCTGTCCCAGCACACTCACACAGATGCTGCATCTCACAGGCAACCCTCAGTGTGTGATCACGCATTAGATTTATTTAATTCTTCAGAATGTAAATTTGTATTTGGTTCATTTGGGTTCACGTTGTCAAATTACACAGCTCCAGGACTTGTAAACAGGAGCCACGCGAATCAAAACTGACTGTGGGTCCTGTAATTTTAAGTGATCGTTATGCATGGAGCAAATATTTCTGCGAACCTCAACAGGATTTTATTATAAAATCCTTACATTTTGTAGAGTGCCCACAAATAAATTAATAAAAGGCAGACATTGGCTCAAGTCTCTCCATATTCACTTGCTTACTTCAAGAGCAGTAAAAAAAACAAAGTGCTGCTGTAGGTTGAAAACCGTACTTAACTTCTTGAAAGCCTTTGAATAAAATCCCTTCGTAGAAGTCTTTGTACCACTTGACGTTATTGACAAGTAGTTTATTTTATTTATAGTGAAAATAGAAATTCATTTTAGGGAAACTAGAGTCACTGTTTCATTAATACATTTCCCAAAACATAATTCTATATAATTGCTACTGCGTTGATAGTCTCCCATTGCCACATCTACAGATCTCCACAGCGCTACGCCAGTGCTGGAGAAAAGTCTGGCTGCAAGTCAGGAGGCAAGCACTGACATTAAAATGACTAAATCCCCACTTACAACTTATAGCTTGTTCATGTTTGTTCTGTTAGGGACTAGGTTAGAGTAACTTGGAGCATGAAGACAACCAGCTTGGAGGATGTTGTTGTTTTTTTCCGTAGAGACAGGGATTTTGAGAACATTGGCACACAGATGGCGTAAACGGAGGAGAATGCTGCATTAAATGTTTGGTCAATATCAGGCTTAAACCCACAGTCTACATTTGCTGAGTCACACCAATGAAGTGTAGACTAGAGGTCTTTTTGTCAGTGCAGAAGGTTCATAGGCAAGCAGTTTCCAATAATATATGAATGTATGCATAACTACTATCTTCCTCTTAGACTTCTTCTTTAATGGAAATTCTATCTCCAAGAAACTATCTAAAAGTATTTAGAAAATATAAAATTATAGCCCTGTAAACTTAAAAGCTACCCTCATCATTAACTGTTGACACAGAATACAATTATGATCATTTGAGGTCCTTCCGATTTGACAAAGAAAATATATCCATCTAGGTGGAAAAAGGCTTGCGAGTAGTGTTGACATACCTTCGGGCGAATGGAAAGTTGAGGCAGGCACTGGTCGACACATTACGAGGGCTGTCCAGAGGGCTGCTCGCAGCTGACAAAGAAAAGACAAAGTTACTATGGGGAACCATTCACAGCTGTAATAATAAACACATGAAAATAGAACAGAGACGACCACATGGTTGCATTTAAGTGGAAATGTTCCAAAAAGGGTGACATCATGTCTATGCAGGAACCCTCAATCACTGCAAAACCCAGCAGCATTAACCGGCACCTCAAACAGGTCCAACATATCATCTTCGTATTACTTTTCCAAACATTACAGCACTTATCTGGGGACATTCTTAATTCCTGGGGGAAGCCTCATGCAATTTGGTCTCACTAGAGTCTGGAGGTCTGGGTTACACTGGAGTCTGTGGTTCGTTTACATGCAAGTGGTTGAGCATCAATTAAGACACAAGAGAGCGACCCAATTAGAGCCTCACCGTACTCACTGATTAGATAATCCTCAGAATGATTGAGTTCAAAAGGGAGCATGTCCACATACTGCTGGTATGAGGAGCTCTTGAGCAAAACTCTTTTCATAGAGTGCAGCTGCTTCATGGCTTCAAGGGGCTGTACACCGTCTGTACTATTGTTGATTCACAGAGCAACTACTTAGAAATTACCTTTCACACAATCATCTTAACACTTTATTCAATCTGATACCAATTCAGACAATATAAAGTCAAAATGAATGACCCAAAACATTCTGGTTTTAAACACCACTTCCTTCAGTAACATGAAACTGGAAATGGGAGGTCTATATGTTCTGCAGAGGCTGAACCAGGACTGAGTGATGATGATAGACCATATCTTACTTTCAATATTCCGATAATAATCAGAGCTCAACAAGTACATCTGCCCGGCTGACATTAAATGATTAGTAGTTGATTAGTATTGGTGTGCATGCCCTATATGCCAATAATTAAAACGAAATTGCTGTACAGAAATAGCAGATTAGGGATTACGCAAAGAATCTTGGGATATGGGAGGCCGCCAAGGATAGTAGCGGTGTATCCTTCAAAAAGAGGGAAAAGAAGGCTGCATTTGTAGGGTGCATTTGAAGGAGCCTTTAAATTGGGACAGCCTTTGTGTGGCATTGTGACATAATCAGCCTTCAAATGTGTCCTTTGAAGGTTGCAGCCCCTGAATTGGGACACAGCTACTGTCTCCCTTACATAGTTTGTCCACCAGGGAGTACAAAAGATGAATCTAGGGGTACATATCCGAAGTCTCTAATTTGATATTTCTTAGTTCCTCGATCCTTGTTTGATCCAGAAGTAATTCTGGTCATGCATATTACAGGCTGTCGAAAAGCTCTTATCGCTCCCCTGAGGAGTGAGACGGGATCTCTGAGGAGTCATGAGCAAGGATACACAACAGTACCCTTCCCGTAAAAGTTTCAGCTGAACACCATGACGCATAAATACTACATCTGGCAGATTTTAACAAGATGGCAGATATCACTTTAAATGCAATGAGAGGAAATGACTAGTGCTGGGCGGTATACCGGTTCACACCGAATACCGGTGTATATTTTCGTTATGATATGAATTTTTAATATACCGCCATACCGTTGTATTTGAATACACAACGTTCGGAACGCTATGCTGCGTGACACTGTTTCAGACCGGAACCTTTTCAATGTTGCGCTGCTAAACAGGTATGGTGCGACTGCGAGGGTAAACAGTAGTGCTCTGGTGTTGTGTTACAGTGAAGATGGATAGGATAGACATTGCAGATCATGACTTCACCCGCGGACGTCAAGATGAGCAACTGAAAAGCCGCTGAGATCCGGGAGATGCTAGCGTCTCCTCGTCTCTGTAACTGGTTGTGTCCGCTACTTGTGTGCCGGCAAGCTAGGAATGGTCGCTACTTTCAAATTAAAAACCCCCCGCTAAGAACCCAGTTCTAAACTCCAATGGGGTGCAATGTAAAGCTCTTATTTTGAAGACAAATTCCACCTGCTTCCTGTTAGCTGTCTGTTGCTTGAGGCAGCAAACGGAGGGGGTGGTGTGCCAGGCCGCACGCTTCCATTGCTAGCGGGGGTTTAACATCGGCGTGTGTTTGACTGAGGAGGCGAGAATATGGGCCACGGATCTATAATCAAATAAATATATCAAGTGTCGCCACATTTCTACCGATACATATGTTGTACGTCACTGTTCACACCGAACTTCGTGCTTCACGTCACGTCACATGTTTACGCCGACCCCAGTGGCAGCTTTTTGTGGAAGAAGGAATGAGAAACTGGTTGAGAGAGGAAAATTACACCTCCCTTAAAGATAGACAGCTGCCTTTTCTATCTAAAAGGGGCTAGTAATTCCTCTCTCAACCAGTAGAAAATGCTGTGAACACATGATTATGCATGAAAAAAAAATACTATCATATACCGTGAAACCGTAGGAATTTTGAAAAATACCGTGACATTTTTCGTCATACCGCCCAGCACTAGAAATGACATCTTATTAATTATGTAAAATATTTCCTCGTTCCAGCTCTCCCCGTATGGTTTACAGTACTCATGTCTCTCCATTAATCATCGATGGGAGGGACAAAGACACAAGGAAAACACGCAGGTGAGGGAAATGTAAATGCAATTTAAAACAAACTGAATTAAATTTAAACCTTGGGATATACTCCTGGAAAATGTGCAACTCTGTGTGTAGGCCACAAAGCAAATCTGTGAGATCCATAAAAACAAATTTTTATGTTTTGTGCTTATGTTAAAAAAATAAATAATCAGCCAATACATAATCATCATTATCAGTTACAGCCTCAAAAATACAGTCTCAGTCAGGCTATAATCACATGAACTACTTTCAGTCATTGGTCTTAATCATCTAATTGGAAGCCTCTAGCAGTTTTGTGTAAGTACAAAAAGTGGAAAAGGGTTTGTCTTGTTGAATAATGGAAATGGGTGGGTCATCCCTTTTCTTCCGTTAGTCATTTTTTAATCTGCAAGTCAGTTCTTTCATTCTGTTCTTCTCTAGCCATGGCCTAATAACACCACACAAATCAGCAATGAAATTACATCAGACTTCATTATTGTCAAATTCACACTGTACATATTGTGCAATAATGTCCATAGAAAAGTGACTTTCTTTGACATTTAGTCTGTCAAAATAATATAGTAACATTCGATAGCAAGTGTACTGCAGGTCATCTGAATATCGTGACGTGTCAACCAGATACTGTCTGTGATGCGGATTACAAGTTGTAGTTGAACAAGCTTAATCTTGTATTAGTGATCGTGGCCTTGCCAAGGTGCCCTCCATCTTACCAACACTAACGTGAGTGGAGCAAATACTCTGGCAGCAGGCTACATGACAGACAGTGATGTGTTCATTTGCAATTTCATGAGATGTCATTAACCACACACAGTGAAACTGAATGTTTTCATACAGCAAAAATGTGAAAAATGTGATTTCTGAGAAGTTCTGGTAATGTGTTCACACAAAGCCTGTTGGATGCTCATTATTTCATGTCCAGTGGTCAAGTGACAACAATACAATTTAAACTTGGGAGTCATTTTGACTGTTATTTAGCAATAACTCAGTCTCAGCATGGACATGCAGAAGAGCACAGCTAGAGTCCATCCAGCTGAGTTTAAATCATAAGAACTCAGATGGAGAAACAATGCAATGGGCTGCAGTGCACAGTTGGATTAAAAAAAACAGAAAAGTGAGTATAAAGGTAAATACTTCGACGACACCAAACTGCACTTCAAACTTTTTTCAAGCAAAGTTGTTAAAAACAAAGTCTGATTATCAAGACTTCAATAGTTTTCTCCTTTGACTATGTGCTTTTGAGGTTAAATGTAAATGAGCACATTACAACACGGCCTTTCATCTGCTCTGTGCACGTTTATCTGTTTGATTGGCCAATACAGGGAGTTGCTCGATGACACTGAGCCAGAGCCAACGCCAATATCAACATGTATTTTTTGCAGTGCTCCTGCTGGGACTTGCTGGGATTAAAGGTTTCCAAATGTTGCATTAAATCCTACCGGTGTGGAGTGAGAGCGGACTGAGCGGCCGGGACAGCGTGGGCGATGGCGTCCCAATGCCGAGGCTCTTCCTGTTGCTGCTGCGACAGCTGAAAGACAAAGAGAGAAGTCAACTGTCTGCCAAGATCAACACACATCACTTATCTCTATCTGTCATCACAATTTGAATGGAAAAGTTATGGTGGTAGTTAGCATATTGAGTGATACTAATGTGTTTTAATTCTTAACCTTCACAGCAATTAAAGGTTGTTGGTAGTATTCATTGAGTAGCACGTGGGTTTGAAATATGAAAAACAAAAGGAACAATATAAGGAACTTAATCAAGATGAAAACAGACTCCCATTCGTCACATGGGTAAACTATGCTAGGCAGGTATGTTAACATCTTTCTATTGGGCTATTTTGTGTCTGTTACGCCATTTTTCCTTTACATCTACGGGCCTTGCTCTCCTCGGTTTGACTCGGCACTGCAGCCCAACACAGCATTACAGGAAAAGTTGTGTTTTCACCAACAGTAACCTTAACAGTAAACATGACTTCCAAAAGAGCTCAAAGTGAACATGACAAAACATTAAAACACAGCGGGTGTTTGAAAGTACAAACAGGGTGGCAGAAACTAAAGAGATTCAGTTAGAAGCTACAAAAGTACTGAGAGCAGAACACACTGACTTTTATTAACATCTTTTTCTCAGGTTTCCTGCACAGACATGAGTTCAGTATCAATTTGAGGGGCAGATGTGCATTTGTTACTAGTCGGCTGCAGTCGCAAGTAGTCAAGTCACGGCTTTGCCCCACTCCGGAGCAGGAGCAGGTCCATCACCAGCATGGCTTGGCTCAACTTGGTGCAGTAAAACTGGTGATGGAAAAGCAAATCTGCGCGACTCGGTTTGGCTCGGCCAAGAGCACAACTGGAAAAGCGCCATACCAATCCTTGTGCATAATGCTTCCTTTTTTCTTGTCATTAATTTTCCAGTAAGTTTCTTCTAAAAGCAAAATTTTCTCCGATTGAAATTAATATCAAGAACATAAAAACTGCTATGATGTTAGCATGCAGCACTGGAGGAAAAACATGGACAATTCTGGTGTTTCTTTTTATCACTGAACAGCTAAGCTGAATAATAAGGAAATCTAGACGGAAAATAACTTGGTATATTCCTTTAAGCTGGCTGTAATCATTTCATCCCTGGGTTTTATCCACCCCATAATTACACGTTTGACACATACAATTTTTCAGCATGTATTTATATTTAAGTGTGTGTTTTTCTGAGTGCATTGAGCAGCAGCTTGTGGACACAGAGACACTGTATGGCAGACTAACATTGGGTAGATTAAGAAGACACTTGACCTCCAAAGTAGCAGACTGTGATCCACTAAGCTGGAACTATTCTAACAGAGTGACTAAGCCTGAATAACGCCAAGACATATCTGAGTTTGTATGCAAATTGGTAGGCTGGGTTTAAACTAAGACTGGTGAAAATGTGCAGGGAAGTCCAGTTTTCTGTGTTGTACAATTTGCTATCCTCTCTCAAGTATGTTTTTTTTAAAAAAACATTTTTTAAATCATACAGATGTTCCCATAAAACATTTCGAAGTTTGTTTAGTTCCATTTTTATAGAAGAGTTTTATAGCAGCAAATTTCAATATGTGTAAATTAAGTTTACATTACATTTAGTAGTGACACAGGTAAGTCAAATTGTCAGGGGAATCTGTTTAGAGCCACTGAATGTTTTAATAGTGGTGCTAGTGTATCGATTATCATATTGCAAGAGCACGCCATATATTGCTGTATCGATATTTTGTCCCATCTCTACAACTAGCAATTAGTTTCATTAATGATTGTTATTCTGTTTAAATAATTAGCCTATAAATTGTCAAAACATTGTGAAAAAAATGCTGATTACAACAAGGTGACATCTTCAAATATTGTCTGATCAACCAAGAACTAAAAGACATTCCGTTTAACTGACTCTGCCATTAGAGAAATTTGAGACCTGATAATGTGAAGTATTTTTCAGAAATTGTCCTAAACTGCAGACTCATATTTCAAGATATACTCAATTAATGATACTGGAAGGTTTGTTCAGACAGTAACTGAGAGTTTGGCCTCATCATATCAGCTTGTGCTTTTTCTATTTCTTACCTGAATATCCGCCACCCATCTCTGGTGGCCATACAAAATTCACTAAACCAAAGTTACCATATTCGGATTTTCAGCTCTGAAGAGCAATGCACTCGTGAGACAGACAGGACGCTGTTAACCGCAAGCAGAACTAAAGTTTCTGAAAATCCTTTCAACACTCGTAGTTTCTGCAGTTACCAAAAATACACAATTCATGGTGAGGTGGTACAGATGAGGGCTTATGATATTTAGCTGTAAGAAGTGAGATTTCTTTGTCTCTGCCCACTGAGATTTACCTCAACTGATGAGATTATTTCCGCCTTCAGAGCTGCTCTGCCTTGAGAAATGTTTATGTAACTACAACTCTAATCTGCAGGCAGATGCGTGACACACCAGCATGGCCGTGTCAGACCAAGAGGGAAAACTGATGAAAGCCAAAACACAAAGAGGAAACCTCCTGTCAACAGACTGGAGGCTGAAGGGACTGTGTGCACAGACAACAGCAGCAGCAGGTCCAGCTTGAGCCACAGATGTCCAAGACGCAGTGTGTGTGTGTGTATGCGTGTGTGCTGTTGTGTGTATGTGTATAAAGGGAAGGAGGGAGGGAGTGCTAAATCCTCTGGTTCTCAAAGAAAAGGGCTAAATTTGACCAGAGACAATCAACTGAGCAGATTTTTTTGTGACGGATGTACAGTTCAGTAGTGCTAAAATGATAACTGAAATAATCCGTAAGTAAAGATGCCAAACATTGTGTGGCTCCAGCTTGTCAAATGAGAAAATGTTCTGTTTTTCTCTGGTTTAAAGCCTCTAAATTGAGTATATATGATTTTTAGACTGCTAAAACCAGGAATTTGAAGACCTTTGACTCTGGGAGACATCTTATAGATCACAAGAGTCGAGGGGCTCTGTGGACCTTCTGTGTTGTGCTGGAAGCCAGTCATTAGTTTATGTTAGCGGACTTCATTTCTAAATGAACGTTAGCTGCTGTTGCTCTCTGTTAGCGGAGTGGAGAGATGCACTGAGATGAGGCACTTGAGAACGAGCATACAGTCTCATTCTTTGGACTTGTCTCAGAATCTCTAACCCGAGTCGTTCGCAAAGAAATCCAGAGTCCACTCCAGCAGTATAAAAGAACTTCAAAATATCGTCCACAGGCTTGGTATAAGCAACCGAGAGAGATGAGGGAGGTCTAATTTTTCAAGACACCTTATAAACAGCTCCATATGGCAAAAAAAAAATTAGATTAGTATGTGCACATTGCCATAAACTGTGACATAGAGCCCCTCTAAATTAGAGATAAAATCTGCAGATCAACTGACAAAATAATGGCTGGTTGCAGCCGCAAAAACGCAAAGTATTTGCAGTTTCCAGCTTCTCAAATGTGAAGATTTGCAGATTTTCACTATTTAATACAATTGCAAATTGTGAGCAAGCTCTTTGATGACGGAACTTTTGGCTCTGGGAGATTGTACTGGCCATATTTCAATCACTTCTGACATTTTAAAGACAAAAAAAAAAAAATCAATGAGATATTTGACCGATGAAACGCTAAATATGCTTTAGTCAACAGTAAACATGCCACAGACGTGTCAGTTCAGTCAGTGACGCGTCCTCTTATCAGACAGTGAACAGCTGCAGGTTTTATCTCCAGTCATCTGAGAGTAAACATGACAAACAGTTAACTCTGACCTCCAGACAGTAATTATCATCACTCCAGTAGTTGCCAATACAAACAGAAACGGTGTAAAAGCAGGCTTGTCTCCATATAAAAAGACCTTCTATTGTCTTTATTTAACTTTGACTGGTCGAACCAACTGAACCCATAGTTACAGTGAATGGGACATAACACACAACAAAGACAACTATGTGTGTGCCAGTACCTTGGAGAGTGTGATTTTAAGAGCCGGTACTGTTTGTAAGCTGTGTTAGTTCTTCTCAGAGGGGTTATTTTCTGAACAAAGCGACACAAACTGAAGCGTTAAACTGAACACACAGGATTAACGGTGGCGCACACGGAGCTAGCTTAAAATTGTGTTTGTTTCCAAATAACGTTCACGTGGATGAAGACCTGTAAAGACCAGCTGCAGTGGATAAAAACGTATTTGTTAGCATTTTGACACAGCGAAAGCCAAAACGAACCGAACTAGCTTGATGCTCCACATCCCAACTCTTGATAACTACCTTTTTGAGCGCTTCAGCAACGCTCCCGGAACATAGTGCGACTTGTTCTGGCTCGGCACCGCGGTCCAGTGGCTCGGATCCGACATGCTGGAGGATTTTCTTGTGTTTAAAGTTAATGGTGGTTTCAGAAAGCTGAAGCCGAGGACGATGAGAAGCCCGCTCCCCCTGCTGCTGCTGCCGCTGCTCTCCCCACCATCGTCTCCTCTCCTCGGCGGTTCCTTTTGTATTCACACCGACTCCGGCTGCCTCGTGTTGCTCCCAGCGGCTCCGGAGCTGCCTTCACATCCTCCGGTCGGCTCTCTGGCCGCCGTCCTGTCCCCGTAACATCACCTCCATGTCGGGTTATCTGGTGTGTAATCGCGTTCACACGGCGGCGGCACACTTTAGTTTGAACACAGACGCTGCTGGCTGCGTGTGTGAATGCGTGTGAGCTAACGTGAGCCTGGTGCTGCGTTCAAGTGCTGCTCGTTACCTCTGGCTCCTCAGTGCTGCATTAACCATTTAGTCTACAAGTGTCATTGCGAGACAACTACCAAACGATACATCATTATAGCCGTCTAACCCAAGAATAGAAAATATCCCTGAAAAACAAAGTGCAGGATTGCATTTTGTCTTCAGTTTCACAAAACTTCACCACTAGCCAAAAAAACATGATGATATGGAATTTACAATGCTATAAAAGCAAGCAACGCGGCAAATCTTCGTTTTAAAGTTGATATATAACGTTAACTATTCAGAAAGTTGACTGAAAGAGATGAAACTGTTCCCATACCAGGAGATGAGCAGCTTCATCTCGTCAGTCAACATCCATTCATTACCGTTGTACTTCAACAGCAGTGTTTAAACTAAATATCAACCCTTTACCAACCGTACGCAGTACTAATTTGAACTCTATATCAAAGTGCATCATTGTTATTAGTTAAACGTTACACATAGCACCATTTGAAAGAGCTTGCAACGTTTGGCATTTTTGTATTATGTAACTGAGTTTCAACTGTGAAATTTCAATATCCCAATGTGCAATGGTGTAAACACTATTTAACTGTGTGTGTTTTTATCTTGTTCATATCTTGATGTAACGATGCAAATTTCCCCATTGTGGGACTAATATAGGATTATCTTATCTCAACAAATTGAGTACTTTACTACTGTACACAAAAGCCCTTTGGGTTTGAAATGTGCTGTATAAATAAATTTGACCACAAAGACACATTGGTCACAGTGTAATAAGGTGCCCAGTCGACTGTATCTGTCTTTATCGGGACAATGCTAAATGGGCAAGAGTTAGCCTTTGTTGTCCCTGGACAGATTTTACTAAAGGCTTGCTGAAATAGATCACACTGTGAAGGAGAGCAGACCGAAGAACTGAGGCTGCAAAAGATGGTAGGAGTGAAACTAAGCTCCACAGCGTGTTGACTCCTACATTGCACAAGTGCTGCAAAACAACTTGAAGCCGAACAGAACTTTTTCTCTAGTCAACATCTCGACTATTTTCAGGCCAGGCCGACATTCGTTGGACAATATCACACAGCTGAGTGGTAGATATGATAAGAGTTCTGCTCCGCACCATTACTTATTAGTACAGTTACCCCCTTCTAACAGGGTCCAGTGGAAATGCACTCATGCCACTAAAGAGTTAACCTTGGAAATAGAAAAAAGGGTAAGCAATAAGTTATTTGAATCTCACTATCTGAGCTACTTTTGACTTCCTGACATCAGTCTTCTTCAAATATATGAGAGGCTGCCTGTTTCGAGACATTAAAGGTATAACCCCTGATTTGATGTGCGGTTAACTGCAGACTATTTTGTCAAAACTAACAATAGTCAGAACCATTGCTATAGAAACACTCGTCATGTTCACCTCTGTACTCACTCATACCGTTGTAGCAATTTCCTACGGAACCTAAAAGCAGCGCAAGATGTTGTTGGGTTAAACCATGAGGAGCTTGGCAGAGGAAGGATCCTTGCAAAAGTTTTAAACAATGGTACGTCCCACTGCATGTTGTTTTGCTTTAATACATTTTATGTTTTTTTTCTATAAAACGACACAAAGGTCATAGTCCACGTCACCACTGTCATCCAGATAACCTTAACATATTCGGTGCATCAGAATCAAAGGTGGCTGTGGGGAAGCATTTTCTTGCATACAAGTGCAGAATCTGTTGCAAGAGGATGAACACATGTCTGGATGGTGAAACAAACACGGGAATCTCTAATGCAAAATGCTGTGAAAAACGATGCCAACAATCTGCAATCTGCCAAACTGTGGCACCAGATTATTTATACTGTGTGAAAACTGTGTCGTGCGAAGCAGCGCAGGTTTATCGCATCTGAGATTTTTTGCATCCCCTCAAACAATTGCTCATTTTTCAACAGAGAAAAAATGGGATGCATTGCCGCTCGGTGTGTGTGGTGTGACAGCCTGGCACAGCTCACAGAAACATGCTGGATGCAGCCGCCTCTGTTTGCAGTGTGTTGCCTTCCTCCACAGCACCAGCACGGTTGCCAAGCAACCCACCTAGACTTAGAGACAACTAGTAAATGATAGGTCTTCACTGGTGAAACTGAAGCTCTTTAAAATGTAAAAAAGCAACTCAGACTTACTGCTTATTTTCTAGTTATATTTTACGCTTTTTCAAGTGTTAAATCTGTCAACTGGAAAACCACACATCAGAAAACGTTTGAATTAGCTGTTCATTTCACTTCACTTGCAATTTGAAAAGCTCTCAGCAAACACTTCAACAGCCTTACTTTATCTTTATGTCATACTGATCCAATCTGTCATGCACATCTCATTTATCATACACATCAATCTACTGCCTGTCGCCTCTGAGCCAAATTCATTAAAAAAAAAAATTCTCTTTCATGACATCTTTGTGGATTTATCATCTTTTTAAATACAGGTCCTGAAATAATGAGCAAAAAACACCACAAGGTCCATTTAGCAGCTGTTCTGGAGCTTTCAGTCATATCACACTATCTTCTGCAGCAAATTAAGCAGCAGGTGTCATATAACTGCTGATGTCCAAATGAAAAGATGGAGTCATACGACTGAAAGCAGCAGGACAGCTGTTAAAACTACCTTGTGCAGAGATTGTTTGCCGTTTCAAAGCTCAGTGAGTATAAATGGGTGTTCACTGGCAAGGTGATATGCATTTGATGTTGGCAATAAATCCCATGCAGGGACCAAAAAGGGTTACATTGTGGACTAACTTTTTTTTTCATCCACCCGGTCTATAAATCTCAGCCCCAAGCCCATTTGTCACTACCGAAAACATAAATCTTTAAAAATGAGTCAAGAATATAGTTTTATTTTTCAAGGGCTTTCTAAAAAATCACTGGGCCCTGTAGTTTTTAGCAAACAGGATGTAAACGGTTTGTTTGTTGAGGACTATCTTCAACAGTGGATTAATACACACTTGGTTCTCTATAGTGAGGTGTGCGTGGGATTTAATACAATTAAATTATATTACAAATGTTAATTTATGTTGATAAGATGAATTGTAAAGCAGTGCAGAAGAATGGCTCATTTATGTATTTTTAATAGTTCTTGGTCAGCAGCTTGAACCTGCAGTGTGAAACTTTTGTCTCCCCCCTGTGGCAGTTAGGTTTCTCTGCCAGAGTTGCTGTGGCAACTCCTTAACGACGGTTGCTCCCCACACTGTGTGCCAGCGCAGGGTGTCTAAACAGACACCTCATTTCAAAACTCTGGTGTACTGCAAAATATAGAGAGAGAGATTTATCTGGAGGGTGGAGGCGTGAACTTGTTTGGCTTGAATGTAAAAGACCTTCATCTGTATGTGAAAGTTCCATAGTCCAGCTTTAATAAGACTTGTAGGGTGGATCAGTTTCAGATCAATTTTCTGTGTTGAGGTAAACTGATCAGAAACTTTTTCGACATGTTCAGTCCATAGACACAGTGTGCGTGTGAGCTGTCTTACCTCCAGGGATGAAGTGTTTGTAAGGGGCTGCAGGGGCTGCAGGGGCTGCATGGGCTCAGGAGTGTGGGGCTCTGGCAAGTGGGCGACAAACTGTAAGGCAAGACATGTTGGCACGGATTAGTGCACTGACTCAGCACCTCAGCCCCCCCGGCGTCTGTCAACTGTCTGCAGGGGAGCTCAGGTCGAGGGTGAGAGATTGATGTCTGCATGTCACTGGCTGACACGACACAGTCTGTTGCATGGTGGCTGAATGCATTTGATTAGCTGGTTACACCACAGGAAGTTAGCAGCTGGGTGTCAACAAACCCCAACGGAAGTTTCATCGTCCAACACATGTTTACTTTGCACCTAATGCAACATTCAGCAGCAGGGCTTCAGACTCACTCTTCACACTGGTTTCACCGGTGCACCTTGCTTTTTTTTCCCCTTTCGGCAGATATTAATTCAATCTCATAACAAATCATGTGAGTGAGTGAGTGTAAACTGGAATAAAGGTGAAGATGAATGTTTTTTCTCCTTGAAAATCACAGCACGCACGACAAGAAGTTGTGAGACCTCAATTGCAAGATATCAAGATATTGCAAGATGTGCTGATATCTAAAGCAACGCTGTGTAACTTTTTATCCTTAGAATAACCGCTTTACAATCATGTTGATGGTACAGTGTCTTGTAATAGGGTGAATGGTGTCACAATGTCACATACATGTTTATTTCTACATACACGTTTTCAACACAACACTGTCATGACGTAATGGGTTTTGTTTGTAGTTAGCCCCTACATTACGTCTGATGCCTATTTACGACAGTGTTGTTGCACTCGGAACCTGCGGGGGGCGCCAAATCACATCAAAATGCCGATTTATACGTAATGTGGCTTTAATGGGGTATTATAAAAGACGTTAACTGTTGGAAAAAGTTTAAACCATGAGCGGGCTCTAAAATGTGGAGGTTTTGCAGTGGCAGAGAGACATTTTAAGTTGCACTTGAGAGATTTTCCCCCTGGAGCCCTAAGCAGTGTCCGGGAGTGACTAACACCTGGTAAATCTAACTACACACTCCACGTTATGTTGGCTTCCTGAAAACCCTACACAAACAAACCCTCACACTGTACAATTTTAAAATGTCTTCTCCCATTTCAACACCTTAACGTACTATTTTTGCATCAGAATGTGCACGCTCAGCCGTCCTAAGGTCTACATCTCCCTGATGCTGACCCAGCGCCGTAGCTGCTCTCTATTGATTTCCCCGCTCAGATGTGAGCTCTGCCTCGTGGGCTCCACAGTGCTGCTATTGTCTCAGTGCTGCAGAGGCTTCTCGGTGCTAAACACAGCACTGGCTACCGAAGCACTAATGAACGTGTTGTCATAGTAATGCAGGGAGGATGGCAGGAAAAACAACTCCTTGCACACACACACTCCTCGTTCTGTAGTGTCGGCTCATAATTACATAGCACACGCAACTCGTTACGCCGTATTTCGTCTTTACACATCTTCTCCTTCAGACCCCTGAGCCAAAGCTCTCGACGGTGATTGAGTGAGTAATAGCCCGTCATTTCCATTTTGCTTTTTCATTTGGTCGGCTCTTCATGGACACACTTGTCCAGAGTGTAAACTGAGTAGAAATTATCCGACTGAGTCATTGGCGACATTCACGCTGAATTTCTGATTTATTTATTTTTTTCGGATGTTTTCTTTAAGGGAGATTCTGGCGGCTACAACCTTTGAGTGACAAGACAGCAGCAGGATTGTCTCCAAAGCAAAACTAACAACCACGGCAAGCAAATTTAGAAATGAATGCAGAAGAATCCAAGATATTTTGGTCATATTGTTGCACCTCACTCGCAGGTTTTAAGGTTGACATCATCACAAAACGAGGACCTAAATCTGGTCACGCATAACGTCATCTACTGCAAAAAAAAAGTTTCTTTTTAAAAAGCCTTGCACTTTGATGCAAATATCTTAACCAAAGACCCCAAGCGCATGTCATAGCATTGTTTCAGGAAACTGTGTCTGAACCCCTCCCTGCTCAGCCAGTGTGAAACCTGCTCTGTATCTCTGCGCAGGATCAGATAAGGGCCTAAAAATGAAACAAAAACAGCACATGCTTTGCCGAGATGATCCACTGAGGGGGCAGATGGATGGATCAGAGAACGGGCATGTGAGCAGGGAGCTCCTACGCCTTATGGATCAGCATCTAATGGGCAGCAGGTACTCTTCCCCACCTCCCTCCCAACAAAAACAAAACAAACAAAAAAAAAAAAGAAAGAAAAGGCTACATTCACTCTGGAGGAAGAGTGGGCGGATATAAGACTGCAGCCGTGTCCTTTGATGGGAGATGGGATTCACAGGTTAGCAATTACACACAGAAAAATAAAATAAATGAAAACCTTCTCCCGAAGAGCGATAGCCATTTGCCTGCTGTGAGGGGGAGCAAGCAAGTGATTCATGCAGGAACGGTGGAGTGAGGGAAGACGAAGAAGAAAGATGAGACAATAGAGCTGGGAAAAAAAAAGACAAAACATCATGAGCGCAGAATTCACACTGCGAGATAAAAGATCTGTGAAGCCGAACAGGTGCTCGAAATGCCGAAAAACCTTCTCGCCTGCACAAGTTTCCTGTTGTTTCTGTAGTTTGGTTTGACGAGTTTATCCGGCTGTGACGTGTGCAAACACAGCTACAGTTTGGACGACTGGATCTCTCTACATCCTGTGAAGTTAAATAGTTTAAAAAGTGACATTTTTACCAAGAAACAGGCAACTGGGGAGTGTTGAGACACCTGTAACTCCTCGAAATCCAAAACACAAACAGCTGAAACTGAAGCCTCAAGCAGATGTCATGCTTGGATCTCACAGCTTCAGTGGTATTCATGTTTCAACAACCACACAAAAAGTCTGTTGACACTTGTGACCTGACATGAGCACACAAACATTGTCAGTCTCGTTAAAGACGCAGCAGTTTCACATGGCAGCTGTCACACATGCACCAGAGGATATAAAGAGAGATAAAAAAAAAAAAAATAAATAAAAAAAACTTACTCCAGAGTCAGAGAGGGGATCTTCAGTTTGTCTCGCCTCGACTTCATTGTTGCAGGACAGCAGAGCACGGGGGCTTCATTTACGACAGCGCCGCACCACTGGAGCTCACAGCCGGCTCCCAGACACTCATCGCTGCGGTGGGAGACTAAAAATAACCCCGTTTAGCCGGAGTATCGTTTACCGGCGGCTTCAGCGGATTCCGGGGGAAGGTTTCTCTTTTCACAATCGAACGCGGGGACGTGTTGAACAAAAACAAACCGCGCGTCTCGCTCCTCGTCTGTCTCCAAGGCGCACCGGAGAGTAACTGCCACACCACACAACCGGAGGGAGCGACGGGTCACCGCTTACCTCCATGTGACTGGTGGGGAGGGAGGGAGGGAGGAAGGGAGGCAGGGAGGGAGGGAGCGAGAGAGACGAAAGGGGGAGTCTATTGGCTGGGGGTGGCCAAATCAATTTGGGCGCCTGTCAACAAGAGGGAGGTTGTTGTGGGTGAGGACGGAGGGAAAGTTGGCGTCAGGGCTTGGATGTGACTGTCAAAGCTGAAGAAGAAGAAGAAGAGGAAGAAGAAGAAGAAGAAGACGAAGGGGGGGCAGTATTCATATATATTGTGTGTGTTTAATGTGTTTTTGTGATGCAGCCTCATCTTTTTCCGGCCGTTGAACCACAGTGACGTGACGCCAGAATCAAAGTTTCCCCCCCGTGTTTGTTTGATGAGATGTGTGTGAGACCAGATGAGGCAGAGCCGTGAACGCTGGCGGGCTGCTGGTCGTGATGAGGCTGGGGAATACCTCCGCTGGAAACCGTGACAGCTGCCACACGGGAGGATGCGTTTCTCACTCTGTGCGCGCGCGCGTGTGCGTCTGTGTGTGTGTGTGTGTGTGTGTGTGTGAGTGCAGCCGCCGTGCACGCGCAACCACACCACATCTATTTATTTATCCGCCGTTCATCAGAGCACGTGAGGGCAGGAGGTTTTGACACGTTTTTGCAGCGTGCGTGAAAGTCAATTCTCGTGCAGGTGGGCGCGCGCCTGTGTGCGTGCGCGCGCGCGTGTGTGTGAAGTGTCACTTTTTGCACCTCAGCTTGGCTGCTGCTCAGCGCCTTCATCTCGAACGGCAACGACAGCAGTGTCTTCCTGGTTGCTAGGGAGCTGGTGATGGTTTGCCTGGTCGCTAGGACACCAGCTTCACCCAAGTACAGAGTGACTCGAGGCGATCCAGCGTTGTTTACTCGTAGGATTGACCATTATGCTGCTTGTTTACTGTTGGGATCTATAAATCCTTAACTGCCACTGAAGCAAATCGATATTCCTTGGTTCAGGGGAAGACATTGTAATCGGAAGAGAAAGATCTTCACCGACCGATTCTGAACTAAATAAACAAACTGTCTTCCTTATCATGACTGAATGAACTGAATAAACAAACTGACCTTAAAGGACGACTCAATTTCATGCTGTTTTACCTTGTTTATAAATGGCGGACCCTGCCACCTTTCTAGCTTCAAACAGTGTTCTGCGAACCTTATTTTCCTCTGAGGGCAGCTTGTCTATTTAGTTATGGGCAAAATAGATATTTCCTAGTTTGTATTATTACCTCATTAATATTGTAAATATTACAATTAAGTATTACGATTGAGTTTGGATATCTCCAAAAGTGCGCAGTGCCCGTTTAAAAGAACTGATGGTTGACCTCTGGTTTCACAGTGGACAGGAAAAGCGGTCTCCTGAAAGAAAGCCGCAGAAGAAGCAGATTTGACAAAGCACATTCTCCTCTCTTCTTCTTTTTCTATTTCTTCGTCTGTCACTCACCGGCCGAGGAGGACGAGGTGTGACAGTACACACAGGCTGTGGTTGGGGGGGGAAAGGTGTGAACATTTGTTATAAATCGAGAGAAATACAGGAGAATATTGAGAGCAATGGAAAAACACGAGTCTCCTGCGAATATCAGGAGAGCTGACACCATGTGTTTCTGACGAGACCCCAGGGCCAAGTGTTTTTTGTGAAGAAATATGAAGTTTCAACATATCCTTGGTTCACAGAAATGCACATTCCCAACATTTATTTGTCAAGGATGGTTGTAAGGTTTGAGCTGGACAGCTTCAGTTGCTGTCTTGGCGGAATGGAAAATAATCTGAATAATCTGAATCACAAGCAAGAGTTGCTGGTTCACAACAAAAAAAATAAAGATTGTGGGATGGCTTTGCCTTTGTGTCTGAACCCACCTGTTGAACCTAATGAGCAGAAAAACAGCCTGCTGTGTGTGTGTGTGTGTGTGTGTGTGTGTGTGTGTGTGTGTGTGTGTGTGTGTGTGCATTCTGATGGGTGGTGTGGTGGTGGTGCCGTGGGGGCTTCCCGTTCCCGATTGCTTGGTAATTGTTTTGTTAGAGCAGCATTTCATAGGAGAGCCGGTTTCCCAGTTACCATGGCGATAAGGGCTTTCCTGCTCTTCCCTTCCCGTCAGTCTGTGTGCTTCCTCCCGTCTCTGCCGTGTGAGATGAGCTTAGCTAAACGTTGGTCCAACGAATGCCCCCAAGGATATGGCAGCCAAGTCAGAATCGGAGTCGAAGACGCTTTAATCCGATGCCAGTGAACTGGACGGTTACATCATGATTAACATGTCCTTTCTGCTAAACCACCCATGTAAATACACGGAGTGACTGCAGAGGAAACAGTAAATGATTGTGAAGAACAAGTTAGTAAAATATATGACATATTTCTGATACTATATACCTGTGGAGCTATGTTACATCATGAAAAAGATTCACTTCAGCCTCAAATTCTGCTGGAATCCGTATTTGAAAAAGCTCCAGACAGGTGAGGGAGCGAACACTGCGGAAAGGAAGCCTTCATGTTTACATCATGTGTGTCACGGGGGGTCAGAGGACACTAGCTGACCACCATCTAGCAAAGCATTGACATGGGTGCAGAGCTGGTAATCAGAGCCGACCATCCGTGAGAAGAAGCTACTGTCAGACTCTCGGTTCAGTCCACAAAACATTTCTGGAGCTTCACGGCAGAACAGTGTTGCAATGTTCTCCTAAACGGAGATGAGGACTTCATTTAACCATTAAAATACACCTGGAAAACTAACATGAAGTGGCTCGGTACAGCTCATCCAGCTTAATCCCTGTCTATGGAAGCCCAGAGGTGCCAAATTAATTTGAAAAGACGTTACATACACCCATCCAAGCGCTTATTTCTTCACTTAGCTGCTGGGCTGAAAGTGTTGCTGTTGATCGCACATTTATGGTGTAAATATCATCAACACAGCTTTTCAAAGGGTGAAGATAATATCTTTTCAAATCAATATTGGACCTCTGGACTTCAGGAGACTCAGCTTTCTACACCAGAGGTGTATGGAGCAATTTTATGTTTGTTTTCGGGGTTATTACATTTTTTTTTTTAAAAAAACAAGCCTCCATCCACTTCAGTTGTTTAGGAGTTTGTTTTGCTACGAAGCTCCAGAAACATTTGGTGACGGACAGGTGACAGGTGAGTAGATAATGACCGAAATTTCAGTTTTGGATGAACTTATCCATCATATGCCATCAGGAATCCTTGTGATTTAGGTGTGTACTGCACAGAAAAATGGCGTGGGGTTCCTCCTTAAAATGTGTTTCCTCAGAAACTCAAAATAGGGTTTGGTTTTTTTCCTACAGATTGAGGCTCACACAAATCCAACATCTCACCCACAGATACTGAAGGCTAACAAGCGAGAGGCAGGAGTCAGTGTGCGCCAAAACCTGAGAAACGTGAGGTGAGGCATTGTCTTAAGTGTGGCTGCATGTGAGGAGAGGAAAAGAGGGAGACTGTGTAACTGGAGATTGATGCTCTGGACATGACTAATACCTCACGCACGCTTCTGATGATGAGGTATATTAACGTTATACAAATAGTTTATTCTAAACAAAGCATAATAACAGCACGAGTGCACATCATCACTCAGATCTAATTGCAAAAACACACATCCATAATACAGAAATATGAACACACGCACACTCTCTCTATCTCTCTCTCTCTCTCACACACGCACACACACACACACACCCTGCCTGCAGCTGAGGCGCTGGAGGCACATAACCCGAGGCCTCGATTTATGTCTTCGCTGAAACGATTACAGAACCGCTGAAAACAATTCTGTTGCGTATTAGCTTCTAGAGTGAGTTTCATGGTTTAGTTCACTTGCAAAATAATAACAGTAGACACAAATGGATGCTGCACAAACTGCCAGCTCAACTTAAAGCGGTGTAAGACTACATCTCTTACTGCACCATCAAAAGGAAGTCATTTCAAAATGCTGTGATGCAGGAAATGAGAAAATAACACCGCAGGGGAAGCTGGTAGCTGTAGGTTTATGCATGTGTGTTTGTGGGTGGGAGACAGAAAAGGTGTGTTTGAACACGTGTCCACGGCGCTGCAAGTGGTTTACATCATGCCAGTCAGGCCACAAGATGGCGTAGGAACACAGTAACAACAGCAGAGTGCTCTCATTAGTGTCTTAACCTCTAGGATTTGGTTTATCTTGTTTGGGTTAATTCCATTTAAATATAACATGAGCGGAAAGAAGATGCTCTTTTTGCTCATGCCGGCCCTGATGGACACATGTTGGCAGATGTTGGAGCCTAATCTGGGGCCCTCAGTAGCAAAACTAAACAGGTAAACTGCACTTTGAAATCCACTTGAGTCATTAGAGGGTGGTGAGTGAATCCGTTTTACTTTTTGAGTTTGATGCTTTTTTTTGTAATGTGTTGAATGAATTTGGGGCTTTAAAAGCAACACCCCTCAAAATGGCCTTGAGAGACTAGGGACAACGTGGACCACAATATCTTGGAGGAAGACGATATGAATTGAACAAGTTTGGCAGTGAAGAAGCACAAGTTAATTCTTGCTACACGAAACAGGACAAAGTTTGGTCTTTTCTTAGTGTCAAAGAAAAGAAGGCAAACAAAATCCACCTCATAAAGTCCTCCCCAAAACTAAGTGAACCCTCACCAAATGTCACTTCTGAAACTCACCGCAAAACACTCCCACACGCTATTCACCTCACTTGCAGTCAAGAATGAATTTTGATAACAAAGACCTCCATCAGGTTATCAAGACATTAGGAGACCATCTTAAATATGTACAGACAAACAGACAAACATCACTCAGAATATGATCAATCACACCTGGATCAATTACGTTGAAAGATGAATGTTTTTCGGAATCAGACAGTACAGATATAGGCCGACTACAAACACTTAACATTTTTATACGTCATGTGTAGATCATGCATAAGACCCAGGTGAACGCCATGTGAAGTTATGGCGCGTTATCAACATCTGGTAGTGCTGCATAAATAAGGAAGGAATTTGGGATGTGGTCTATCGAGGACCTTTTATTATGACACAGCATTGGAGGTGAAGCCCCGTTCACGCCATGAAAAGCTGCTCAGTGGTGTTTTGAAGCCAAAAAAGGCTCAACTTCCTGGGTATGAAAATACTTGCTAACTTCCAGTTTAGCAAATTGGATTTGGACAAAATAATTTAACTGTGAAGCTCATCTAGACTTTCCAAATGTTATTGGACCAAACTGCTCAAATTATGTGAAACGACTTATTTCGGAGGGGTTGTGACTCTCAAAATAATTTATCCACCGTTTTACAGACGCTTCTTATAACAATGGGCCTATTGTTGTTTTCTCTACTTCAGTGATGTACAATGTAAAGCTTCAAATAAAAATCACAGATGGGCTGCCTCGCCGGAGGGGGAATGGGGTAAATATGTGATTTTTAGCAGGTGTACCAGCGTTAAAAAATACCTGTGTAAACCCACTAACTGAGGTGGAAAAGCAGTATACGATTATCTCATCACATCAAAAAGTCACAGAACAGCCCATCTCATGACATTAAGAAGTAGTTCTTGCTCTTCTCTTGTTGAATATTTTGGTATGTGAACAAATATTTTAACATGTGAAAAGGAAATAATGTCTTGTGTGAACTGAGTTTTCAGCGATTGGCTTCTCACAAATAAGTTCATTCATTTCTACATAACAAATGTTCATTCTCAGATGTAAATAAATTCATAACTAAAGTTACTTAATTAACTTTA
This sequence comes from Diplodus puntazzo, assembly GCA_963678695.2. Lineage (NCBI taxonomy): Eukaryota > Metazoa > Chordata > Actinopteri > Spariformes > Sparidae > Diplodus > Diplodus puntazzo. The sequence goes on from OZ023163.1 coordinate 21,042,057, forward strand.
GGTAAGTAATGTACCTGAAGTTTCTGTCAGGCTTAACACAAAGGAACCCAAATGCAGCCGCTGAGAGGCAGGCAGGTAACAGAACAGAAAGCCGGCTTTAATGTAGCCAAATCTGTTGTACATGACATCCAAAAAGTCAGAAAATGCAAGATCCAAAGCAAAATGCAGGTAGTAACAAAAAAAGAGCATTCCACAAGCTAAAAGAGGACGAGGACTCAGGCAGTGGAAGCAGGAAGCACAGGGGCAAAGCAGATGAACTGAGAGGAAAGCACCAACTTAAATATACAAGGGGTGATTAACTAGTCAGACATTGGTGTACTCAGAAAAAGGGCAGGAGAAGAGCTCACCGCTGACCTCTGGTTTCACACGAGACACAATCAGCGGTCCGCTGGATGAAAGTCTTGTGCCATCCACAGCCTCCTTTCTGTGCGACTTTGTTCCTCTTTATTCTGCTTCTCCTGACTTCCTCCTTTGCTGCTAGAGGTCACCACGTAACAAGAAATATCTATACGGGTTGTAATGAGCTGCTTTCACACGTAACCTATACGGTTGTTTTTCAGATGAGTTATGTTATTTCTCTGTTAAGCTCCTGATAACGCAAACCAAACTTTTCCTGCGTTATTTTGTTGTCTAATCGTTATTTTTTTTAATATTGCAATGTAGCAGTCATAGTCAGCTGGTCAGACGAAGAGCTGCAGGCAACGCATTCTTTCAGTGCTCCTCCAATTTATCACGCACGTGTCTCAGAATCTATGATTTTGTCTGACAGTCAAATTGTGACTTTAAAGCCCCCAACTTCCTCTGCTGTGGTTAAAGTGTTAACTGCATGTGTGTGTGTGTGTGTGTGTGTGTGTGTGTGTGTGTGTGTGTGCGTGTGTGTCTGATTTGTGCTGACTCAACTTGTCTCTCTTGTTTATTCAGTCATTTTTAGATTCATACTTTAATTCTTGACAGGGTTGCTTGTCTACTTGTCCATTGCTGCGCAAGACGCAAGACGACAGAGGTATCAATGGATAGAACTGGTAGTATATTTAGTATCAACGGCAGGAACAGGGAAACACAACAGATGGCTCGACAAAGACTGGACATACAAACTAAACTAACGGGGGAATGAGGCGCGGGTGAGGCGAGGCAGAGAAACACAGGTGAGGGTAATGAGTGGTAAAACCGTTAGGAGCAGGAAAGGCCTAAAGGGACCGATGCAAGTGTGGAGGAAAGCAGACTGGGGGGGGGAGGAACACAAGAAAGCAGGAGGGAAACAGAGCGAAAGGCACCGCAAAAACATAGAAATCACATAAAACGCTGAAATGAAAGAAGACAAACTCGAGAAAACCACGACTAGAAGAGCGCGCACCAGGAGCACAGCAGCCTCCTACATTGGACCGCAGGGCTTCAGAGAATAAAAACACCAGCTGCATGCGGCGGGGCAGTGGTTTATTAAAGGTCATTAGATTCATTTAGGGTGAAACTGCTGTAAACCCGCCCTCCTCCTCCTCCTCCTCTATGCCAGACTCCTGACACCTGTCTGGCTGTTGTGTGTTTGTAGTTACTTTCAGTTTTCGAGCATGAGTGGTGCGTGATTGGTGTTTTGGTTTTGTCTGTCACCTCGACAGCCAGTCGTCCCTGGATCCTTGTGTCATTCATGGTTTGTTGATGTGCCTACTTATCCCTGCGCTCCCCCTGGACTCCCCTCTGACTCAGCTCTAATGCCAGCTGGCCACCATCTTTATAAAATACTTGCATTGTTCACCGTGCGTGTTGGCCCACGCTTGAATTGAGGTTCATCCTATATTACAGCCAACTTGGTAAAGATAATTATATCCGATTTACACAATTAAGTACATACTAACTATGTTAGGCGTGGGGCAGCCAGTGTGTGGCTCTATATCGTGTTTTCTCTCACGTTCGGCCATGTCACTTCTATCTTTGTGAATATTTATGCATTTCCACTCAGGAGATTTCTGTATTGGTCTAAAAAGAAGTGACTTTCAGCAGCTCACGTAAAGTTCTGTTCATTTTGCACTAGGGTTGTCATAAAATCCGAGACCGATCTCTCAAAACCCTCTGCAGACAAAACTGAAACTATATACAAGTCTAAGTATAGTTGCGGGAAAATACGGGGTTTTTTTAGTTCATATAAATGAAACCTCTAAGAAAAACAAGACAGTCTATTGGTTAAACAACATGATTAACTCTTGCCTCACTAACTTCAACTTTACCGCTTCGATCTGACTTCGACAACTTAGTGACCTCTGAGGCAGTTTTCTGAGTGCGAGATTTCTGACTGTGTTCCTCTCTGTAAAATATGGAAGTTGTTTCTAAATTTACACGCCTCATGTGAGTGACAGCCTCTTCGTCTGAGCTCCTCAGTCTGTACCACATGTCCATGAAACTCTTTGAAGTCTTCCGTTACAGGAGGTGCTTGCGATGCTGTAGGTAGATAAATCGGTGTTTGTACCAGTTCCTGCCTACAGTTTCTTCCTCTCAGGCACCCAGAGTGCTACTTCAGAAGAGATAACAAAACCAGGGGATTCGACGCACCAAGGCAGAGCATAGAAGTCATTACGCTCGAAGCCTTGAGGGGCCATCTCGGCAGGCCCGCAAGCGACAGATTTCTTCTATCATGGCTGACAACATTGTCAAATTGCCTCTCGGGTTAGTCTTGATCGTCGCAGCTCACATGGTATCCAACGGTAAGCTGTGTTCTTTTGATGTTTTACACTCTGACATCTGAGGTGTGTTGGGTTTTCACCAGCTAAAGATACATTTTTTACTTATTTTCTTTAGAATCATATCACCTATTTAGCTTGTTATAATAATTCAATTTCCCCAATGAAACTATTGTACTGAGTGGTATTCTGTAGTTGACCACAAACCCTGTTTCTGAGGTTATGTGCTCTCATTCTGGCTTGGTTTCTGCTGTTGTTTTGAAGAGGAAACTAAAATGGGGACAGAGTGCTTAATAAATGTCAAGTATGGATGCTCTGATCTTAGATAATAAGAGTCTGATAAATTCAATAGAATATTTACATTAAAGCTCACCAAGACATTGCATGTGAAATCAGGCAATACAAATAAACTGACTGTTTTTACAGGCACGTTTTGGAAAGGCGGTGCAAATAGTCCACAAGGTTAAATTGTGTCCTTGAAACCGTCCTTTATAACGTAGATCTAGATTTACTCTAACCATAACTCAATAACTGCAAGAGAGAAAGAAAGAAAAAAGGGGAATAGAGTTTAGTAGTAATATAATATAATGTAATGTAATATAATGAAGTAAAATCTATTCAGGCACTTAATTTCAACAGATATCTAGACCTACTCTGGCACTAACCCCGACCCTAACACTAAAACTCTTGTCTGACCATGTCCAGTGGGCACAAACCAGGAATAAACGTTGATTTCTGGGTGATCACATAGGTGATTTCCAGTCTGAACGTCTCAGACCTTCCTTCCTTGATGTTTCAGCCGCCTGAAATGCGGTTACAGCATCAATGTGTCACAGCACACTAGTTAAATAATTAGCTCATTTTTTGGTTAAAAGAGAAGCGATAGTCATTAACGAAGCGGTATTTTTCCAAAGTCACATTGCACTAGCAGGTGAGTAGAGGAGGTAGTCTACACAAAGAAATCATTTCATAGAATATAATTTTTTCGTATAAAGTAGTGTAAATATGGGCCTATGTAGTCTGTGTGCTGCTAACACAAAGCTTCCACAACATTCTAATAGGAGTAGTTTTAAACATTTACGTAAGATAAGACATTGCACCTACTTCTGCAGAGCGCATGCCCAAGACTGTTGCTACTGCTAACTTGTGAACGGAGAGGTTGTGGAGCCTTAATATTGTGCTTGATTTGGCCTGATTAGTTTGCCCCTTGAAAATCATTGCCACAGAATCTACATTAGCCTACTTTTAACATGCAGAGAGGCTACTGTGCTTCACCTTAGGCAGCCTTAGGGTAGGCTAAAAAAAAAACTTAAATTTGATTATATCAGTTCAAATTCAATAGGATTTTAATGTAACTATTTAGCTACAGCACTGGTCTATGGCCTCGCTACTGTGCAATAAAATCATACTTCACAAATTGCATATGCAATTATTGTACCTAATATGCTTAATATGCCATTTAAAGGTCATGCAATAGCACAAAATCACACTAATACTGCCTACAAAATTCAAAAGCTGAGATGTCAGTTGGGCTACTGGCGCCAAACTGAGTTCAAGAAATGAAAAAAAGGATATTTTTAACCACAGCTAACAACTTGAAACCAGTCATTTAGTTTTAGCCTTAGCTAAAGCTAATAGCGAGTGGCTATCTTGCCAGCTAGCTTTCGCTTGAAATAACATTAGCTCCTCTCTGCGGTGGGTTTTACACCAAGTTCTATGAGGGGGTTGTAGAGCGCAGTAACTTCAACCTGAGCAGGAAGACAAAGTCAGGGTTAAATTCAGTAATAACACAACCAAGGTGCAGTTGGCTTGGTTAAAATTGTTTTTTTTTTTCAGTTCTGCTTTGTGGTTACTGAGTTTGGTTTTAGGCAGAGGGCAGAGTACCAATGATTGTATCCTCTTAATCATACACATCTCTTATTTTGTGTCCATGCAGTCCCCAGCCAAACAGATGTCTCCGGGATCCTTGGCACCAACATCACCCTGCAATTCACATTTAATGTCAACATCAATAAAAGCAGTCAGTTAACTGTTAATAAAAAGGTAGGCCAAGACAGCCAGGAAAAGGTTGATGAATATCTCCCTGAAAAGGAGGTAAATAATAGCAATTTTCTTATTTACCCTAAAAATGACACTGTAAGTTGGCTCCTCACAAATATCACATCAAATAAGAAAGGACTTTACTGGGCCACAGTTATCACTGACGGAACCACAGAGAGTGATAAGGTGAACCTGACTGTTCGAGAGGAGAACATAAGCAGCATAGGTGAGGTCAAACTCTACTCTCTGTGACTACACACAGCTGTGCAGCATCAGAACACTAATAAGATATACAATCTTTTGATACTATCAAGACATCTAGTGTTGAGTCATAGACACTAAAAATGAAATGTTTTTAAGATCATTTTTGCAGATAAACAATGCTCAGATAAAAATTCTCGTTTACTGCCAATCACACTGTTACACGTCACCCACCACCTCTACTTCCTGCATTGTTTGTCTAATATTTCCATTCCTACAATGAATTACACAAGTACAAGTAAAAGTAAATTACACATATATTTACATGAATCATATTTTCTTCTTCTTATTATTATTATTATGATCAATAATAATAATCAATTTTCCAATAAAAAATCATTTAAAAGATGCTTAACTCTGGTTCTGATGCAGCATTTAATCTGCACAGTGATTAGTCATAATGTAATGAAGTAAAAACAGTGATAGAATGCAACTTAGTACATTTGTCCCAGTACTGTACTGTATTTAAGTCCAATTTCGAGGTAGTTTTACTTTTTACTCACTTAATTAACTTAATAACTTTAGCTACTAGCTGCTTTCCGAAATATATCCTGCATCAGAGCCAAATGTTTTGTATGTTTTTTTGTATTTTTGATACCTAAATTAAGTTTTTTCGCTAGAAAATGATTTTGACACTTAGGTACATTTAATATCAATACGTTTAACACTGTTACTGAAGTCATTATTATAAAAGTATGCCTTTTGGGTACAACAACACTAAGTAAAATATACAATGTTTGCCTCCAAACTCCAGTGTGATGGAAATATAAATAAGTAGAACATGGAAATACTTGAGCGCCTCAAAATTGTACAATCATCGTCTGTAGTATGTCTATTTCTGTGTCACTGATCTAAATGCCAAACCAGGGTCAAATTCCTTGTATGAGTTCACACACTTGGCCAATAAAACTGATCCGGATTCTAAAATGAATGCAGTATTGATCATGATATTGTAAATTGACTGCAATCAAAATGCTTCTCTACCTTATATACACTGGATAAGGAGATCATTCACCCAGTCATACACACACTTGCACATAATGATGGTGAGGGACACACAACATTGTCCCCAATACAACATCCTGTTTATTCAACTATGGCAACAATGAATATTTCTGAGTTTGTAGTTTTATGTCATTACTTAAATATTTAAATTCAGAGTTTGAAACTACCTAGGGCCCCTTTAAGCAGGTGGACTATTATCATGTTCACCATTTTAGGTTTGCATGATAGCATGCTGTCATTTGCTACTTAGCACAAAATAAAAAGTACAGCTGAAGATGATGGAAATGTCATTAATTTTGCAGACTGTTGGTCATAAGTCTGAGACATTACACTCAAAACCACAAATGTCAACTTCATGGCAGTGCTGCAGGAAAAGTCAGGGGATCACTAAAGTCAATCAGGATTCGTCGTCTTGGCATTATGGATGTCTCAATTTCATGGCAATAAATCTAATATTAGTCGAGATATTTCAGTTTCAGTGTGGAGCAGAGTGCCAGCATGATGAAATACTCAGGCACCCACTTGATTAAGGATATTACTGTATAGTAATATATATATATTTTTGATACTACTACTAATCACAATGTTTGTTTACATAACTAACGAGTAGAAAACCCCTGCATTGCATACTAGCTTACATACAATTTAACTGAATTGTGTGTACATCTCATCCATCTAAAAGTAATGTCTGATGCCTGATGCTCATGTCTCCTTAATGACAATTTGACTAATATTAGATTGGACACCTAATTTACCTGTTGGGCCACAGACTAAAGAAAGTGACAGCTCGAGTTTAGCCCCAAAATAAAGAATCTAATACAGGATACTGGTGTCACATCATGTCATGAAATATAATTATCTGTATTTTTCTACTTGTCCAGGAAAAATGTTGTTGACAGTTTCCATTGATACAAACAGTAATTCAGTATCTTTTGATCAATGACACCAGAGTGAGTGTATGTTTTCTGATTTCCCTGAAACTCCTACAGTTTCTCCAACACCGAGTGAGAGCCCAGCGCCTGCAGACAGCAGTAGTAACTCTTACTTCGTCACTGTCCTTGTGGTTTCACCTGTAGTTCTTCTGGCTGCAGTACTTCCATTCCTGATCTGGTGTCTCGTGAGAACCAAAGGTAGGATCTTAGAAATACTCTTCTTCTTTGTATTTGTTTTACTTTACTTAAGGTGACGTAACCTTACCCATGGTTGATGATAATGAAGCTTTGGTAGAAATGTAGGCTTATTTTTAATGCTGTACTCAGCTGAATTATTGATATCTAAAATATAATGTTTCCCCTTATTCACCAGGAAACTTTACTCTATTATTCAATGTCAGTTATCACTGGGAATTACTTTGGTCCATTGTCAAATTATCTGTTTTTTCAGATATATTTTCAAAATTTTTCATGCTAAACAACGTTGAAGATGAGAAAAATAATTGTTATTCTGTGGGGGGAAAAAATGTGCAGTCGTGTGGTTAGATGCTCAAAAAATGCAAACCAGATTGCAGTTTCACATCCTTTTGATACATGTGATGATTCACATCTTTTGAAAAGTCTTCCATCAATGCATGCAAATGTGAGCGTGCCTACTACCACAGAGGGGTGGGTGGAAAAAAAAAAAACACTTGCATTATTTGTTCACTATTACCGATGCACTCTCACTTCAGAGACAAACCCCTCTGGCCTACTTTGAGTAGGAACATCGCCTCTTTGAAATATTGTGACATCCCCGTGACCTCAGAAGCCACACTTGATGAATTCCCGTACGTGTAAACAAATGCAGGCATTTGCTGACTGTGCGCTTCTGTCACGCTAACCTCGGTCCAACCGTTGTCCACAGATAGCGCTGCTCAACCACGGCTTTGAACAGCTCAGCAACTTAAGATGGTGGAGATAAACTCCTTTGCATCTCGCGTAGCTCATCTGCAATGCCAAGTCATAACAGATGATACAGAATAGAGCTAAGAGACAATGATTTAAGCTGAGAGTTAGATAAGAGGATGAATATAACTCTCATGTCTGTGTGTTCAATTGGCAATAGACACGTTTTCTGTTTCAGTGTATCATCAGGAAGTAAATGTTGATTGCACATTGCAAAGGATATAGAATTATGAAACCACTGCAACAGTGGTGTTAAATAATAATACCACTTGGAAACACAATGTCTGTTGCCTTAGCTAAGCATTAGGACTGGAAGGAAGAGGAAACTGTCCAAAGAAGGGCTGTCATAGTATCAGATTTGCATTACACAATTGCTGTATAATAAAGAATTCAAAATATTACCATAATATCCGTTGAAAAATGAAAAAGAAAACATATGTCTGTGGCACAATTTGCATAGATGATGAGGACCAAAATGCAAAACACTTTATGTGCAAATACACAAGTCAACAAAAAGCTTTAAACAAAAGGCAACAGTAACAAAAGGAGCACGCAGGGGAAAATCTGAGAAAAAATTATTCCATCTCAGCTCTATTCAGATTTCCTTCCCTTTGACTAACTTAACATTATTTTCTGACCTTAAACAAAGGTAAGCTGCAAATTCAAATTGACGTCTTACAGTGATTTAAGGTGCAGTATGTAAGAGCTGGCCGCCCGTTAAAATTCTCATCACCAAAGAAACTGGTGACTGTAATCTGCTTATGCATCCATGACTGAAGCTACGGTTAGCTTGTTAGTTTAATGAGCTGTGCGGCTGGTTCGACTACCAGGGGAGTGTTAGTGTTTAGACTGCTAGCACAAGAGCTCTGGACCACAGGGACAAAGAGGTTTTCAGGATCTGGGCTAGCTGATTAGCATGCTAACTTCAGTAGATAGCTCTGCAACACAACACATGAATGACTTTGACATAAATGATTCATGAAAAATAAAAAAAACATTATGATTGTTATTTTTTGTTAGATTTGTCAAACTAAATTTCTTACATATTGCTCCTTCAAACATATTATTTGCCTGATTTCACCTGTTTTACGTCTCACACAGACAAACAAGAACCACCATCACTGCCACCAGGACACGGCTCCAACTCCACCGTACAAGTAAGAACACCACCATCTTGTATCGTCCTGTACCGATGAAAATGTCCAACTACATGTTTAAATCATCTGCAGAAAGTCCTCAGTGTGATTCTGATCATCTTTGCAGGAAACATTTGATGATTCCAAGAATGTGCCTGCATCCTCGCTGGTCTACAGCGTCCTGGACTTTCCCAAGAGACCCTCTGCAGTTTTGGAGATAAATCCAAGTGATACAGAGTACGCTGCTGTCAGTTATATCACAGAAAATAGAAAAGTGGGACGAACAGATGGATGTAAGGCAACTGGTCTTCCTCGATTTAAGTAGAAATATGCGAGATGACCTAATCTAAAAATGTTTTTTCCAGTAAGCGACATACTTGCAACTTGCAATAACAAGTTAAAGAGTTTGGAGGGGAAGAGTTACTGTTATGCATCAGCCGTTAAGTGTGTGGGTGTCTCTTTGTTCTTGGTGGTCTTGAGATTGAAATGTTGAGACAGATGCTGTGGCAAACCGCAAACCAGCATGATACAGTTGGAACATTTTGATTTGTTTTGGTTTTTGTTTGCTCCCTGTGCATTTCAGAATCATCTGTTCGTTAACCCTTAAAGCTAAAACGTGGTCAGATTCTGTACTTTTGTTGTTTCTGACAAAATGCCAAAAAAAACCAACTGATTTTACTCACATTTCAATGTGTATGTATCCATAGTCTGAAATATGTTGTTCATCTGTGCCACAGACCTCCATTGTTGTGATCAAATGAGCCAACACACTGTTTCACCGCGGGACATGTTTCTTCATTATGATGTTCAAATACTAGGATGAAAATAGTTTCCCCAAAACAGTGTGTGAAAAGTACCCAAAAATAATACTCAAGTAAAAGTAGATATCATTAAAATATTGCTTAGGTAAAGGTAACCCTCATATGAATAATACTTGAGTAAAAGTCTTAAAGCATCAGACACTAATTCAAGTACTCAAATATCAAAGGGTCTAACAGTAAAAGTTCTTAACTATCAAAAGTAAAAGTGAATCAAACATATATTTACATCTATATATATATATATATTAGGGCTATCAAAAGATCAATTTTTTTAATCGCGATTAATCGCATTTTGTCCATAGTTAACTCGCGATTAATCGCAAATTAATCGCAATTTTTTGGCACATTTTTTTCTGTTCTAAATGTACCTTAATGTATTTTTTCATGTTCTTAATGCTTTTAACAACATAAGAAAGGTCAAATATACTTGCATTATGAAAATGTTCATTCAACACTTCAAATCATGCAGGAAAATAAATCCAGGGTTGTCTGCTTTTGGCGAGGGGGGGCGACGGGCTCTCTGTATCTGCCGTCTGTTTGGCTTGCAAGTGGTGTCCACTGACACTGCACGTTTTTCTTCTTGTCAATCAGTATCACACTGATGATCGCCATAGCTCCGGTGCAGCAAAACAATAAAAAGTACGACTTGAAATTCAAACTTTCTGTCGTGATATATTCAGAGGAAAACTCGGGAAAAGCAGCCGCTAGACGTGTCTCTGTCGACCCCAAGAGAGTGAGAGAAACGGAGCTTCAGCGTCTGTCCAAGGAGGACAGCAGCAGCGCCAGGCTGCCTGCTGGAGGGAGGAAGAAGGCTAGCGAGGAGCCTGAGATAAACATGCGGGGATGAGTTATCAGCAAACGGGCACGCCACGAGAGAGTGTCCCGCAAAATGATCAGGGCGATGGCGAAACAAATGTCCGCCACCGTGATTGACAGCAGAGATGAGGAGTTTGCAGCGAGTGCTGCTTTTCAGTCCGCCGTGTTTTTAACGAACCGCCAGCCCAGCTTCTTCTTCTTCTGATTCCCTTTCTTCTTCTTCTGCCACCCTCTGAATCAAGACTACGGGTGCCGCCGACGGCCGTAAATCATACAATGCGCGTTTTTTTTTTTTGTTTGTTTTTTTTTAAATATACTGAGCGTTAATCGCGCGTTAAAAAAATTGACGGCGTTAAGAGGACGTTGCGTTAACGCGTTATTAACGCGTTAACTTTGACAGCACTAATATATATACATACATACATACATATATCTATAGATATTGTACTTTAAAGGTGTCCCTGGCCCATTATCGGATCTGTTATTCAGCAGTTTTAAAAAAAGAGAAGGAGTAAAAAGTACAGCACATAGTATGCCTCCAACATGTAGTGGCGCGTAAAGTATAAAGTAGCAGAAAATGGAAAAGGGAAAGTGGAGTAAAGTACAAGTTATCTACGAAGTACAGTACCAGAGTAAATGTACTTAGTTACATTACATCACTGCCCCCAGAAATGCAAACAAACAAACAAAAAAATCCTGTTTGAGTGACAAAACTACAATGGCAAAATGTAGAAGTAAATTTGAATATATGTTTCTGTGAGAAAGTGCGGAGAGATAGAAGTACACATTGATGGTTTTGGTCTTTTCATGGGATTTGTTGAACATGACAAAAATAACTACAGGCCAGCCTTATCCAGTAAAGTCAAGGTACCCGGAGCTTACATTGTCTCCAAATGTATTGATACATTTTTGAGGACTTGGAGGTAGATATTTATTCAGAGACCATTAGTCTTTAAAGCTCTCTGACGTGTATTTCCAAAGAAGTTAAATGTCCGTTTTTGTGTTGACTTTCATCTCCAGACTAAATTTGGACTTTGAACTTTGCCGTTGTGACGTCAATGACTTGCTTTTTAATATTCTTATTCTATCTCCGCCGAGGAGGTGTGAGATCTTTATATGCTCCCTTTTAGTTTCAGGTTTAGTAATTTTATATCCTTTCTGTCTGTGTTGTTCATCTCTGGGTTTTTTCAAACGTTTGACTCATGGCGTTTCCTTTGTTAAAATAAACAAAACTTAGAATCATTAGTGAAATGAAACAGTCTCTGGAAATGGTGACTATCTATTTGTAGATTAGATCTGTTAACAGCTCAACAGTACTGTATATTCACAGAACACAGGTGTGAATTTCCATTCACTCAATGGCGACAGTTTGACTATGTAACACAAACAGCAGCTATCTGACACTATCTCACTGCCTGTTTCCACTTCAGGTTCTCTTCCGGTGGGTGCTTATTGATGTTTTGATAGATTTGTCAGACAAACTATTGATTTATGTTCTCATTATTAATGTGTGTTACTAATGTGCTATATACAGTTAAACTTACAGTATATATTACGTTCACCAGTAGCACATAAACGGGTTGATTGTTCAGCCCGGATGTTGGTTGTTACTCATGATGTTAATCAGCCAAGCTAGTAAATGACGATGTGTCGTTTTAAGAATAGTTGTCCACGGCACTCAGCCACACACCGATGGAAGTTTGTTCTCTGCTCTGAAAACCTTTTTTTTTTTAATAGCAGAAATTGTTCTTTGAACCAAGTTATCAAGATGCTTGTCCTGTCAGGTGTTGCTACTGAACTGTTTCTTGAAATGCGCACATTGTTTTAGAAATGAATGTCAAAATACAGCAATAAACTTTATTTTTTGTGTTCTTTGTTCATCAGTGTTGGATATACAAGTCTCATTTGAGTAACAGAAACAGGAAATGTTGTTTTGATGGCAGTGAGATAAAAACAAATTGCACATTTTTCACAGCAAGGGTGACACTTTGTACTGAAACAGTAAGGGCTCAGATGAAAAGACATTTAAATGGTCTAGAACATATGTGATTTCAAGCAATGTAATAGGAGTATCGGTTTCAGGTCAGAGTGTTCAGAGAGATGATTACAACAGGTTAACTTGTGCATGACAGTGCATCAATTGTCCCACTGGAGCAGAGAAGGTAAACCAAAATGCAACACACAATACTAGGCAGGTGACATAACAGAAGGTGAACTTTACGCAGACAGCTTCAATCCAAAAGTTACAAAGTCCAAACACAAGACCAAAAAAGGCAGATGGCAAAAACACAAGATGTATAAAAATACAAAAACTAAATCATGTGCACACTGAAGAAGCAATGGGAACACAGGCAGGAAACCACAAGGAACACATGGAACACAAGAAACACTGGACTAAAGTGGGGAAAAGCTAACAGATGAACTGACAGAGAGAGAGGAAGGCAAGGGCTTGAATACAAAGGGAATTATAACTAATTGACGATAGATGAACAAGCTAAATGGCAGCTTTAACATGAATAGGAGAGGAAAACTCATGGACAAAATACGCACGAGGATTATAATGGACAGCTGCAACCAATCAGGAGTATCACAAGGGAGGACAAAGAAGACAAAGGACAGAAAGAGTGAGGATGAACATTACAAAATAACAACTCTACCAAATACAATGACATCAATGTGGCATAGTGTGGAGTTGAAACTACAAGAAAAAGAGCATAAAATGCTGCAAAAAGTAGTCATACTTTTTTAACAGTAGAAAAAGAGCTCCCATGTATTCACGAGTCAAGTTGAAACTATCATGAATGATTCGTAGCTTAAGGCCACAAGTTAATCAATCTGTGGAAAGTACAGTCGTCAATAGTGATGGGGACAAAATCAGCCTTTGTGTAAAACCCATCCAGCATTGGTTTGGTTTGGAGTTGGTTTAGATTTTACAAACTGAATCAGTGACATTGTTACAACATTCCACCTTTCAACATGGGGAACCTAACATTATGCGTTGACACTGAATTGATGTTGAATAAGAACTGATTTTGACTGAAATTCGGACCTTATTTCAAAGCCCTACTCTTAATCAATGACTGAACTACCTTCTAAATGTACCCTCGAGACGAGTCCCCTTGTCTCTAGAAGGGTTTTTAAATGGGTCTTTGATCAAATGCCTGATATAATGTCTGTGGTTCACACAAGCATAAGAGATTGTCAAGTTTTGTTCTACAACATAGAATAAGTCAGTAAATACCACACATTGTGAATTTTAAAATGTTATTAAAGTGGCTAAATAAAACTACTGAGGTGACATTAAACATCATCACATTGAACACAGAGGCTAATATACTCACTAGTCCGTCTTCATTTCGGACTTGTATATTGATTAGTTTATTTTAAAGTTAAGTTTGCTGGACAAAAGTAAGATATATTTGTATTTGCCACAGAGTTAGTTTTTTGCAATAATCCAAACTCTAATTGCAAAATCCTAGAACCTGCTTGTCTAGGGAACCAGGGCGGTGCTAATTATGGGGCATTGCGACCTGTAATTCCACTAGTAAACACACCACACTCTTCGGCTGCTGCAGTCCCTATTGATTGTTCAAGCCTCCAAGTTTGTATGTAGAGGCAGCACTCCCCACAGTCACTCTGCCTGTCTGCTCTCTGTAGCCCAGAGACACAGATATGAGTCAAATGGGTCACTGTGTTTAAAGGGTGCTCACCACCGCTGGCACGGCAGCGTATATGTGTAAACGCTCACTGCGGTGTCAGATCCCCGTAGAACCTAATATTTGAAAATATTTCAGCGTTCTTATTGTTCCCTGTCTAGTCTGATGCTAATGCTAAATCAGCATTTATTACGTTGAAACCTACACGAAAACTGCAAAGTCTGTACAATAAGAAGACCTACTTTTCATTTGACAAAGATCCCCCAGAAAGGCTGAAGTCAGGCCTGTGGCTTGTGGTAACTTGCAGGGTTCATCAGCCTTACTTATTAGTTTTTGGGTTGGGGATTCAATAAATACAGCTGAGAAAGTCAGTTTCATATCCTGATAAAACTGAATAAGCAACCCACATAAGACAAATTAGAAAGAGCGAGATAATCAAATGCGTGTCCGACCGTTTTCTCCCACAGCCAAGGCTTTCAGAAGTGGTTAAACCCCGGAAAATTATTCAGTTTCCTTCACTTGTTGATAGAAACGAAAGGTCATGCCGTTCACAACATCTTACGCACGTACTTACGTGACATACACAGCTACAGTACTGTGTAATATTAACTGAAACAATTAGTTATTAACACGTCCCTGTAATCAAATTACATAAACTTGCTGACACACAGTCAGTGTTAAACTTTTAAACTGTTTTTAAAAGTTTTAAACTCAGTGACAAAGCCTGCATCTCCCCTCCTGCTAGTTAGAACTGGAGAAGCCTTTTTGATGAGAGGTGAAACGAGTTCAAGAAACTGCACCAAGTCCAGTGGCCTATGATGCAGCACTTAGAAATAACTGACACACAGCAAACTGGGCCCAGGTTGTACAAAGGACAAAGAAAATACTGCTGAGTAATTCTTCTTTTGTGTAGAGGGAGAAAGTGGCAAAAACTCCTTAAAGGTGCAATATGTAAGAATTAGTCACCTTGAATTCATACTCAACGAAAACAGTGGCAGCATTTCCCCAGAGTTACTGCTAAATGCTGCTAGCTGTATATTGCTAATACATCCATGACTGCAGTTTGTTTGTTAACTCAGTTAGCCGTGAAGCTAACAGGACTACCAGGTTAATGTTGGTGTTTACACCACCTACACAGGAGCTTTGCACTGCTGGGAGAAAGAGGTTTTCAGGCCCGGGGTCTAACTGTTTTTCTTTCATCCTCCATGTGAACACACAGTAGCCTAAAACTGCAGAGTTCAGGCTCTGAGGGGCTCTTCTTCATGTAAACCTGTAAAGCCATATCATTCTGCAAAGTGGAAGTCAAACATCCAAGTGAAGTGACTGTAGATAAAATAACAAACATGAACAAACAGACAAACAAAGAAACAACTTTTGAGTGGAAGGGGAAAATTGATTTCTGTAACACTGATTTTTGCAGACATGTCGGTATTTGAAAGGGACCCTGAAGACAACCACTCTAATGAACTGCTGCTGTCTTTGAGGTGAAGCTGGACTTCATTGCTTTTCTCTGTGTGTGTGCATGTTTGCTGCTATCTGCACTTTGCACAACATAACACCCACCTCTATTGTACCGAGGTTTCTCATAAACAAACCTCGCTTTTCCATAACTCTGCTGTGAGCTGTTGCATCTTCGAACAGCAATGCACTCATTGGCAAACAAAGTTCAACTAATGACTGAGGTTTTTCCTCCTTGCTTTGTTTCCTTTTTAAGGCCTGGGGTGGTGACAGCAATCAATCAATATTAAAGAGACGAAAAATGAAACAAAAATGCATGTAATTTTTCTCCATGACATTTGATAATCTTTTGACTCTGAGCATGTGTCTTAGCCCTTGTCAGTGTCCCCATGTTAGGAACCACTGGTCTGTTGTGCAGCTCCACCTGGAACCTTACAGCCCTCTACCTACTGCCTGCTTTGCCCCTTTGGATTTACATGCAAGCTTTTTCACTGTGTCTTCGTTATTACAAAAATAACAAATACAATTGTTTGAGGCTGCATTTTGCACACACTTATATCCGACAATACATAAAGAGTTTCTAAATGTGTTCTATTGTTATTAGTACAGTGATTAGCTCAGTCTGAGGTAGATACCAGATGACAAAATGAAAGGTTTGCTAAAAGCTACTCATATCTGTAACTTCTGACTCAGCACTCTATTGGCTTTACTGGCCAGTAATCTTGCATAGCAAGCATCTTTAACCCAATCGTAAGAATGAATGTTAGCTGAGCACATCTCTGCAAAGCTACAGATCATTTAAAACATTGTAGTTTTGCATTTAAAAAAAAAAAATTGTAAAGTTTTCTATATATCTTTCGTGACAATACTGTGCTTATGATGTGGCCACTTTTAGGCACAAAAACCACTTGGTTATGGTTAGAAAAACATCAAGGTTCGTCTTAGAAACACCCGTTTTGGGGCCGCAAACACAGCTGAAGATGTCCTGCCTACCTTGAAAATGATCAGCTTTTGGTCGTCACACAAAAAGCTTTTGCAGTACAGGCCTGTTGTCTTAGCTTTTTGTACAAATATAATTTAATCTTACGACATGTCCCGCTGCTGAGATGTGTAATATAAAGCTGTGTGTAAATGTGTGTGTCCTGCAGTGGCATGCACAGACTTTTTGAAGGGCAGGGGCGAAAAGAAGGGCACTTTAACGCGCGTTTTGTCTCCCAAGAGGGCAGTTTATCATGTTTTAACCAGCCAAGGGGGCAGTTTAGTGTGTTTTGCCAACTAAGAGGGCACTTGGCACGCTTTTTTGGCTCCCGAGAGGGCACTTAAGCACACGTTTTGGTTCCCAGGAGGGCACTTTAGCGCGCGTTTTTCAACAATTGGGCCACGAGGGGGGCGACTCCCCCCCGTGCACATCACTGGGGTCCTGTTTGTTTAGTCTAAGTGCTGTTCTGCCACTGCACATGTTTCAGTTGACCTTCCAAAGAACTGCAGTCGAAAATCCCATTTAAACTAAATCTGGTACAATTCATGAAATTAATTTGTGTTTTTATATTGCACGTGGTTCTTCACCAAAAAGATCACTACATAGATTGTTGCTACATGGCCATTAGCTGCCATTTGATGATATATAGTATATTAATAGTGAATCATTAGATGAACAGTTGAAACAAACCACATTTCCTCAAAGCTTTTGAAGATGGTTTTGGATTGAAACCTGTGTGTGTGTGTGTGTGTGTGTGTGTGTGTGTGTGTGTGTATGTGTGTGTGTGTGTGTGCATGTGTGTGTGTGTGCGTGTATGTGTGTGCGTGTGTGTTAATAATCACATACCGCAGCGCTCACAACCTGTGGGTGTGAGTTTGACATTGTTTTCCACTTGACATCAGCAGAAAGAGCAGAAATCGCTACTCATGTCAGAAGTCAGTGAGGAAAGTTCCTATCATTTGTTCAATTTGACTTTTTTTTTTCACCAAATGTTCTCATTGTACCTTCAGAGACAGCTCACAAACCTTGCACCCGTATTGTCTTTCCAAAACCACAGACACTTTAAAACATATAAAAATCTATTTTAACTTACACCGAAAAGACACAAGATCACACCGTTAATCTGACAGAGAGGTACCTTAGACCTCGTCTCCACTCCATAATCTTCATATTGTCCATCTCTTACTTGTTGCTTTGCTGAAAATCTTGCCTATCCATGAATCCTGACGGTTTGGCCGGCATCCAAGCAATGCTGTTTCTTTATCATGAGAATCCCTTCATTGACATTTTTAAACCTGTGACAGCTGGATGAGCACAAGTGGAACATATAACAGAAATGATACCTGTGAAGTGTAGTCAGAGTCTCTGTGGTGAAGAGTCCAACACATTTCAGAGATGTGTCGCAACCACTCAGAATTAGTGAGGGATATTGGCATATGTTAGTGTTTCACTTGATTGTGTGTTCTATGACATATAATATTTATTGTGTGTTTTGTGAATATATTTGGTCACCAAATAATAATATGACACGTTTCATTTGACTTCTTTTGCATATCCATGCACATGCATTTACGCACCCATATCCCAATATTCCTAACTCATTTTGAGTAGTGTAGTGCACTTCAAATTCAATAAAAGACTTTTCCCACAAGTACCCACCTGGAAAAAAACCTAAAAACAAGTAAGAAGGGCCAGGTTTGCAGTGTGTAGCGTAGAGATAAGAACTCACAACACACTGTTCTCTCTGCTCTCATTAGTGGATTTCCTCCTCTTTATCAAAAATGCGATGTATGTTTTTCCTCAGCACGCGATACAGGAGATTCATTACTCTTACGACTCTTTTTCTAACTTACTGACAATAATAAAAGTCACTGATGACCTTAAATTTTGCTGCATGGTAGGTTGGGTATCCGGTATATGAGTGGACACTGAGTCATTTTCCATGAGGCGTATGAACCTTTACAGATAAAATGCCAGCTTTGTTTGATGTGATGTTCTTCGTTGTGCAAACGAAGAGCAGCAGGTGTCGATTAAGTGTTTTTCCTGCCTGTCAACCCGATCCTGTTTTGATATACAGATGATACTTTTCCCCTGCATATCTACATTTCACACCTCTGTATCTGCTGCCCACGCTTTAAAAAAAAGAGGAAAATACTGTGAAAACAACATGATAATTCAGCCTGATAGTCACGCTAACCTTTTTTCTTTTCAGTTACATTCCTGCTTGAGGCCGACTCCTCCATCATTTTGTAGAAGAAACTCAATTTCTTGATACTAAATGCTGCTGCTCTCCACTTCTGACTTCCCCTCCCAGATGCTTTGGTCGTTCTGGCGTTGCTGCAGGTCAGTCAGACATCAATAATAACTCCTTCCCTGCAGCCTTCATTGTGAACTGAATACATCCTTGAAACTTCCTTTTCAGCTTAAAGACTGTGACAAACTGGACTCAGCTGGAGTGATGACCTCAGCTTCAAACGATGTTTAGTCCATATAAGACATTTTTCTTTTCACACATCTCCGCCTAATTACCCCATCACCTCTATTTACAGTTTCTGCACAACCACTTTCTCATCAGTCCTCAGGACCGCTGCTGTTTGGAGAGCAAAAGCAACCCAACCACACATTATTTTTACTACATCTGAAAAAAATATTTTGTTCTCTGATCAAGATCATGAACTCATTGGACTCGACTGCGGCTAACACTGCCCTCTGGTGGCAATGAGTCACAGTTCAGATGGGCAACTTCCACAGATGTTTAATCTGTCAGATGGCTGCAGTTTTTCATCCAGCTCAAATCAGTTTAGTTATATATCCCTAAATCAAAAATCACATTACCTCAGTGGGCTTTATAATGAGTAATAATACAGGGAAAGACCCTTTGACCCTTGATTCAAGTGAGACCTTTTTTTTTTTTTTTAAATTGAAGAAATCTCATGTAAAGCCACAGAGGAGGGATCCCTCTCCCAGAACCAAACCTCCAGTAGGAGGCCACGTTTTAATCTGGATAGCCCATGACAAAACTGTGTTTTACTTCGCATGCAAGAAAATTAAGATTAAGGTTTGAAGAGATACAAATTATGCAGTTAAGAGTGTGTTCAACAGTGGCATTAATCCAGAGGCAGCATACAATAAAAAAAACAGTTTGAAGACAGTTTACAAGATATCTTAAAATAGAATAGAAAGAGAAATAGAAAGAACTTCTCATGTTGACTTAAAGTTGCACTATGTAGTTTTGGGGAAAACATTTTGATAAGAAGCGAAAGATCAAGGAGAGCGGACTCTCTTTGTTTTCATGACTGAAGAAACAAACAAGCCTCAAAAGGACAACACAGTTTCCTACTGCCTTACTTTGTTTATATGTGGCGGACCCTGCCACCTTTTCTAGCTCCAAACTGTTCTGAGGACCTTATTTTCCTCCGAGAACAGCTTGTTTAGTCAGTCATGGAAAAGACAAATCTTTCTGTGTTCGTATTGTTACCTCATTGATATTTCTTCTCCAAAACTACATAGCAAATACAGGGATGTCACCGGTGCTTTTTCAAAGCTCCTGTTTTCAGATATCAGTTATATATGATAATTACTGATGATGATTATTATATAACCAGTTATAATAATTCTGCCTCAGATAAAATAAATCAGCAGAAGCATCTATCCTGCCATCTGTTGGACACTCGGTGTTACTACATGAAACACAGAGCGAACCACTGAAGTATTACAATTACAGTGTCTTGATGTAGAGGGTACAACACTGTGTCAGTTTGATCTACTAACAGGCACCATAATAATAAAAAAAATCAATAATCAATAAAAATAATGTCAATAATACACATAAGATAATATCGTACGAATTATTATTAAATTAATGATCATAAATGGACTGTACTTATATTGTGCCTTTCTTGTGTTAGCAACCACTCAAGGTGTCCACCCATTCACGCACACACACACACACACACACACACATACACACACACACACACACACACACACACACACACACACACACACAGGATAACCATACATACGCATGCATACACCAATCCAAGAGCCATTGAAGAGCCACCAGGAGCAGTTCAGTATCTTTCCCAAGGATACTTGGACATGTAGACTGGTGTTCCGATTGATGGGTGACTGCTCTGCCTCCTGCCGCCCCTCAGCTGATTAATATGATTAACCCAGCGCAGATTTTACATCTTCTGGATCTTTTTATCAGTTCTTCTGGCTGTCTCTTCACCAGTCATTCAGTGAAGCTGTTCCTTTTACAGTTATGTGTACAGACTCTCCTTCAACACGAGTATGATTTATTTACCATAAAAGGTGACAAAAGCAGTTAAAGATAAAATTGACTGATTGCATTTTTTCAAATTCATTTTCTGTAGGCATCAGTATAATATCATTATTGTGAATTTGTTTGGCCACTGTACAATATACACGATAAATAAAAATGTCAATTAATAAAATCAGTTCTGTGGACATTTTAATGTGGTGGTTGAAGGTTTATGCTGTTGGCTGACCTCTCAGGTTCAGCTTCTGACAGATGTGCATCAACAGGTTTCAGTCCTGCAAGTTCCGTTCTGTTCTAACTTTAAATGCTGCCCTGAAGTCATATAAGACTTCTCATTTTACCGACGGACACTTATACTTTATCTATTCTTCAATCGAAATGATGTGGAAACTTTCTGAAATCAAATACTGTGAAAGACAACAAAATGATAATCATCGGTCCAAATCTCATTGCTGAGACTGAATTTAGCCCTTTTAATTAACAAATCTGATAATGACTTTCTGGGTTCCATCGCCTCTTGCACTACAAAGTGGTATTATGAAACTGGATTACATACATAGACGAGTTTTATACAGTTGTTTCTCCACACTCTGATCATAATGATTCACTTTTTGATTGTTTTAATCTCAAACTCTGGCCGTATCTTATTGCCCCTTTACTGTAGGTATGGCTACACCATGAATGTTGATGAACTAAACTAAGGAAACCTAAGTCCATATTACCCTGTAAAAACACTATACTTAACATACACACAGACAGAACAGTTAAGTATCTGTTCATAGTATATTCTTCTCCACACGTCACGTTTATCAGACGCTAATCTGCAGTCTGCGGTCACACAGATGATCTGAATCTCAATGTGGTGACAGATAAGACTATAAGGAAGACAATAGAGTGGCGTTGTCGCCAATTTCATTGTCCGCATGCAGGCCACGACCAAACAATACAGGAACCAGGAAAAATACCTTTTTTTTCTGCCGAGAAATTAAAGTGCATTGTGGTGGAAAGTGCCGTAAGTCAGTCATCACTTTTGCACAAAGCGACACCTTAGTTCCAGTTTGAACAATGAAGCTCGAAACACCACAGACGTCTCTTTGGTTATGAGTAATCCAGCGTTTCACCTTGCATGAGTCACCTTTTTTTAAGGTCATTGTTTTTTTGCGACCACTTCCTGTCACATGCTCACCCCTTGACGGGCTCAGGCTGTGCTGCTCAGGCATCACATAGGCTGATTCTACTGTTTCTGCAATCTCGAGGTTTCATTTTACACTGACCAGAGAAAGCCCGATTCTTTACAGTAAACTGATGGTTTATCAGTTAACGTGCACTCAATAAGTGTAATCCTTCTTTTATCATCTATTTTATTGAGTTTGATGTAGATGTAGCTGTTAATGAGACCGGGAGTCTACAGCGACACCCGCAGCTCTGCGGGTCTGTGACGCTTATGATACCTAAAGCAAACCATTAAACAGTTGTTGAGATATATTTCAGTCTGGACCAAAGATGTGGAGAGACTGATACTGACAGTTTATTGACAACATACATTGACAAAGACTGTGAGATTAACTCTCCTGCTTTCACAACCGTATGTAAAAATGTCACCAGCAAAATTGAACACAGAGATCAAACAAATGTTTTCCTCCGTGCAAGATCATTTAGCAGATTTTCTTTTCATCCAGCAACACAAATGCAAACATTGTTTAAAAAGAAAAAAAAATATTAGAACCATAGACTGTATGAAACATGGAGGTAGTCTCTGGGTTGTATAAAGGTACTGTTATGATGAACAGGAAAATTAGCTGTAGAAACTATGATCGTTTTTGTACCAGGCTGTAAACAAAGACACAGAAAACAAGTACATTGGGTGTAAAGTTGTTCATTTTAGTGGCCTTGTGGGTATTGAGTCGATGTTGGAGCCAGCCTCAAGTGGCCATCCGCGCCTCCGCGCTGGCTTCATTTTCCCGCCACAATGGTTGCCACTTGACAAATAATGTCAGCCCATGATTTGTTAGTGCAGTTCTGTGTTGTGCAGGGGTCAAATCCACTTCAAGGCGATTCTGTCTTCACATCAAAGACCAAGCCATTCCTGTATATCAGCATGGCGATCTCGTTATCCAGCTGTTCCAGATCTGTCGCCTCCCCCTCTTTGGATCTCCTCAGCTCCTGACCTGTAGTGCCGGGATCTAAACACTCATCACTGGTTCCTTCCGACAGACTTGAATCCCCCCTCTCGCTCTCCACATCCTCGTCAGTGTCATCGTCCCAGTCTCCTCTGAGGACGGTGGGCTCCTCTGCGTCCTCGGGGTCGGACTTTACCTCTGGATGCAGCTGGAGCAGCGTCAGCTCATGGACCTCCTCCTTTCTCTCCAGCATCTCCTGTTGTAGGTCATATTAGCAGAGGGCAGGAAAATGTATTAAGATATCAAACTTTATTTTCATATGATCAAACTGCATTATACAGTGATGTTCGTAGCTTGTTGTCCCTTTTGGTCCTAGTATAGTTATAGAAGTATTTAAAAGTTTTAAAAAAATAAGGTTAGTAGAAATAAAAGAAAAACAGAACAGAAGGAAAACACTACAATGAGACATTTCCAAAGCTGTATAATGGACCAAGATATCAGAAGCAAAGATGGCGGCGCCAATTCAGTCCACTGACAATTCCTCATTATGCGACCCACTGAAAACGGAAACCGATCTATGAAGGGAAGTCACACATACATAAATGCAGACCAGTCAAAAAATCAAAATTGCCTGCCGGCGCTGAGCGTGGGCAGTGCAGGATGTGACACACTTAGAAATAGCTTGTCGGTTTGTAGTCCTTTTGAGGAACCACATCCACGTCTTTGCACTTAGAGTGGTAATTCAATGTACTTATGGGAAGTATCATTTTTGGAAATCAACTGTTAGTATACTTTTTAAAAGTGTACTATGATCTCATTTTATTAAAAGTGTTGCTTCTGTACACTTTATACAGTACACTCTAAAATTAGTGTAATTTTAGTGGCATATTAGAGTACTTTCCCAAAATATGTTAAAATACAGAAAAATTATAGTGGTAATTTTAGTGTACTTTTAGTAAGTACACTTATTTGTATACAGAGTTAGTATAACTTTTGAAAGTATACACTGATTTCACTTAATCAGTAGTGTGATCTTCTGTAAACAAAGTGCACTACAATATAAGTGTACTTTTTTTTAGTATATCAAAGTAATTTCAGAAAATATGCTAAAATGCAAATGCTCTTAGTGGAAATGTATTAATTTACTGTAGCTTACTAATGGAAAGTGTATTTACATTGTTAGGCTGATTTCTGAAAGGGTAATATGATAAAATGCTGTGGACTAAGTAAGTATATTTTGTTCAAATAATATTTTTCCATTAGGCTCCACGTCTTGTTGAGGGGGTTACTTACATGTGGCATATTTGAAAAAATATTGTTGAGCAGTGCAACAGATCAAGATTCAAGACGAATGGACCCAGGAATTGGACCCACCCACCAGTCGGTTGCCACATCCAATCAGCGTGCGCAGCATCATCGACATCCAATCACTATGTAGAAGTTTGGGCAGCCACAACGTATCCAAATACATTGACAGTTAATATTTGAAATTCATCACTGATACTCAGGCGGTATGATGGTAACTTTACTTTAGCACAATGTGTGGGTTGTTAGTGGGCTGTGCTCGCCAGCCCACTATGGACACCTCTATAGCAAAGCTATAGGTGTCCATAGTGGGCTGTGCGAAGCCCCGCACCGTTGAGCGCACACAAACAAATTATATATCAAATTGTGCGGCTCGATCTGACTTGGTATGCTATTATTCAGCTTTCTGAAATATTAGTTTTTCGCGACATAAGTCGCGAAAACTGCGAAAAATTTCCCATAAGGAATGAATGGGCCGAGGTCAAAAAAGTCGCAAATCTGCGATGTTTTTCAAGCATCTCCTGCTCTGGCATACGTTCACCTAGAAACACCATTCAAACTTTAAAATGTAGGCACAATTCTTGTCTATTTGAGTTGTATTTGAACTTCTTTCCTACGATGTATAGTTTTTGAACTCTGACCCCTTAATGATGGTGAGTGATTTTGGAAAAATTCAGGGTTTTCAATGAGTGTGTATGGCGGAATGTTCGTGCAGCAGACTGGGAGAGCCAACTGACGGAGTGAGAGAAACTCAAAAATTTCCTCAGATATTTTCTCTTTACATCATGCTCCCAGCCACAAATTTCACTCAAAAACAGTGATATTTTCCAAAGTTGTAGCCACACGTGTCTTCTTTCTCCCAATGTGTCTACTTTATCGGTAGGATTCACGGTTTTTGAAATATTGGCCTCCAACCGACAAGAGTAGCTCTCAACAGTCCTATTCACTCCAATGTAAATCGGGAGGAGGATTTTCAAAACTGCACCCTTTTTTATCTCGCTCTTATTTGAGCGAGATAAAAAGAAGCTAGGACCACGAACTGCAAACAGGTGCGCGTGCCAGAAGGGAGCGCGACTTTGGTGAGTGATGGTTTCAATCATTTTAATATTTTCTGGTATATCTAAGCTACCCAGGAGCTCTGTGGACATAGGCTAAGCTAATGTTAGCTACAACTTGATGAATTGAGTCATTGAACACAGCAGGAGAGAACGCAACGCTTTCCAGCTAAAGCTCCGGTGGAAAATATACAAATACTATCAGAGTGATGGATGGATGGAGGTGGATTCTTGGAAAGCTTGGTGTAGTTGCTATATGAAGAAATGCATAAAGCTATTAAAAAATTAGTCTCTACAGTTACTTAAAGGAGAAATCCTGCGAGTTTTCACATACGTCTCCGTTTCTCGAGGTCACCGAGTACTGTCGGTACTAAACAATTGTTTTCATTTTGTTTTGTACCGACAGTACTCAGTGACCTCAAGAAACGGAGATCTTTGTGTAAACTCGCCGGATTTCCCCTTTAAAGTCTGGTGGTTTGTGTGGAAATTTTCAAAATCATTCTCTTAAACAAGATGTACATTGTCAGTCTGGTTCACAGATGGTCAAGCTGGGTGAGGTGCTGAAAAGGGACCTCAAACGGCACAGTACAGCACAAGTCGAGTCTGATTCCGACGACACATGTTGCAACATGTTTTATCAACCCAAAAAGCATAAACCGGTGCGTTTAAAAATGTAACCGCCTTCATCAAATAATGTGCAGTGTTCCCCAGAGAATTGTCAGAGTTTACAGTGGTGGATTATAACCTATTGGTGCTGACATGCATGTAATAGCGCACTTTGCGCTTGCATTGAATTATGTCCCAATATCAAAGTCCAAACCCAACCTAAAAACCTATGCCCTTGGTGCTCAGGGTAAAGCTTTATGTGATATAGCAAAACTGCATTTTTGTGAAAATGAGTTACTATTCAAGACTGTATGAACTCTGTTGATTTATACGCATACACTCACACCATGAAAATTGTGTTTTGGCATGTGTATAATTTGGAGTGTGATAACCGCCCTTTTTATTTAAGGTAACTCGCTTGATGTTTTCTGCATAGGTGACTGTGAGCAGTGACGAGGAGGATGCCATCTCTCAGGTGGAGTCTCAGCGGCCAGGGGCAGCTCCTGCGGTTTTTGTTGAGATGGACGAGGCCACATAAAAGGATCTGAAAGGTGGGTGGGTGCATATGTATGCTCGTGATGTCAGGGGTTATCTCTGCCACCACCTGAACCCTCCCATACACCTGCAGCCATTGTCAATGAGGTCATGAAGCGAATCCAAGTCATGCACCTTACTGTTAATTTGAAGAACATGAATGTTACATGTTTTGTCTTAGAATACAGACCTGACTTCCCACATATTACAAATTTAAAAATAATCCACAGCCATTTTTGCCATCATTGTCTACTGTGAATACTCCTTGTTTGAATTTCACTAATTGAGCAATATGCCACAAGTGACAGTGGGGTTGGTATGGATATAACCACAAGGCCTCTGGCAGACTGGTGCAGGTAACCACAGCCATGGGTATCTATACCAATACTATGACCACAAGTGCCATATTGCTTTTATATATCAGTTCCACTTCCATCACGTTTAAGATATCAAATTGTGTTTTCAATCATATATGTAGATTTATTTATTTATTTATTTCATCCACTCCAAGAAATAGTTCTAATCTTCCATCTCTGTTGCCAAGCATCACAATATATCAATCAAGAGAAGGGTCCAGTAAGACAGGCTATATGGTCTTATTCACACAAGAATGTATAGCAGTTGCTTGCAGGGTTCCCACAGGTCATGGAATTTTTTGAACATCATGGATTTTCAGGAAAGGTCAGGGAATGATCATTTTTGTCATAATTATGACACATCTATTGTCATGATTAATTGACAAATCCACTTTAATCATTAATAATTGTATTCCAATGTCAGACATTGTCAATCTTGTTTTAATTCATGCCCATGTCTCTCTCCTGTTTTCACACATGCAGTGAGGGAGCGATCCCAACACAGAGGTGACCGAGATCTGGGCCCTTCTACAGAGGAAGTGCAACAATGAAATCTACAAGGCCTTATCTCATAATCAGAGTTAGATGTTGTACGTTGAATTTAAAGGCTGTATCTGCTTTTGTATTAGTGTATCATCTTTCTTGTGAGTGTGTTTGTGTTGTTTTCCCTTTGTTTCAGTTGTGTGATCTATGTGTAATATGTGGTGATGTGTAATTATGTTTCTTTTACTGTGTTATTATTATTATCATTATATGTTCTTTGCTTTAATTATCTATTTTTGTTTGAAGTGTAATAAAATTTATTTTTCTGAAATGCAATTTGTAATCTGTTGATGTAATTCATTTGAAATGTATTGAAATATAACACACTTGTAGTATAATAGCAACATTTATGCTTAAGTATAACAAAATGGGGATAAAAGTACAGATGAAATATGCTTCAAACACAATTGTTTTCAAGAAAACATTGTAATAACATTGTACTTAAAGTATGTGTCTATGATGTTTAGGTTGTAATTGAACTTCACTTTAAATACATTATCATTGTCATAGTGGGACACTTTAAAAGCGCTAAATATAGTAAGTAAGTGTAGTTGTAGATCACTTGAAATATTAAAGAGGCATACTAAATTAACAGTTTATAGTAATAACAAGTATGATAACAGTATGTACAAAATGTACTTAAACACAACTGTAAGTTGACTTGCAATGCCTTTTTAAGTGTATTTCCATTAGAATGGTGATATAATGTAATTGAACTGTAAGTGTGCTTAATCACTCAAGAATCTTGATTTTCATTAGTGTAATTTAGTGCACTTGAAGTTTGAAAAAAGTCGTTCCATTTTAGCATACTATTTATACTTAAAGTTTAGTCAAATAGATTTTAAGTTGTACTTAATACATAATTGAATACACTTAACTACACTTTGATTTGACGAAAAAAGTACAAACTGTACTTAGTACACTTTCAAAAAGTATATTTTTAATAGTTTCTTTTTTCACCTGGGAACGGTGATATGTTGTGGTTTCTTTCTTGTGACAAATGTACTTATTGTAAGTCGCTTTGGACAAAAGCCTCTGCTAAATGCCCTGAACATAAATGTAAATGTAAATGTAAGGACTGGGAAAAATAAGAAGCACAACCTAGAGCTCAGAACTAATCTTGACACCCAAAATCAGGCTAGGCCTATTAACAATTTTGCATCAATATTCCTCAATATGGATGCATGTCCACATACAGTGCACTTAAGCCGAGCTGTTCAAATGTTAGCATCAGTCCTTTATCAAATAATATCAAAATTAAAATCCCTCTATACTCCCATATCCTAAATCTTCCATTCAAGCAAGCCGGGGCTACATTGTGGTGGATAGAAGCCAAGGAAGACAGTGTTTTTGAACTGCTTTCTAGCTTCCTAATCACTTGCCAAGCCAGTAGATTTGTTTACTTATGATTTCATTATCCATAATAACTTTAATTTTCTACAGGTCGAGTGAAACATTTAAAAAAATGTATCCACCGACGGTTCGTTCACATTGTACACTTATAAGAAAAAGCTACCGACATCTCTGAAACCGATCATTCTAAAAAGCGCTGAAATCACTCACTCCAAGCCCCAAATATGACTGAAATAAAGACTGGACATTTTGAATAATCAAATTGGTTACTCACATTTGAGAACTGAGGGGTTTTAAGGGACAGTTACTGAAAAGTAACATTCACTCAAACTTTCCACAACATTCAGTGTTATCAATAACCTGGTGATGACTATTATGGGAAAAACACTGGAGTCGGAGGAGATGCTAAGTGCATTTACTCAGACTAATTAAAAAAAAATAACACATTAAAAAAAACAATTTAATGATCCGTTGTAGCCACATTTTTGGAGTGATGTCTGAAAATCAGAAATTTCTGGGGCCACCTTCACATATCTTTATTTGATACTTTACTCTCTATTTAGTGGCTCCGCAAGTATATATTGATTTTGGCAATTATATCAGTATATCAAAGTGAATATCTATGAAGTCTCCATGCATCTCTAAGAATATCTTTAAGCTCTGCCCCTGCTATGTTCTGCTTTGTGGTTAAACCAAACGTTTGTGGTTTTCTCACATCGTCTTTCTGCAGATTCACTGGGGACTTTCCTCCATTTCATCTACTTCCCTAGAAAAGAAAAAAACATCCGCATCTTTCATTTCTATAACATCTCTGCTGTTCGAGGTCCGCTAAGAATCAGTCAGACATGAACAAATCATTGCTGTATGACTGATGTGAAGATGAAGACGTTTGCACAAATATCTGAAATAAAAACAAGGCAGCTGAATCTCTTGTTGTCTCTAGACTGGATCTTTACGGCACAAAACAGTGTAAATATGCTAATCCTCCAGAGCGAACTGAGTCAAATCTTTCAGATTTGTCTTGGTCTCTGAAACTACTACTGTTTGCTTGCTGTTATCCTGCACAGGTCTTTAGATTCGCCCTCTGAAATGGTACGTTTTAACTGATTTTTACACTGTCACCTCTATTTCATAAGACAGGTGCGTAGGAGAGGATGAGTGAATTAAAATGCCAGAAAACTCCCACAAAAATGCATTTATCTGTGACGCGTCCTCACTATTTATCAGGCGAAACCAGAGGGTTTTTTTTTTTATTGCACTGAAAGCTTTACATTTCACCAACTTTAGCGTTTTACATTCTCCAGGATGTTTTATGCTGTAACTTACTGACAAGCTGGACGATAAGTAAAATAAACTCCCACCACTGTGGACAATAAAGTTGTGCTCTATTATACTGTAAATCAGTGTGAGCAAGTCATGAGCAAAAAGGTTGAAACCCCAAACATCTCCCCAGAGAGTTTGTTAAATGACTAAAGGTTTCAGACAGAGCAAGAACTTCACACTGCCGTTACAGCTGTGAGTCAATGGTGACGTCTTACCTGACCCTCCGCTTGATATGGGGTGAAATTTGGAATGACAGGTGTTGGCACAGGAGGGAAGATCTTGTTTTTGATTCTGAGTAAAAGAAGAAGAGAGTGGAAACTTAAAAAAAGGAGCCATCCAGGATAAACAGCTGGCTGAAAACAGACAAGACAATCTCATTAAAGCTGCTCTTTATGTATCCGTAAAACTGAATATAAGCAACAAGTAAGCTGTGAGATTTAAAGGATAAGTTAAAAAATGAACATTCAGACATTATCTAACATGATTATCAACCATTCAGTCTCTGGATTAGCCTCACAATCCTGTAAGCCCTCTGTGTCTTTGTTGTTTCGCTCAGTCCTCATTTGGGCTCCTTGCCCTGTTACCCTGCTTGCACCAGCCTTGACATTCAGAGTATTTACAGTGGGGGGGTCACCTACTTCTTCAAGATACAGGTGCACGTTGTAGAGATGAAAAAGAACACAAACAGCAAGCTGAGACTCCACAGCACTAATTTCAACGAAAGGAGGAAGACAGAAAAAAAAATGCGTTAGCTTCCATATGTGGAAAAACTTCTCCGTTGACTTGTTTTCAAAGCTATGAGCTGATTCTGTAAGTCAGATACCATTCACAGGCTTCTCCGGCAGTGTGCTGACAGTTGTTTGGGCATTCGGTCCTTCTCCGGCTGGTGTCACTCCGGCCAGGCTGATGTTGTATTGCGCTCCTGGTGTCAAGTTTTCCAGATGGTAGTTTACCACAGAGGCTGATATGTTAAGGCACTCTTATTAGAGATGAGATCAGAGAAAGTTGTCGTCACAGTTATGTTTAAATACACATTAAATCCAACGTGTCTTCTTGCAATAGTTATTTTGCTAAATGCGACAAAAGGGTAAAAAAACAAACAAACAAGTGACTTCACACCTTTCCGCGCCTCCGGTGAACTAATTTTCACGCTGCAGAGGCTGTAGTGTGTGAGGAAACCTCGCTGGTCCGCAGCGGGAATCGCTTTCCATGACAGGTCGACAGAATAGTCTGTTTCACTGGAATGAGTGAAGTTCTGAGGTTTTATACGTGGAGCTGATGAAGAAAAAAGAAGTTGGGGAGCGGCTGAGACACTGTTCGCCCTATCACAAGACACTGTACCATCAACATGACTTCAGGCTGTTATTTCATACATAATGTCGCTTTAAAGACACTTACCACCCTGTTTTTTATAAAAGAGGCACATTTCAATTGTGTGTGGTTTCCCGTGTTCACATCTGTGCTCAAAGTAAAGGTAGCGGACAAATTCCTTCACGTCTGTAAGAGAAACAGAAAAGACGATCAAATTGATTTGTTGTTTTGCAGCGCACAGAAAATAATCATACCAGTACAAGAACCAGAGTAAATGACGCAAGCAACTGAAAAGCAGTGGAATTTCCGCTCCAGACTTTTGATTTGCATTGTGACCTATTTTATTATCTTTGTAATACTGAAAATAATGTTTTGCACCTGTCTTAAAAACCATCAGATAAATCTGGTGCAAAATTAGGTCAGGGACTAGTTTTTCTCTCTGTAGAGCGGACATGAGGTTGTGTGGTAAAACACAACACTCTACTTACGCTTCATATTCGTCCTCTTGTCTGCTGTTACTGTGATAATATTTTCTGGCCGTGAATCTCCATCTTGATGCTCATAAAACTCACGGCAAGTTTTCTTTTTGACCTTTTTGTTCATCAGCGTTTCGTTACAAGCTGCAAGGGGGGGGGAGAAGAAATAACAGCCTGTAAAGTCTACTTAAGGATTAGTACACATGATATGTGCACACACACACACACACACACTCTCACATACCTTTTAAATCTGCAGCAGGTTTGGCCGGGACTTGTATGATTGCTGGAGGAGAAGACCCTGCTGCGTTCATGGCGATTACAGAGATGTTGACCACAGAGTACGAGACATAAGTTTGGTCTTCGTGCGATTTGATGTGGGGTCTCTTTTTTTCAGCACAGGGACATCTTTGAGATGACTGTGTGTCCATCACTTTGTACGTCACTCCAGTGACTGCTGCTGCATGTGGCATCGGCTGAAGAGAAGAAAGAGCCCAGTGGTGATGTACAGTAGATTGATCAGCAAAATGAAAAAAAAGAAAAACAAGAAAGAAACAAAAGTCATGCATGCTGCCTCTAGAACAATTCTATTTCTCTCATAAAAATATTTGATTCTAAGTACAAAATTCTCATTAACTCACTGCATAATTGGGCATTTTTTAAGACATATCGCATGTTATTCAAACTCACCTGTAGGACTCAGTGGTTTTCTTGCCTTATTACACAAATTGTTTAGGACGAAGTTTTAACAATTCGTGGCAGCGGTGAGCATGCCTGATTTTTTTTACATTTTAATTAATTGTGCTGTTGTGTTGTGAGTTGTAGAAGATTTTGTATATTTTATTAGATTTTGTTAAAACAACTGAACAAGAAACTGTTACAACCGTAAAACAGTGAGAAATCATGCACCTCTGACCTGTTGTGCTCTGCGTTGACAGCAGATCCTGAAGCACAAATTATAACGTAGGGTTTAAAACCATTACATGAGAATAGGCCTATGTGTCTTATTTTGAACTTTTCAGGTATAAAGTCTTGTTGTCCTCTACAGCTAAGTGATTGTTCAATAAAAAAACTACAAGACCTACAAGGAAACCCTGAGCTAAAATGTGTGTTTACTGGCACAAAGTGGACGTTAAAGGTCATAACTTCTGCTTCATCCACACCAGATTTTGTAACATAGCAATTTGTAGTTTATATTGTATTTAATGGAACAGCTTTGTCTGTTTTATTGTGCACATAAGGAATTTGCAGTTTGAGATGATAGATTGTATTAGAAACGCTCTTCAGGATTTTAAGTTTAAATGTAAATGTTCTATGTGGAACTTACGTGTTCTCCTGGAAATAGGTCTCTGGGTTTTTTTTTAGCTGGCTCCATTTCTACACTATTGTACTGAGACGAGGCAGTCGAGAACGCACATGAAGTCACATCCTTTGGACGAGGGCTGTCACATGTCATGGCCGAAAGCATTCACAACATTTAGAGAATATTTGCAAAGATAACATTTATGTCTCTCTTTTGGCAGTTGGATTACACTCACTCTACAAGTGTAGGGAGGTGGTGAGACGTCTACCTTTAGCAGACGCTTGTGTCCAAAGTGAGTTATTCATACATTCATACACTGATGGTAGTGGCTGCCATGCAAGGCCAGCACAACAGGAACAGGTTAGGGTTCAGTATCTTTGTCGATATGCAGACAAAGGTGCCCAGAGACAGTTTGTAACCGTAACAACCGTGTACAAAAATACCAGTCACATTTGATGAATCTTTCCGTTTCACGTCAGGTGGCTCCCAGCACTAAAGTGCGTTACCGTCGCAAACAGTCACCAAGCAAAAACTATCAACGAAGAGCCGGCTTATTTACACAAAATCATCGTGTATATCAAGATTATCATCAATATTCATATATCGTGACATGGCTAGTTTGGACTGTTCAGGAAAATGTGAGCTGAGTCCTTCGCAAAGAAATCCTGAGTCCAGCAGCAGTAAACCGCAAATCTTCCACAGGCTTGTAAAGACAACCAAGAGAGCGGAGAAGGTGTCATTTTTCTCGTCACAACACAATCGAGGCACCAGTTCATGTGTAATCGTAATGACGGATTTTCTGAACATACACTGAGTCTGAACTGTGTCCCCTTTGTGTAAAGCACAGCACATTATCATACAATATGGGACAAAGTCAGCGCTCGTTGGTGAAAAGTGACAACTTTTAAACCCACAGGTGTGAATGTTTTGACGTCTTTTCCTCTTCTTACCTTCCACGTTAGAGTCACCTTTCGAGTGCCGTTTAAAAGTGTCGTTGTCATGGACACTTCAGGCTTTTGTTCCAGCTCTGCAGTTAAAACACAAAATATTGGTGAGACGACACATTTTAAACCTAGTTTGAGACTTTTACATTATGTCTAGAGCAGCCTTTACTTTTGTGTGTCTGGTTTGAGCAATTCAATTAGAACTATGGATTTAAAGTCCAAAGTGCCAGTACAATATGAAATCTGTGGCGTTACCTGCAGGAACCGTCACAACTGGAGACCAGTCGCTCCACAGGGGATTACGGACCTGACTGGACCTCTGTCTGATCTGAACCTGGTAAGGTGTAGACTTCAACAGATTCACAACAATGACCGAGTCTGTTCAGATAAAAAGAAAAAAAAGACAACAAATTAATTTGACATGTCAGTTATTGCTATAAGGCTGGCAGTAATTAGTTTTTCCAACTATATATAAGACCAAAGCCTCAGTGATGTACTGGGTCGAAAGGATAAGATCAAACTTGTGTTAAAATAACAACATTTATGTAAGTGCTGTAACTCACGTCACATAGCCTTACGTAAGTGACCTACGTCCGTCACTCATGAGAAATAACTTGTGTCAAATAGGTCACGTTACATAACAAATCAAACCCTTGGTCAAAAAAATGGGACGTGAGCCCCAGTCTCTGGAGGGAAAGTCAATTGCAACCACCCCAAGCACCCACCAATTCTGTCTTTTCTCGCTCTTTACACTTGGGAGTCCACTAGGGAGGTGCTTCAGGAAGTGACGATAGAGGGGTAACTACAGCGCCAAACTGAGTCAAAAGTGTCAAAAGTGCAAGGCTATTGACCAGGCTGCTGTATTTGATGTGCTGGGAGCGAGAATGGCCTGGAATATGGCAACACCTATAGGACACAGCAACAAATAGTCTCCAGCAAATGCAATATTGGGAACTGCACCAAAGGAGTACAGTACCCATTGTTTTAAAATTTACATGAAACTATTTGTTTGACCATCTTCAACAGGACTGAGGGCTTGGAGCTGAAGGCCACTGAGAGATAAGACGCTGTGGACTGTTAGTTCTGTGTCCACATGACAAATATAGTACAGCAATCCAAAAAAAGCTAATTGTACTTTTTAGAAAATGGTTGGCAGAAACGTAAATATATGAACTGAAATCAGTGCGTTCTAAAACTAAAAACTAAAACACTGAACATATCGACTGTGTCTCAGAGATAGATCCCCAAGGAGCACAGGACGAAAACAGCGAACACAAAACGAGGCTGAATTAACTTTTCATAAATAAAAAAAAAACAATTCTAAAAATATGAAACATGACACTACTCACATTTAGAGGTCTCATGTGTGGTATTTGTCATTCTCTGTAACAGCAAGAGCGATGAAAGTTGAAATGTTACTTAATGGGAAGAAAAAAAAAACATCTTCAAAAGTTTAAGAGAGAAATGTGCCTTACTGTCTCCCAGGAATCTGTCGGGTGCTCATGTCGTCGGAACCGGACCTCGGCTAAAGCTGGATACTCCTCCGCTGCTGTCCAGCTCAAGCTGAGGTTGTTTTTTAACCAGGACATAGTGATATCTTTTGGTACGTCGTGTTTTACTGTTGAGAAAAAGCTAATTATTTTATGTATGCTTTATATCTACAAAACTGATCCAGCTGTCAATTTTTGCTCAGTTAACTTCTTGCTCGGGAAGGACAGTGGTGTGTTTTAATCTCACATGTTGTTGAGTTAAATGAGAGGAGCATCTAGTACCTACGTGCCGAAGTTCCACAGACCTCCTGGGGGATGTGCAGCTGGAGTTCCCGACGTGAGCTACCACCCAAATCTCAACTGGACGCCCTTTGATAAGAGAATCCCCATGCAGCGAACATGTGGTCTCCTTAATGCCACTTTGTTGAATTTCCCTACGGATGAAAACATAGAGCTATGAGCGAAGTGAAGGCAGCAGAAACTGAGACCATCTCATCATGGAGACGGCGGTTGCAACTCCTCCTTAAACATTTGCTATGAGTAAAACAAAAGTGATGAGGGACTGCAAATATTCCAGATATCTTATGCATCATTTTAGACACATGACTCAAAAATTACTCTGACAAAACTGCTTATCTTTGGAAACTTTGGGTTCTCTTCTAGAAATGAGAATAAAGTCATGTGGGTCTGAACAACGTTTGGGACAAACGACGTAAGTTTGTAATGACTGTCCCAGTGGCAGACCACAGCCTGCTAGAGGGGTTCACTTCAGAGACAATCTCTATATTTGAACACTGAGGGCTAGTCCACACGTACATGAGTATTCTTATGAACGGGGTTTTAAAACAAAGAGGATGTTTGTCTAGATGAGCTTCTGCGCTTGGCATGCATGTGCCAGTGTACACAGGAAGCAGATTGTATAATACGCGGTTTGTTGCTTAGCTGCAGAAAATACATACGTTACAGGAGCCAGGGCTGATAACGAGGCATTTTTTTTTCGGAAAACAAGGACAGAAATGACGAGGCAGTGAAACGTGACTACACCTCACAGAATCCTCCTGGATAATGCTACTCTCAAAAAAGACATTCAACAGCTGTTTTTTGTCTCTAAGCGTAGACAATATACCATCCATCCTGCCACTGTACAATCCGTCCATCCATCACTTGTGACATGTAATATCTCCGACCAGTTCTGGGCCCAGCCACCCTGCGGAGAAAACTCAGCTTCCTTCTCACCTCGACAGTCCAGTGTTGCACAACGCCTCCCGTGTTACACAATGCCTGCAGCACTCCAAAACACCTGTACATCTCACTCTCCTTTTTCCGATCACTTGTGATGATACTTTAATGCTCTCGGTTGGGGCTATACCGACACAGCTCTCACTTTGGTTATAGACAACCAAAGTTCCCCCCACAGTTCTGCAGTCCCACAGTACCCTAACTCAGATACTCCAATCATTTCCAAAAATCTCTGTTTCTTCCCCTTCAGGTGTAAAAACTGAAAACGGAGGTTTTGAATATTTTATGTCCCAAAGGTCCATTTTCAGGCCATTTATTAGGGATGTGCATCTCTCCCTCACAAGACGATCTCTTACATATCTAGATACAGGGGCTCTGATACGATTCAGGGGCAATACATTTTTCATACTTGATGTGATACGATGCTGACTAATAGCCATTAGTTTCATATAGTCATTCATTTCCCATTATTAAATAATATATGCTATTTACATAAAAGTGACAGTACTTTTATGAAGTACATCAGTATAACTTGCATAAGTTTCATCATGGCGTCTCTCTAGGTCACTTTTCTAGAGACCCCACAAACAACCAGTTTTCCTTCTTTCTTTTAAAATCCAGACGTCTTCCCTTGACGGTGCACGATGAACCATGTCAGCATTGTCGGACATGTTGTTTATCCCTCACAAGCATTGATCCAAAAGCAACTGAGATGGTGGTGCGCTTACTTAACTCTCAATAAAGTAACAAGAGAGTCTCGCTCTGAACTTTGACCTTAAACAAATTTGGAGACTCCGTGCAGAGTTAGCAGCCAAGCTAAGCATCAGTCAACCAACTATTAGCTTTAGAATTGTAATTCATGGTACATTTATATCGACGGCTCGTATCTCGAATCTTAAAAAGCGATTTCTGGTTCGTATCGGTGAATCTTTACACCCCTACCACTTGTGTTTGTATGAAAGGTCAAAGTAAAAAAAAAAAAGTTTTAAGGAATACTTGCGTACGTGCGGACAGGGCCTAATAGGTCTGATAGTGTCCCTTGTGCCTCGTATCTGTTACAGCAATAAACATTCACAAAATAGTAAAGAGCAGAAAATCACCATTAAATATTGAATAAATCCATGAAATATTGCAGCTCAAACACTGAACAGTACTCACTCGATGTAAAGGTCGTATGAGACATCACTCTCAGTCATATTCATCATCCATTCACACTCGTACATGGTCTCACCAGCCCTTCTACTGAAGCACTGAGGACTGGAAGGAGCCTCACATGTTGATCCTTAGAGGAAACACATTTCAATATACAAAAATGTATTACTTTTAATGTAATGTATTTTACTGAGTTGTTTCGGAAATAAACAACTTCAGCCTCTAACCTTTTATTATCATTGCTCTACTGTAGAAGTGACCTCTGGATAATGTTTTTTTTTTTTTTTGTATTTCCTCATTTCATTTTAGCTCCACTGTGAATCACATTGGAGATTTAGTCTATCAGTCCAGGCACTGAACCTTGTCTCAAGCTCAAAACTGAGATAACAAGGCCAAAGTGTAAAATATCAGCCTGGACAAAACTATTGAGGCACTTCAAGTAAGGGCACACAGAGCCACTCGGTGCGATAGCTATCTGTTGGTGGAAACCACATGATGCTGATAAGCTAACCAACGTGTTGTGGCTGTTTTACTTTTTCTGCAAAAGAATTCTCACTTTCACACATCTGATTCACGGAACGATATGTAACAGGTTGTCAAAAAGCGACAGCAGCTTGGTGGCCGGGCAGGCCCACCGACCCAAAGCGACCTGGAAATGATCAACTATCTTTCTCTAGAATCACTTATTGCACCTTTAATATTCTTCACAGTGTAGTGTTACAATCAGATCGAGGTTAACAGTAATGTCACTAGTCATAAGATCACCTAAGCTAAGTAAAAAGAGAGAAAAGATGAAGGAGTTTAATTTGTATTTACCTGTGCCGAGCGTCACAAGGAACATAAACACGACGACATATTGATGTAGTGAACGCCGGCATTTCAAAGTTTCCATGAGGTTTAGTGGAAAGTCTCGAAAGATCATTCTTTAGCGTCTGAGAGTCCATGTATTCGACCTGCCTTCATGTAACTCAGTTGTCTTTTCTCAGAAATGTCACAGAAGTTTCATGTCTCTCAGGTTAAATGAGCTGCAGTTAACCACAGAGTGTCAGGGGTGGGGGGAGGCTGCGTCGACACACTGCATGCAGACACAACAGCTATTCTGAAAGTGGCTTCTTTGAAGTCATTTTGTTGATTTCTTTTCTTTCTTTTTTTTAAGTCAGTTTCCCTACAACTGTCTTTGTTCTATCAGGCTGACTTTCAAAATTAACTGACTGTGGAAACTACAGTAACAGCACAGACACCTACGCCTGCCTTGTGTTTCTATGTCCACCATCATCTCAGTCAGTTGAACTTTAGTTTGGACTTTTTTATTTGGTGAGGACATTTTGAAGACACATTTTGTAGAAATCCTACATTTAAATGTCTAAAAAAAGATTAAATCTTTGCTATATACTGTATTTTGTTGAGTTGTTTACTTAAATCACCCCAAATGTTTCCAACAATGTTCAAACCCAGAGAAGTTAACTCAAGTTAAGGCATTTCATTAGTCACCCATTGCTACTCGCTGGGTAGGAAAATTGGCAAACGAGACTTAACTTTACAGGATTAAAACGTTCAAACATTACCTCTGTGAACATTTGTGCCTGAGTCATATCGCTATGTTAATTTATTCTGGTATCGACTACAAGTTGCATGATAACTTTACTGTGCATTAGCTTTAAGCTAATGTTAGCGAGCATGGAGTAAAGTACATTTCCCCTGCAGCACCAACACCTGAAAACGGATGTCAGGCTGATAAACAGGAGTGAAGAAAGATCCCGTCTGCAAAAGGCTCAGGATCAGAGCAGAATCAAAAGAGAAAGTCGCAGGGCACCCTTGTGGCAGAAGTTACGTATTGTACGTTTTAATCCACTTGTTGGATCTCTGCTCTTTTTTGTCTCTATCTTGAGATATTATCGTTCTTTTCACTGATGCTCGCGGCAAGCAACTTTTTGTCTTTTGCTTGTTTGACTCTCCTGTCTCTCAGTAGTTTCTCTCTTCCTTGCCCTGTCTGTGGCCACAGGACTATCGGTTGCTACTGACGACCCATCTGA
Organism: Diplodus puntazzo; assembly: GCA_963678695.2. Lineage (NCBI taxonomy): Eukaryota > Metazoa > Chordata > Actinopteri > Spariformes > Sparidae > Diplodus > Diplodus puntazzo. Next base: position 21,082,206 of record OZ023163.1, read on the forward strand.
AATCAAACGTCTAAAACAGGTGCCAACTACACAGCTAATGTTTCAAAAAGGGCTCAGTAATGGCCTAACACAGCTGTTAATTACTCAATAAGGAATACACAATGTACAGTATTTGTCTGGGACTATTTGTAGTAGTGGTTTGATACACATTTGACGGTTCACCAAGTACTGACAACGGTGCCCATGTTGGTGGTAATAAAGCTCTCGTAGTCCTGGGTGACCTCAGACCATTCTCCCGCAACTGCTCCTCATCTTACATCCTCATTCTTTTCCCATTTCCCATTTATACAAGTTTCACTCCGAATCACTTGCTCTTTCATTTTTAAGAGGTTACTTCTCTTCAATGTGCAAGAGGAGCAGTGAAGAGGAGGAGGAGTAATGGATTTGCATGCACCCCTCCCCCCCTTTTTAACCTGCCATCCCTTCATTGCAGAGAGAGAGAGAGAGAGAGAGAGAGAGAGAGAGAGTGCAGGGGCTGATGGGTCGTTTAGTTCAATATGTTAGTCTAGTCTGCCTGGTTGATTGATTCTTTATCTGACTGATGTTTGTGCAAGTGAGACTCTTTGGCTCTATGAAGTAACTGCCCTGTATTGATAACTCCATTGCGCTGTCCTTGGTTCTGAAGCAGCAGTTGGATTTGTAATCGCTTCTTTATCTCTCAGTCATTTTCTTTTAGCTACAGATAGGTCTTACTTTGGGGTAAGGGTAGGGCCGAGCTCCCCTGTTAGAAACGTGGAAGACAGAGATGCTGTTCAGTTCTGAGTCATTGGTGTTCAAATACTCATTCATAACAGTCTGAAGGATGTTCCCCATCTCGGCCTTGATCAGCAGCTTTAACAAGAATGCAAGAAAGAGCACAGCTATTCTGGACAAAGTACATCTTACTTTCTTTTCTAATGTTGACCACTCTGTTCAAGTACTCGTCCATGGTCTTTGTGCTGTCCCCAGCTCCTTGCCAGCACTGCCGAGAAGGTGACGAACCCTAACCCGATTAAGTCATATCTTTTTTCACCATGTTACATTTTTCCTCAATTTCATAATACACCCTTTACTTTTATTCTTTATTCCATGAATAGTACAGTACTTTTACTGTCTTCAGTTGTCTTGTTTTGTTGTATTGTGTTTACAGTCCTGCAATTTTATGCTGCCAAAACTAATTAACTCTTGTTCTTTAATATTGACATTATTTCCCATTACAGTTTTTTTGTTCTTATAAATCCCTCCTTTCTTTCTAAGAAAAACTGTTGTGGTTGTGACAATCAAACTTAGAAAACATTTTCCTCACGCCTCCAACCGTCTTATTCTTCTTCAAAGATTTAATCTTTGATGTGATTCTGCTGAAGTTTGGAAAGTGACAGTTACTGTTGTGTCATCAGTTGGTGGGACTTTCACCTTTAGAGGAGAAAACTGAGCAGATATAATATACAGCAATCAGCCACAACATCAAAACCACTCATCACAATGCGATGCTCTGATGGGAAACCTTGGGTGACACGCACCCAACGGCAGTGGCCCTCGAGCAAGACAATGCGCCCCGACACACTGCAAACACTGCTCAGGAACAACTCGAGGAACACAATAAAGGGCCCATGGTGTATATATATGAGTGGTTGACGTGAACTCAAATCCAAAGTGGGAAAAAAATATTTCTAAAATGTATGTCAAATTACATATAATTGCCTTGCTTAATATGTGAATAACTCAAAACTGAATGTGTCCCTTTCTAATTCCTTATTTATTTTGCATTTTATGAACTTTTTTGTGTGGTAGTCCTAAACACCTTTTTCAATGTTAATATTTAATTCAGAGATTGTGTGACAGATAAGACAATTATTCACATCCTTATCACTTTGTCCTAATTATATTCCCACATCAAAAGTAACCAATAAAAATTCACAATCATGTTATAATCCTACTATAAGATGTACACATAAGGACTTTACCCAAACGTCTGGATTATATTCGTTATAATTTGTATAAAACCTAATGAAGCTTCATTCAATCCTTATATTTGCGTAGTGATGATATTATTATACTACACACAACACTTTTTGCATGAATTTGTGCATTAAAATGCCTTTTCCACTTATAATTCAGTTTGTCACACCACAGGACATTCCGTCACACCATGGGACAACAAAATGTGCCGGTATGCCCGTTTTGTACAAAGTCACATTTATTATTTCTTGTTTAAATTCATTTAAAAATTCATTAAAATAAAGTTACAACTTCAAGTTCAAATGTTTTTGTACAATAAAGTCAGAAGAAAGAAGAAGAAACCAACATTCACGTAAAAAAGACTTGGGAGCCATCGTAACATTTAGCATCATAACATGAACATGTAAACAAAATTGACCTGGCTTATTACTTTTCTTGTTCAAATGTATTTTAAAATTCACTAAAATAGAAAGATAAAAGTTTTAAGTTAAAGGTTATACGGGACAAAAAGTTAAAACTACTGTTCTCTGTATTTAATTCAGTCACATTTTTCATACAACTCAACTAAAATCAGTTTTCAAATAGCCATAGGGCCTTCTTGTCACATTTCATAACCATAAATGGAACTGACCTAAAAAAGCAAACTACTGTTTGGGTAAAATTCATTAAAAAATGTATTCAGCCTTTCCCTATACTTCCTGGTCCTTTCCTTGCTTGTCATTTCATCCTCTCACTTACAACGTGGATCTCAAACTAGCCTTAAAGTGAAACTCTCGCCAAAATGTAACCTAGGCTTTTTCTGTGAATGTATATGAGTCAAACCTTCGTGTAAATTCATAATTACGAACGAGACGCTTTTAAGATTTACCATATTTTCGTTTTCGGCTCAAACTCATTTTCAGTGGGAGTGCATGGGGCATTTTTACGCTAGCATCAAAATCTCTATTTTTAAAACACTCGACACAACATGAAAATTTGCTCGTAGTATCACCAGGGTCTCTACACAAAGCTCAACTGAACCACATACACTCTACCCAGACGTGTCGATCCCCGAGTACATCTGGGCTGCCATGACGACGGCTAGAGGAAGAAGCTACTGCCAACATGAGTAGTTCATAATATGAGTCAACTGATGTGATTGATTTTGTCAATCACGTCAGTTGACTCATAATATGAGTCAACTGACGTGATTGATTTTGTGTATGTGTAACAGAACGTAGTTTACCACTCCAGCAAATAATCCAAACCTTAGTAACGACGTAGCAACAGAAAGGATTTTCTAGTCCCAGATGATTGAACTCTCGACGTTAATGTTTTATCGCGGTCTCAGAATTTCCCGAACTAAATCAATACTGCACAGATAATCAGAATCAGAATCAGAATCAGAAATACTTTAATAATCCCAGGGGGAAATTATTTTTTGTTACACACTCCATAAAAACAACATATATTATACAAGCAACATATATAAAGAACAAAATATAGATATATACATTGTTACGCTCGGTCTAGGGAGCCGAGCCCAACATAAATTACCGACACCCGAACACGGTATAAGTTACGTGAAAACAAACAATTTATTTACAAGACAACAGGTGCAATATGTACAGTGATGGGTGCGATATATATACAAGTGATGAAGCGTTGCTTCAGGGTGAGCCCAGGCCTAAAATAACAAACAAAATCAACCTAACCTCTAGAGCCCGAAATCTATCTAAACCCTACAGAAAAGAAAACGAAACAAAAAGACAAGCGCTAAACCTAACTCCCTAACCTAATACAAAACAGGAGAAAAACAGAATCAAAGAAAAAGGCAGCTCACCCCTACTGCTTCTCTAACCACAGACACTCTTGCTCTGGTTTCCCAGAGCACACGCACACTCACAAACAACCCCGCACTCAGACGCTCAAACACACTCTAAGTTACAACGAATTCTCTTAGTACAGTCTGTCAGTGGTAGATGCCTCCGCAATAGCGATCCACCGCGTCGCTTGAGCAGCGTCGGCTTTTGAAGTCCCCGCTCTGGTGCTGGCCAATCCCTCACTGCCACGCCAGGACTGCGGAGCCAATGACGTGCGGGAGCAACACAATCTTTGGGACAGGAGCGCTCACTCTGTATGAAAGAAAAAAGACAGACACACACACATACGCACACTACAAACAGATGACGGCAGGAGCCGTAACATACATATAAATATATATATAACAATATATAAAAGAACAAATGTACAGTTTAAATAATCTGCAAAAAGTTAAAACAAAACCCAAAAAAATAATGGTTGTCTGTATTTTTGCTTGAGTCAGGTTACAGAAGGGGGGTTTTCTGACTCTCTAGGGAGGCGTTATAGAGTTTATTGACCACAGGTAGAAATGATTTCCTGTGGCGCTCCGTGGTGCATCTGAGTAAGAGTCTTCCACTGAATGTGCTCCTCTGCTCCTCTAAACAGAAAATGCTTATTTTTATCGCCCAAGTTATAACAAAGATGTTGATTTTTTTTCTTTTCTGTTTTTTATAAAACGTTTTCACCACGGTCACAATAGTGTCTCTCACACCGAAGGGAAAATAAATAATAGCCGGGGTGTCTATTTGTTTCATTTCTTATTTCACTTAACAGACCAGGCGTTTATTTGGGACCAGGGGGAAATTTGGTACAGGCGTTTAATTCCTTCTTCACAAAAATCCAGGATGAAAATGTCACAACTTCTCCAGCTTCTCGGTAAATTCTCTGGCATCCTTCTGCAAGTGAAGTTGTTGCGGCAGAGGAAACGATTCAGCCAACCAGCACTCCCGGCAAAATCCTCATCTCTGCTGTAACTCACGGTGGCGTACATTTGTTTCGCCATCGCCCTGATCATTTTACTGGACACTCTCTCGTGGCGTGCCCGTTTGATGATAACTCATTCACACATGTTTATCTCAAGCTCCTCACTCGCTCCCAGCCTGGCCCTGTTGCTGTCGTCCTCGGACAGATGCTGAGGCAAATAAATCAAAATTAACAACAAACCGATCCATTTCAGTGCTGCTTGCGCATCTGACCGCATCACTGTCGTGCTCAAATGACGTTAAAGCACACCCTCTCGGGTAATATTGCTTAAATTAACAACAAACCGATCCATTTTGTAGCCTATTTTTCTGCCGTTTCCTACTGGCTCTGACAGTTATAATGTTGCCATGGAGATGAATACAATGTTGCCACAGACTTGGCGGAGTAATATCCTTTAGTAATGAGTCAGGCGTGCTGTCATGTCTGTCATGCTGATTTGAGCATGGTCTAAATTTCTTGTTGACCAATCAGATTGCTTGGTCGAAACTACGTGTTGTATAATATTCTGTATGTGCTCGATTCTTAGATCTTTCAGCACAGAGTTGGAGTACCGGCAACAGGGCTGCCAGTAGTAGCAGCAACAGTTGTAGTGCTACTCTTTACACAACAAAGGTAGGTCTAACTCATTCTGTCAGTGTGGAATGCATTCGGAGAAAATAACCCCTTTGGAACAATTAAAGTGGATCTGCAACAGAACCTGCTCAGACCGAGTCAGAGAACAGATCTCTGAACCAATCGCAAGCTTGGCTCTCTTCATTAAGGGGAAACAGTTTGATGCATCCAGACTCCTCTTTGCACCAATCTCACTGTCACTATTTCCTGTTTGCACCGGATCTCTCTGTGATGATGTGAGACTTTTATCCAACAGAGTTCTTTTACATTTGACTCCAACTCCAACTGCCCTTCCCAAGTGGAACCCAAAGTATACTGTCATCAGTCAGACAGCTACTTTTACAATCGGGCTGGACTGAGAGGGAGGGACAAAGTCAAGCTCTTGTGCACCTAGTGGAATGAAACTGTCTCTGTTAATGCATTTATTATGTTTTGGTCTCTGTTTGTCTGGTGTTGAACGCACGGGACAAACTTCTGTGGTCATCCTGACAGTCTCTTTCTTGTGTGGTGAGTGTGTTTGAGTTCATATCGGTCATGAGTGAGCTACTAAAGAGGTCTGCTGAACAATAATAGGCATCCCCTTCAAGCTACTCTTCTTCGTTTTCAAAAGACAGGCAAACTAGCTTTCTCATCTTCCGGATTACACTCAAGGAGACAAATGTTTATGGCTGTACTCTTGTTTGGACATCCAACAGGGTTCTTATACACCTGCTCAGATAGATCATGTCGGCCTCCTCCATTCGGTGCAGGTGAATTAGTGATATCCAGGTTGTTTTTTGCAGTTTCTTTCTGATTTTGCGCATTTAGATGTGGCTTTGTTTCACAAACAATGTCTCCATCTTTGTTTTCCTCACACAAAAACTCAGTAAGACTTTCAGAGAAAGGCAAATGAAATATGAGGCTGTCAAAATATGTAATTCTAAAGACTACACAGCCAACGCAGTCACGTTAATGATGTCGTCTCATCACCAAAACCTGTACCTTAAACATTGTAGAGCTGCTCCTGTATATTAGCTTACTCACAAAACTGACAAATTGTCCTTTCAGTTAACTGCAGTTGTCAGTATGCGTTACCACAGCAACCAGTGGCCCACAGCTGAAGGTGTTGCAGTGGCGCCTCCCAGTGGCCGTGAGCGGTCAGTGCAGAGGACAGAGGCGTAACGACCAGCCGGTGGGAGAGGTCATCATCACCGTGTACACCGTGCCGCTCCAGACAAACGGCTACTCTCCGTCCGTGCCTGAAACAACAGGCCCTCCTCGTACCTCTAACACACCATGAATAGGCCAGTCGTGCCGTTGACCTTCTGGTAACATTCATGAAAATGCCATATGTGTGTTGCTCTGTGCTAGAAGATGGCGGAGTCGGATGGAGGGGATTTTGCTTCGAAACATCCGCAGAGCAGGTGAGTGAAGCTGAGTGAGGACGCGGCGTGACCACGGTGTTGGGCTGGTCCCTCGGTGTTATCTTAAAGGAAGCCTGCACGGCAAGGGACTGCAGCCCAGTTCGAGTCCGCTGAAAGGTCCCGGCGTGGCGGCTTGGCTGCAGGAAACACCGGGGAGTTGTCCGGGCCTCCAGGCAGTCAGACTCTGAGTTTTAAAATCGATGGGCAGCAGTGTAAATAAAGTCAGTGTAACAATTGTCCATTCAGAGAAGTAAACGCACCGTACTAGGTGTGCTGTCATGTAGCAGGTGAAGTTTAACACACGTGTTGACGGTTTGGTAAAGCTTTCTCTCATTCCGTTAAACGCTAAGTCAGTGTTTACAATACTTGTTGGCTGCCGCAGTAAAGGTGCCCCACATAATGCCTCTGTTAATGATTACAATGTCTTCTCTGCAACAGTAAACCAACAGAACACATTAAAAGTTGTGTCCACAAAACAACACTTTTCTAAATAAAGTTGTACATTGACTATACACTTGTGCCATATTTTGAATGAGGTCAGATACAGCGCTGACTGATGACAGCTCAAAACAAAAATAAGGGCATAAATCATTCTAATGTTGCTATATCAACAGATATCTACATGTACTACACTACTTGTTGTTTCCCAAATATGATGTGACACATTTAATTTTACTCTTATTGCATATCCATGCACATGCATATATGCACCCATATCCCAATATCCTTTACTTACTTTGAGTAGTGTATTTACAGTGTATAAGAATTGCAGAATGTACACTGCATTTACAGGTTTGCTAATAATTCCTCACATATCAAATGTAATGCAGGCAAAATTAGCAATACACTTAAATATTCAAAGTGACATCAGTGGAACTGTAAAACTCCACTGAGAATTCAGTTGCTATATTACTACAAGCTCTTGCTCTTTTGGCATTAAGTTAAAGTAAAAAAAAAAAAAATCAATATATCAGTCAGGCTGTACTTGGAATCCAGTCAATGAATGATGACTGGATTCCACGTGGCAATTGAAGAGCCATCTTTAATGTTACTAGCTACACCCGTGGTTTTTTCCTACTACGGTCAAAATGTCCACAGTAAAGAAAGACGACTGTAACCAAGACATGTACCAAGCGGGACACTTTGCAGTTAAAAAAAACAACTTCTGTGGCTTTCTTGTGGACAGATCACCATATTGGCCCGTATATGAGATGACCACGTTTTTTGGAGCTCCTCGTCAAGATCTTTTGTGACATCAGTTATTATTTGCTCAAAAAACACATCTTATTAAATTAGTCAATGAGTTAAATTGTGCAAGTCAACCCTAACCCTATATATCGTAACAAAGTTGCTACCCAACTGGGTCTTGAATGCATAGATAATTATGAAAACTGCCAGTAATAACTCTACATTATACACAGACTGGATCTTGTCCGTGTGTGTCATCATTATAATTTATTTCTGTGTTTCTGGATATAAAATATTTAAGGCAAGGATGCAACTATCGCTCCTTAAAATCTGTAAAAGTGTAATCTGTGTAAATCACATTTTTAGGGGAATCCGTCTAGAGTGTGTTGGAAGCCGAGGGATTCATATATTTATTTAGCCATATTATTTTGACTTACAGGTTCAGTTCTCTGGTTATCCAGTTTTTTATTAAGGCAGATTGTTAATTTATTCTCAAGATGGCAGCCTGCTGTTTGTGTGTGATACTACTGAGTCCCGGCTGTTTGTCTCACCACCTCCCCTCTATCCGCGCAAGCACGCATACACATATATCACAGTCAGCTTTTGTATTTTTCCTCTTCCAAACTATTGCCCTTATTTTATTGGCCTTTATAAAATCCATTATTAGTCAACTTCTAATTGCACTGTGGTTTCTTTCCTGTTCAAAAATGCACTCTCACTAATGCACAGACCCTGTACACTACAGACTGCATCCCCCCTCGGACTGTAGCAAATTAGATTGCATTTCCATTACAGTATTCCTGTGCGCATCTACACCAGACATTATATCACATTTTAATATTCTTCAGCTACAGCCTGCTTGGCCAGAATACTAGAGCTTCCTGCCGTATACATAATATTAAAAATAGCACAGGAAAAAAAAAACTGTGAGCTTTATTTGAAAGAAGTGTAGGATCCCTTGATTCACTGCCTGTGACAAGGCCTTGTTTCTCTTTCCAGTATGGCTAACAAGAATAGCACCCTGCGCTGTACATTCTCGGCCCCAAGTCACAGTGCCACCCTCCTCCAGGGCTTGTCGGTCTTGCGGGCTCAGGGTCAACTACTCGACGTCGTGCTGGCCATCAATGAAGAGCGCTTCCAAGTCCACAAAGCTGTGCTGGCCGCCTGTAGTGATTACTTCAGGTTAGTCTAAATCACAAGACTTCTCGCTGCTATTTACATTTTATATTGGAAGCACTTAGCTGACACTCTTAGCCAGAGCAATTTACACTGAGTGCACTGCTAGTAAGCTGCAGGTCACAGATCAACTACTTTTAGAACAATTTGGTAGGGAGAGGACGATAAAGCAGTGAGAAATGTGAAACCAAATGCAAAGTGATGCACTCACTTCTTTCATTTTGTCTTTGATCTGAGCCATTGTACTTCATTGAATTTACATTTACAGAGCTCTTACCAAACGTACTTATTTACTAAAAGGGGAAAAGACGTTTGCATAGATGGAAAGTGAGGACGTTTTAAAATGATAAATCATGAAATAGAAATTGGATAAATGTACAAATAAGTGACATAAAAACGTGGTCAAATGTACTTTTTTGCACACTGTTCTCATGAAATGGTAGTTTGCAGTTCATCATACCATGGGCGCCAGACCTTTAACCAAACATTAATCACAATTACAAGTGCTCTGACTTATTTTATGAAAGTCGAATTAAATTCATGCAATTGTAAATCGGTGCCTTTCATTTAAAGAGACTGACAACATCATGTGGTTCACTGGCTTGTTCTTGTGTTACAGAGCAATGTTTACCGGAGGCATGAGGGAGTCTAATCAAGATACCATTGAGCTGAAGGGTTTGTCTGCCCGTGGGCTGAAACATATTATTGACTTTGCCTATAGTGCTGAAGTCACTTTAGACCTGGACTGTATTCAGGATGTTCTCGGGGCAGCTGTATTTCTGCAGATGGTCCCAGTCGTGGAGCTCTGTGAGGAGTTCCTCAAGTCAGCGATGAGTGTGGAGACCTGCCTGCACATTGGCCAGATGGCCACCACCTTCAGCCTGTCTTCCCTCAAAGAATCAGTGGATGCCTTCACCTTCCGTCACTTCCTCCAGATTGCAGAGGAGGAGGACTTTCTGCACATCCCCATGGAGCGCCTCGTTTTCTTTCTCCAGAGCAACAAACTCAAGAACTGTAGTGAGATCGACCTCTTCCACGCCGCCATCAGATGGCTCCAGTATGACGAGTCTCGACGGGCTCAAGCCAGCAGTGTCCTGTGCCATGTGCGCTTCCCGCTCATGCGCTCCTCGGAGCTGGTGGACAGTGTCCAGACGGTGGACATCATGGTGGAGGATGTGCTGTGCCGCCAGTATCTCCTCGAGGCCTTCAATTACCAGATTCTTCCCTTCCGCCAACATGAGATGCAGTCTTCCCGGACACTCATACGTTCTGACGTCATGTCACTCATCACTTTTGGCGGGACGCCCTACACTGACAACGACCGCACAGTGAGCACCAAAGTGTACCATCTCCCTGACATCGCTTCCCGCCAGTTCAAAGAGCTGACAGAGATGGAGGCAGGGTGCAGCCACGCTTGTGTTGCTGTACTTGATAACTTTGTGTACATAGTGGGTGGACAGCACTTACAGTACCGCAGTGGCGAGGGAGCAGTAGACAGCTGTTATCGCTACGACCCACATCTGAGCCGGTGGCTGCGGATCCAGGCCCTGCAGGAGGCTCGTATCCAGTTTCAGCTCAACGTGCTGAATGGACAATTGTATGCTACAGGAGGGCGAAATCGATCGGGTAGTTTGTCGTCTGTAGAGTGTTACTGCCCAAAGAAGAACGAGTGGACTAATGTTGAACCATTAAAACGCAGGATTTGGGGTCATGCAGGAGCTCCCTGTGGAGAAAAGCTGTACATCTCAGGGGGTTACGGAGTCTCGTTGGATGACAAGAAAACTCTCCACTGCTACGACCCCGCCTTAGACCAGTGGGACTTCAGAGCCCCGATGAATGAACCCAGAGTGTTGCATGCCATGATCAGCACCAGGGATCGAGTTTATGCTCTGGGCGGTCGCATGGACCACGTGGACCGTTGTTTTGATGTACTTGCTGTCGAGTATTACATTCCAGAGAACGACCAGTGGACCACCGTCAGTCCCATGAGAGCAGGGCAGTCTGAGGCCGGCTGCTGTCTACTTGACAGGAAGATTTACATCGTAGGGGGCTACAACTGGCACCTGAACAATGTCACAAGCATTGTACAGGTGTACAACACAGACACAGATGAGTGGGAGAGGGATTTGCACTTCCCAGAATCCTTTGCTGGCATCGCTTGTACACCAATTATAATTCCACAAAACACCACACAACCCTAGAAATCTGACCTGTGACTGTGAAGATTTTATTCCACCTGTGCTTTGTGCTGACCACTGAGTCAACACAAGGTGTGAATATTATGTAAGCTACTGACTGTGTGTGTGTGTGTGTGTGTGTGTGTGTGTGTGTGTGTGTGTGTGTGTGTGTGTGTGTGTTTGAGGAAATGACCTGAAAACCGACTTAGAAGTATTATTTTCTATCCTCGTCTTGTTTTTGGGAAGACTTGTTTAATTAACAGGCAAACCTTCATCAATTTTTGATTTTATGTACAAACTCTTGATATTGACACATTTATTTGATACCGATTCAAGCTTTTAAATGACAGATTGTAAGTATTTGACCAACACAATTTTGCAGGTTGAGTATGAGTTATTTCCTTTTGAAATTCTCTGACTCAATGATTTTTAATCCCCAAATGCCTGGTAAAGATCTAATTCTCTTCCTGACGAATATAATTACCTAAATATAAAACACATCTTGAAGTAGAGCCTGACCAATACATCTGTTGCCCAATATTATTGGGCTATATTGGCCTGTAACATATATATTGGTATCAGCGTATATGTTGTCCGATATTTGTCTAAATATTAATAACATATTGTTGATTTAATAAGTTCACTGTTTCAGTGCACTGATGTCATTTTAGACATGGGGTTTACTGTTACACTGTAAAATATCTCGCTTCCATTACATTCATCAGTGTTGTGAAGGACCATTTTAAAAAAAATGTTTATATTGGCCGATGTCATAATTTTTTAATCCGTAATGTCAGTATCGGACGCAGCCCCAAAAATGTAGTATTGATCCTTCTCTAATTTATGTTGTAGTTTTACCAGTCAAGGGCTTAAGTTACAGACAGCAAAAACTGTCTCTTCAAAATCTTAGTTTAGAAATGTTGTGTTTGCAAAGGTATTTACAGACTCAACCTTTTATAATGTAAGACCTTTTGATTGTACAGTTGCGAAAGTTATATTTTTATTTGTTTGCTTCTTTTTATCCATTAATAATTTTGTTTGTTATTTCATTATTCGAACAGCCAAGCTTACTGAAAATGTTGTACATCTCATCCAGTTAACAAACCAACAAACCACATATCAATGCACAGTAACGATTGCACAAATGGACACAAGTAGTGGTTGTGATTCAACTTGAATCAGTGAGCATGTGGCTGTTAACGATTTCTTTATTATTGTGACTACCCTTGTGTTTCCTGAGCTGACGCCCCCACTGACACACTAATTCTGAGTCAACATAACAAACACGTGTGGATCTCTTATGGCAGCTACATAAATCTTTTATGTGTGTCCATTGGAACGATGTGTGTGTACTTCTCGTTATCTTATTGAAGTGCTACATCTTGTCCACACACATTAAGGGAATATTTATTAATGCACATATAATGTTGAAACTATTACTCAAATCCTCCAAAAAACCTCATCTCCCCTGAAAAACTGCTTAAACTGGCCATTTGCCATGTTTGACACCGGCTCGTGTTTTTATTTTAAATGCATTACTGCACTTTTCAAAGCAGTATTTGTCAGACATCTGATTCTGCTGCTGATGTACTTAATGTGTATAAGGAAGAACCAGGCTTAAAGTTCTTGTTCTTCCTTTTAAATGTCACCATCTATATGATAGTGAGGAGTTTCTATTTTAAAACTGTCTCCTGTTTGCCTTAGTGTGTTTGTATTGTTTTACCTGTACCAGTAAAAGCACATGATATCTCGTTAAAGTGCAATATAAAGTAAACTGCCGTTGTCAAAGGGGAATGTAGACATTTGTGTATCTTTATGTGCATCCTTTATTAAAGGTGTATCATGTTTTTAAAATACCCTTTAGGTGCTTTTTATGTTTTTATTTTGATGTTTTGATCAGCTGAAGCAGGTTGTGCTGCCTTCACAGGCACTTCAAGGGAGAATTACTGTGCAGTTTTATGTAATAGAGCACTGAAGTCACGCCTCTACCAGGGACCTTATTTCAGAAGAAATATGTATGTTAGTGAATGGAGAGAGATAAAATAATGTTTTGTTGCCGTCTGAATTGTGACATAAACTACAGATATATGATGTTTGTCAATTTAAAAGATTGTTTTTTATCTTGAGAAAGTTTGTCATAAAACTAAGACTGTGGAAATATGTAATTATAAAGACTAAACAGCCAATAGTCGCATTAGTGACGTCGTCCTGTTGAACGATCACCAAAACTTGTAATTTAAACATTGTAGAGCTGCTCCTGTACTATAGCTTTATAACTTCAGTTATCAATGTGGCCAGTTTTATTGGGATTTTACAACAAACTGTGACTTTCTTACTCGGAACATTATCTTTTAAATTGATAAACATCATATGTGCAGTTCATTGCAAAATTCAAGGAGGATATACGGTCCCATGGTGTCAACCAGAAGGGGCGTGACTTCAGCTCTCATAAGAACTCTAATATTTCTGTTCCTTGTGGCTGGAACTAACAATCATTTTATTATCTAACTGATCAATTAATTATTTGGTCTTCAAAATACGTTCAAGTAATGAAAGTGTATTTCAAAATTAATAAAAACCAAGTTGATTCCATAAAATATCTTATTTCCAACCAAAGGTTAAAAAAAAAGAAACTACAGGAACAGCCACAGCGGAGGGATCCTTCTCCTAGGACACACAGACATGCAATAGATGTACAGATGTGTACAGAACAGACCAACAAATGTATAAAAATTGTATAAACTATATATAAAAATGTGGCTCCAGGAGGCCGGAGCAGTGATTCCCGAGCCACACCACCTCCTCTCCTCAATGGTGATGAATGACAATAAAATATCAGAGCAGTTTTCGAATAATACATCATAAATCATCAATGATGAATAAAGTGTAATAATTGAAAGCCCTTTACCTCATATTTAAAGTAAAGTGGAGATGATGGATCATAGGTACTGTACCTTATATGACCAGTCCACTAACTTCGCCCAATAAGCAAATGTTTACTTCTGACATACAATGTATCATGCAGACCTCGTGTCTTTTTTGTTCTGCTCCATAAATAAATTAAGTTTGGGTTATGTTCTGAGTGAATCCAGCTTTCAATCAGTATCTCGATTCAGACAATTAGTGTTCTTCTGACACATTCATTAATTGTCAAAGTTCAGCTATAACCTTTTCGGAAGTACAATACAATAATAGTTGTCCAAATTGCCACTCACCTTCTGTGAGAAGATTCTTTTACCTTAACATCTAGATTCTTATCTAATGGATGAAAAGTGAACCTCCTGCAATTCGCTTAACTTAGCCCTTAGATACACCAAAACCTGAATGGCTGAGAACCTGCATAGACATTCAGATTCTTTAATGAATTTGAAATGATTTGTTTAGTTAGGTGTTGCTTTTATCAGATAGTGATAATGTGAGGGACAAAAGGGAAACACGGGGAGAGAAAAGGGGTTTGATGTGCAACAGAACTGAACTGAGGGGTTTGTGGTTATCTGGTTTGTACCTTAACCACAATTATTATTATATTATTTGAATGAATGAATGAAATTTTACACTGACAAGGACTTAAATATTTATTCATGGAAGGTCAATTGAGAGCAAGCTCTCTTTTCCAATGACGCCCTGAGTACAAATACATGAAAACACATACATAATAGGATCATAAATTACAATTACAATCAGACTAAATAAAATAAAGGATTCATTCATTCATTCATTCATTCATTCGTTCATTCATATTATTTAACTCCTCTAAATAAAATATGTCCCTGAGGAATTTGATCAGGGCCACAAGTTTCAATATGCTGTTTTTTCAAAAGGCAACATTAAGTATTTACAGCTGTCTGACATTTTTCAAATTATTACTTTCTCTTGATCAGTGTTACATATATTTTGCACAACTTTTTAAAAACGAAGAGGAACGCCTGGATTAAAAAAAGGTATTTCTCTCGTTCTGCTGTTTCGATTGTGTTTTTGAACTGTCCATAATAGAGTGGTGAAGTTTGTAGTCCTAAAAGCCGGTGATCAGATAGCATTTCTGCACATCCAGTTGCCTCGCCTCAAAGTCTACAAGGTTTTTGAATTTATTATTGTGCATATGCCTGAAAAAAGGTCTGTGGTCACCACAGGTTTAAGATATTTACACATTTTAAAATGAAATACACCATTAAATTCCCCACAATTTATAATAAGCGCTCACGTGTCTTTAAAGACGGTTGATAACAAATGGCTATATGAGACTACAGAATTTGTCAGGGACATTAAACATCATCACACAGAACACAATCTCGTTTTTACAGGCAGAATTTTAGTTGTAAATAATTCTAACTTTACAACTTGTAGACTGATAAATATACAGGAAACATGCATAAAAATTGTGTAATAAGATGCTTAATGATGATGACGTTTAAATAAAAAAATTTGTCGAGGGAACCAGGGCGATGATATTTTTCAGGTTAGCCTACAGAAATATGTCATGGCTACACCACTCTATTGCCTCTCGTGATGTCGCTCAGTGCATTATGGGAAATGTAGGCACCAGTTTTTGAAAAGGAAAAGAATGTCTGGAATAAAAAAGATTCTTTAATCGTCCATAATGAGTCCAACATTGGTATAAGGAGTTTTATGCAGACCAGTTGACTCCTTTCCGTTTTGTCTTGTTGGAACGGTCACTGAAACTATTAACTTAAAAACTGTAGAGCCGGTCCTGTTTATTAGCAGCTCATAGAACTAACAGACTCTCTTTTCACATAACTGCAGTTGTCAATATGACCAAGTTTATTGTGATTTTTTTATTGTACCTTTTCCGTGCCCAGTTGGCGGCCATGTTGGTGTTGGTTACATACTGTGTGTTGAGCGAGACGATGCAGTTCACTGAGAGGTTTAACACAAAACTAGATGATATTTTACTTTGATAACAACAAACAGCGACTTTCTTGACTTGAAACAATATCTTTTAAATGGAAAAACAAGTGTGATTCATGGCACTATTAACGCGAGATCCAAAATATATTTCCCTGACTCCATTCACTACAATTTTTTTGCTGTGGGGTCCCCAAAAGACGTTATACTGCTTTTTCACAAATAGACAGTGCTTTTCAAAGACTGGTAAACACACTTACATTTGTCAAATTAGTGGAGTTCTGATAGAATATAGAATAGAATAGAATAACTTTTTAATTATTACTTTGATAAACTATTATCGCCAAGTAGGTTTTCACAACAAGACATTTGCATAAATGTATAATGAAATATTAGAAGAATACTATTTTTCTTTAAAAAAGTATAATTTTGCCTCGTTTCAAAATTACCCTACCCATGGTTGTTGGTGCCCACAGCTGAAGCAAAAAGCAAGCTCATCCACACACCGACGTCGCGCCGCTGATCGTGCGTGATGACGACACCAGAAGGCCCTAGCGTAGTGTGTAACGTAACATTCCATTGAGAAGAAGAGGGAAAGATGGCGTCCTCTAACAATCCTCGCAAATTTAGCGAAAAAATCGCTTTGCATAATCAGAAACAGGCGGAGGAGACTGCTGCGTTCGAAGAAGTGATGAAAGACCTGAACATCACCAGAGCCGCACGGGTAAGACCTGCTCGCCGCGGCTGTTTACATTGTGTTGCATCGCTGTTTGGCAGCTAACGAAAGCTGCGAATATAAATCTGAACGTTGAGATGCTAAGTAAGCTAAAGTTAATGTGGTGGTCCGTAGCTGCATCAGTCCAGCACCGCCGAATGATGTTTCCTGTCTGCCTGTCAGACGCGCTAGTCAGGGACATCAAGCCGCTCGTGTGCTGCGTTAAGTGTCTTAGCTAGGCTGCTGAGGATGTGAATAATGTGCACCTGTGCTCTGTCTGAGGCTGCTGTGAGGAGTCACTGCTGTCATCGCACTAGCAATCAAATCGTCTGACATGTCGCTTAATCACCGTGTAACAACACGTCCGGCAAGTCAGCCGCTTAAAACTCAAAACTGAATAGGTTTATCTTCTAAGGGGGCTAAGTTAGCATTTGCTAGCCAATCAGATGTTAACCAGCCTCCCAGCTGTGTTTTTCTTTAACTCGTTTACCCATTCAGCACTAGCTAAACGAGACCCGTTATTTTAGCTCGGAGGCACATCAGCTGACTGTTTTCACATGCTACAGAAAGCAAACATCGGACTGATGGAAAAACAAATACAGCTCTAAAAAAAAAAAAATCCCACATGCCTCTTATCTGCTCCCATTTCTAACAGTTTAATTCAGTTGTCGTTAATCCAGGATCACTTTGACAACTTTCTTGCAGCCACTGTAAAAAGTTGCCTCAAAAACGAGCGTTAATAATCGATTAATCTGCTGTTTAGTCTAGAGCTTTTTAGTTCATTGATTGCAAATAATGAAGGATTTTGATAATTGATTAGTTATTGAAGTCATGTATTGCTCTAAAGTGGCAAACATTTTGGCCCCAAGAATGAGCTTTTTCTTCTGTTGTGTTTATGAATTAATATCTCTGAATTAAGGATTTTAACGATTAATCTTTACTCTATTGATCGTTGAACTGAAACGGGCAAAAAAAACCTAAAAAAGCATCTTGTTAAGAATTACAAATACTTCTCAAATATATCAAAATAGAAAAACAAAGTGCTGATATGAGAAATGCATTGAATGAAAACACAAGTCATTCATAATTTGAAAAGATACTAAAAGACATTCTATACAAACTGACATTATCACATTTCAGCTATGTAGTAGCATCAGTATTGGTCTGATTTTGTTGGTGAATAGCGACAATTATATGCACACATACACCGATTATTGATTGTTCAGGCGGCTGACTGTCATATAAAGAAATTCCCCTAAAATGTCCATCCTTACTTTGGTTTTGTGACTACCCGACAGACAAAACAAGCAATGTCACGACTTTACTGTGGGATTTGAGACTTCATGACAAGCATTCCTCATAGTTTTCTAACACGTTGTCAACAAAAAAAAGACGTAAAATGATCAGTTGATTTAACGATGATGAAAATGATGTAGTTCAGCCAAAGTTTACTCTGAAAAATAACAGGAAAAAACAAAAGTTTGTTGAAAAAAAAATGTTGCCAATTAATTTTCTGGTCATCAACTAATCAATACATAATTTCAGCTTTACTAACCCTAAAAAAGGGAAAGAGGAAGAGTTTTATTGCCAGGAATCATTTGGTCTAATTGTTGGCTGTATTGCTGGAAATGATGCCCACATGCTGCATCAGTGTAAACCCGAGCTGTACTGTCATTTACTGCAGGGAAATATAATTAATTGGTCAGTCTTGTGGTCTCTGCCAGATTTCTTTTTGTTGCCATCAATCCATTGCATCTGTTCTGATCATCATCAGTCTGACTTCTGTTCATTCCTAGTGTAAGAGGACTTGCATCACAGTGTTTTTGTAATAACATGCATTAGTTTTGTGACTGGTTTTGTATGGAGACACGTGGCTAATGTAATCACAAGGTGCGTTACATGTAAAGACTCTAATTACACCAGCTGTCCATCAGGTGTCAGCTGATGTGATTTTTCTTTGCTATGAGAGATGTCGTCTGCCTCCTAATTGTTCATGAAGCAGACAATCTGCCTGTCTCATCATGTGTCGTCTGTCACTTAATGGATTCATCCATCTTTCATGTCACCACTGTGGACTGGCAGGCATCATTCACTTTTAGCATCACTTTTTTTGTGAATCAGATCAATCATTCACTCATGCTTTCATGCAATTTTACTTTGCACAGTTGCAGTTACAGAAGACCCAGTATTTGCAACTAGGGCAGAATCGTGGACAGTACTATGGAGGCTCACTGCCCAATGTCAATCAGATTGGAAATGGCAACATTGACCTGCCTTTTCAGGTGAGCCCTTAGCCTCTCTCGGCTGGTAAATCAATGGTTTGTGCTCGACCGGTGTACCTTTCTTAGCTGTTTGTGATGTTATTGGACATACAAAGGTTGCAGTTATCTGTTGTACTGGTGAAAGATTGGCTCAAACACAGATAATTCCACTTTTTAAAAAGAAATAAAGAAAGTCTGCAGGCTTAGTTCATGCTATGAACGCTGAAAACTGACCTGCTGGTCAGAGCTGCACAGTCCAACCAGGTTCATCATGGTTCATGAGCGAAAGGAAGCCAGTGTGTAATACAAGATGTACCAGTTCTACCCTGCAGTGTAATTTGGTTCCTAAATTTTAAACTATATCATTGCTTGTCATGGCTTTCCATCTTAAAATACATTTGCCAACTCGAGCATCAATATGGGGGGCCCATGGCTTGACTCATTTTGAAATGAACACATTTGCACCATTAATCCTAAAACATTTTAGTTTTGCTGTGTAAGTACGCTGTTTTTGCTGGCCTCATTCACCCGATGTATTCACTCCAGAACTCGGTGCTGGATACCAGTCGGACAACCAGGCACCACGGGCTGGTGGAGCGAGTTTACCGTGACAGGAACCGCATCACGTCTCCTCACCGCCGGCTGCTGTCAGTCGACAAACATGGACGCCAGATATCCTTTTTTTTTGGTCACAGAAGCATGTTATGTTGACGATGTTTTGGCTGCATTCATTGTAGCTTTGGAGGCTTGAGAGGCTGATTGAACATTGTTCTGACAACTTCCACCATAATCTGTTGTTGTAATTAATTTAGCATGTTTAGAGACGTAACACTGAGTAGATTTGAACAGTGTCAGAATCTGATTTACTGCTCCTCGAGTGTTGCTATAATTGTCTGCGAACCAAAAATGCTCAGACAGAATTACAAAACTATAAAGACACGCTTGAACTAATTTGTACTCCGAGATCCAAATATAGGTCTTTTCATTGAGCCATAAGATGATGCAAGATGTGCAGTCTAGGCAAACTTGAATATTTAAGCTAACAGTTGGTAACCAACAAACTGCCAAAGCTTTCCATGAGAAACTTACACTTTTATGAGTTGAAACAGAGTCTGTAATTAGCACATATGACACTAAGTACAATCTCTGGACCCATCTGCTATCGTCTGACGACAATTTGGCCACTGTCAATGCTGGTGTAGCCAACAGATATCCAGACTAAGACTTAGCCGGTCATCGTTTACAACCCCATTTGCAACATGAAATGTGAGATGAACTATTGACGCCGTCAGCAAACGCTAGCCGATTGGGTCCAGCTACATGTCGTCCAGTGTGATCTGCCTCTTTTGCACTCCACACGGACTGTTTACCTGCATGCAACCAAAGCCTGCTCAAACGAGGTTAGCCAATACTACTGAGACAACAAACCGACTACAAATGGAAACCAACGCTTCCAAAACCCACATCTTATTCCCTTGCCTCCAGATTCTTCATTCAAATGTAGATATATGTTCATAGGGATGACATTAAATACACCCTTAAGCTGAAACCAAGTCATGTCCCAAATTCATTTTTTTAAAAATGAATAAGAAAACAGCATTTAGATTTGCCTGATTCATATATTGTGGTTTCTTCAGCTTATATGTAGGCCTAAGACTGAGTTGTTCAGCAGATTTTGAACAGTAAATTGTTTGTTTCAGGACATGTACGGTAAGCCTGATACTGAATTATACAAAGCAATAGACTAGACTATTATTACACTGCTGTTGAGATTATTCTTAGAACTGTTTCTTGCCATTCAATAACGAGACACCGACTGAAGCACTTTTCAAAGTAGCTGGATCCTAATAACACTTGTGTGCGGTCATTTATTATGTATCAGGTCTATTAGGTTGAACAGCCAACAGGCTTGAAACTATGGATTAGCTGAGATCTATTTTTCATCCCCTGTGCTTTATTAGCCTTAACTAGATTCACATTGACAGCTGTCCCTACAGCTCAGTTTACCTCTCCCCACCGCCAGACACTAGCTGGAGAAGGTAAGCCACCACCCCTTGTAAATTTGCCAAAACAATGAGTAAGACAGTGAACCCAAAAAAATTCAATTACGTGACTCACTCTTGGTGCAACGTTGCCAAACTCAGCCAAAACAAAGAAGGCCGTATATTGGGCTGTACGAAGGCAAATAAAGGTCTGTTACTGAATGTGATTCCCAACGGATGTCACGCTGTACATTTGGCTCTCTACCAGTTTTGGGGGATTTGGCAGCGGTTTTGCTGACATCTCATCTTTCTAACACATACAGGACAAATTCGGACTCTGCCTTACACCAGAGCGCCATGAATCCGAAGCCCCAGGAGGTGTTCGCGGGGGGATCGCAGGAGCTGCAGCCTAAACGAGGTAATGGAAGATCCGGTAACAAAGACACATAGCCACTTTTATTTATTAATGCGTAGCGTACTAATGCAGGCGGCAAACCTTAAATGACATAAAAGGGTCGATGTCACAAAGAAGGAAGATGTAGACTGTTGATGAAATATTTATGGAGTAAATGGATACTGGGCTGCCTCAGCATGGTGATACAGTGCTCAGTCGACTGTGGAGAAGTAACATCTCGGAAGGGAGCTGAGTCAGGTTGATCTAGAGAGAAGGATCAATAACTCACTGATTATCCATGGATTATGTCTTTTTATGTGTGAGGCTGTGATATAATGAAGCCGACATTGGCTGGCATCCCCTCAGTCTGTCTGTCTGCTGGTCGTCCTTGCTATTTTTAGACTCCCAGGAATCTGGTGCACACAGCACTATATCCTGCTTGACTGACTCGGATATTGATGACTCATTTCTTGCACTGATTTGAATTGTTATTTATTTTGTTATGGCAAGCAACTGTGTCTTGCTGTTTCACTAATTAGTACTGCTGCTAACAGTGCCTGGGACGGAGAATTCAGAGTCGAATGCGGACAACAAGGATGCGCAGGATCAGTTGTGGGATGACAAGAAGGTACTGATGGGAAAAGGGAAGGGCGACACGCATTGTTGTGATACATCTGAAGCACTTCCGAGTTGTGTCTCATGGTAATGTTTTCTCCTTAGGATGATTCATCCAAGGCATGTGATGTCCCTGGAATCAAGTGAGTCATTTTAGCATATTAATTTATTATAAGTAGTGGTAGTGGTATTTACAGTGAAACACTACAGGAGTATCGCAGCCTGTTAGTCACACAAATTGTGTTTTAAGTGCAAGAGGCAAGACAGCTGGTCTAGGCGCACTGGAAAAGAAAGACAGTAAAACAGTGTCACCTCAAGTCCTACAGGAAATCATTTTTATGATGGTGAGAGATTTCACACCGGACTAAAAACCGACATCATCTAACCCACTAAGCCTTCAATGGGAAAGGGAACAACTAGCATCCAGTCCTGGGTCAAGTGACTCTGCCCCCATAAGTCTATTGGCTTCAGTTCTGATTGGCAGTGTCAGGAACACACATATCACTACATTTTTAACCCTTTTGCTGTGACACAGGTTGGAGTCAAGGGCGCCATGCTCGAAAAATCATTCAGTCTGCATTGAGTTTTAAAGATAGACCGCAGTTAAAGATGAAAACCAAAACGTGTTGCCTCAGCACTGGCACCTTTGTCACTTCCCAATCCTTGCCAGCTGCCTGATCAGTACTGCGCATGTAAAACCCTCAACAGGGATAAGAAAAAAAGGGAGATGTTTCACTTATTAGCCACTTCCATCCTTTAGCCCCACCCCCCCGCACTTGGAAAGCATTGAAAACTGGTTTGATAGGTTGGAACGTAATGATCACACTATGTCATAGGAACAACTCAGCTGCAAGGTGATATGACAGTAGCTTTCCTCTCGTCTGATCAAGCTTTTGTCTTTTAGTATATTCCCATCACCAGACCAGGAGTTGAACCCATCCGTGCTCCCAGCTGCACACAACACCGGTGGTTCACTTCCTGATCTGACCAACATCCAGTTCCCTCCTCCGCTCTCCACTCCGCTGGACCCCGAGGACACCGTGGCCTTCCCCTCCCTCAGCTCGTCCAACAGCACGGGTAGCCTGACCACCAACCTCACCCACCTGGGCATCAGCGCTGCCAGCCATGGTAATGATACTGTTTGAAAGCATCAAGACTAAATGTACATCAAGTGAAAGTTGGAAGAGCTTTCATGTGTCATCTTATTTGCTTTCCTCGCTAGGGATCTCCACTTCCTCTCAGCCAACCATGACTGTAACGGCACAGCGCCGGCAACCACCCGTGGTGCCGCTAACACTCACCTCTGACCTCCATCTCCAACAGTCCCCACAGCAGCTTTCACCCACCCTCTCCTCACCTGTTAACATCACACAGGTAAGGCTCTGCTCTGCTCAGCCAACGCAAGAGAGACTAATAAACAAACCCCCTTTTTCTTCACAGGTAACTAGCCTAAAAAAAGTCCGTGTTCATCTTTTCTCAGGCCTTGACAACAGAGACCCTGACGCTGGAGCAGCAGCTCGCCCAGTACCCCCTGTTCAACCAGCTGACGGCCCAGGCCCAGGCTCAGCTGCTCAGTGACCTCCAGAAGCAGCAGCAGGCCCTGTCGCAGGGCATCCAGCTCATCACCTTGCCAACTCTGGCCTCCCCTGGTACAGCCACTGCCAGCAGCCCTTCCCCAGACAGCCAGAGCCAAACCACCGCCAGCATCAGCATCAGCTCGGTAAGTGAACAGAAAGGCAGATGCAGGGATAACAGTTGATTTGATGACATGACAGCGACCCTTTTACTTATTCTGAAGCGTCATTTTTCTACCTGATTGTGCTGAAAGTTCTTCAACTGCCTAGAATACATCCCAGTAAATATCTTCGCATCTTTTCACTGGCTTACTACTTGGCTATGACACTGATTAGCCATTATGTAGAATAACCCACTTTATTAGGAAGAATATTTCTGTACTTTGGACTACCAGACAATTATTCCTGAAATGTATTACTTTTGATTTATACTTCTTTTAAAACTGGTAAAAATCTTCCCACTATTTAGCACTTTTTTTAGTGATGAATGATCTTTTTGGATGTAGTTGGTTGAATTTATGTGCACATTTAAAGCGAGAAATTGGTTGATGTAAGCTCATAAGATACAGAAATACACCTTCAACTGTTCACTATGAACCAGCAAGTGCTTAAACATTTTACTCAAGTAGTACCAGATGTTACTTGTCCAGAAATATGACATTTTCCAGTAGTGTAGACGAATCAGCCAGCAACAGTTTATTGGGTGTTAATTGATGATATTTCCCTCCTGTACACATGAAACCCAATGAGCAGATCGAAGGCTCATCTTACATCCCTTCCTTTGAGATTTGTGTGTGACAGGCATGAAGCTTAGTGCTAGCTAACCCTCTTCCCTCCAACAGTACCGCAATCAGACTGGCTCACCAGCCACTCAGTCTCCAACCTCCCCAGTCTCCAATCAAGGCTTCTCCCCCGGCGGCTCGCCTCAAGTAAGGGCCCACCCACCGAGCTAGCTGCTGTTTGGGGAAGGGCTTTGCGCCTGGGGGAAAGCTAATTGTAGATGAGATAGGCTGCTTGTCATTCTCTGTATCAGCAGTTAACCACTCATGGTGTCAACAGCTGCATAACTCATTTCTTCATCACCCTGTCACTGTTCACTGTGTGCATGACAACACGCCAATAGTTTGCTGATGGGAGGCCCTGACAGATTACTGTCTTAAAATATCTTTAACATCTTTTTAGAATGCAACAGACAGACACTCGTCCGTTGTGGATGAGCTGCACTTTGATGAAGAGGACTCTGGTTGTTTGTTCCCATTTCAAGCTCACATGAATAGACAAACAGACGAGTAATGTTCTCTCAGGTTATAACAGAAAAGCAATACATTTTAAGTTGTTTTGATGTTGTTTTTGATTGGTTATTCGCATAAAAATATTATTAAATACAGTATTTGCCAAAAAAGATCTTACGTAAGAGTAGGGTCCACAATTAACACCAATGTAGAAATGTGGGTTTGAGTTAGAGATAACCTGCCTAAATGCACACATGTGGTCACATTTCATGCTTGTACTGAACAATTGAATAAACTAGTGCTTGCGTCCAAATAGACTACTCGCATACTAGAGTGCAGATGCCATTCGACAGGACATCTTTTGACAAATGGGCATTACGCTCATGCCTATTTTGGGCTACTGTGAGACTTAATTATCATCAGTCAGAATTTTTAGTGACATTTTGTCTTTTGTGAGTAAAGAACTCAAGAGCTAAACGCTGCCTCAGTTTACATCTGCTATTCATTTATACACAAACAAACACAACACTCTCTCTGCTCTGGAAAACTCATCAGGCTTTATCATGTTTTCAGTAAAATATTTGGCAGAAAGGCAAAGTCAGCTGCGAGAACTTTGTGTTTACTGTTTTTCAAGGACACTTCATGGGAAAAAGGCAAGAAGCATTTACTTTGGCAGAAACTGAAAAATGAAAATTTCATTGCACTACTAGAGGTCATACACTCTACAGCACTGCACGTTTGATTGCGCGGAAATAAAATTATACAACAAAGTGTATAAACACCCGAAGTGTGTTCCTTTCTCCAGTCTACTGAGTAACTTACTAAGGTAGCATACTTTAAGGCCACCATCATTTGCAGTCTCTAGCAGTTGTCCACTCGCTGTCCCCGCAGCTGCAGTTCAGCCACTTTATCAGCCAACTTGAATACAGTTGTCCATCTCACTCTTTCTGTCTCAGCATTGGGCCTTTTCTTTTTTCTTGCAAAGTAGCTCTCCGAAGACATTTGTTTTCCACTAATCTCAGCTGGCTTGAGGGCTTATTATTTAGGGTATACTGTGACTGAAACAGGTACATGTCAAGCGCGCCAAGAGGAACAGACGGATGTTATTAAAAGAGAATCCGTTTTTCAAAATAAAACAGCTTTCCAAGTACGATCGTCAATATATCTGACATAAAATAACATATTTATTATTTCTCTGGGCTTCTTACACTGAAAAGTCGTCTCTGTTGCGTCAGTGACGCAAGAAACGATGTTAGAAATGGTTAGACTGGGAGCAAATTGCGTAGCTGAGAGGATCTGAGTATACAATCTGAGATGGCACAAATACATCAAAAAGTCTCTTGTTTAAAATAACATTAACTTTCTTATCAGATATTTCAAAATAAAGTATGAATACTGGCATGAGAAAATGTATTAAATTAGAAAATAGTGATGCAACAATGTGGACATACTCACCCAATTCCGCTGTATAAGATAACAATTTGGCAATTAGACTATATCATTATTTTAATTTTTAAAATGTTATTTTATTGTCTTTATTTGTTCTCCCTTTTGTTAAAAATGAATAACTGAACTGTTTTAAAGCCATTCCCCAAAAAGAGTCCATTTCCATGAAAACAGAGAAAATAAATGCTTCATTTTTAGCCTGCTATAAAACCACATACTCAATGAGAAGGCAGTTTTATTGCCAAAAAAACATTCTCTTTGTGTAAAATAAATGAATGCAATCACTTTAAATGGAAAGCATTTAGAAAAAGTAGTAAAAAAAAAAAATTAAAGAAACCATTGAGTCCCTGTGATGCCCTCCTATTTGCTTTTGGCTGACAGTTTGTAAATGGAAAAACATCTGACATATTCATTTATTCTAAATGATAAACCACCAATCTATTGTCGGGCCCGCAAACTATCAATGAAAGAAAATGTTTAAAATCTGCATCTCTAGATCGGATACAGCAGGCAGTAACTTAGAAACGTGTTGATGATTTCTGTGTAATTGAAGCTGTTTGCTCATGCTGGAGTCCACGTGGCGTAAGAGTTTCCTTTTAATAGTAGTCGTAATGGACCGAAGTATCCGTGTATCACGTCATGCTGATGAAAACCAGAAATCTCCTTTCTCTGTTTATGTCATAGTGAACAGGGCTGCTGCAGTCAGCACATCACTGCAACCACGTCACATCCATACTGTCATTTCATGTCTTATTTTTTTGGATTACTATTTATTTTTTTGTCATGACAAAATGAATTAGATGTCTGCAGAATTAAATTCCAACAAAAGTCTTTTTTTTCCTCTTTCATGACTCTGACCTGCCACAGCCCTCGTCATGAGAACCATTTGCTTTGGTCACCGCTCTGACCCACAGCTGTGTGGTTTTGTGTTTTGCTTGTGTTTTTCTGTTATTCCATCGCTGAAATGTCTGCTTGTGGGCGCGGATAACTTGCCTTCTGGCTAACTTTGGTTCTTCTAAGTGTACCTGCTTCCTTTATGTGTGCTTTGACTTTTTTATGGCTTCTTTTTCTTCCTCCAGCACATCCCTGTGGTGGGCAGCATATTCGGGGACTCCTTCTACGATCAGCAGTTGGCATTGAGGCAGACCAATGCCCTCTCTCACCAGGTGAACACACACACACATGCAGAAATGACAGAAATGTTTTCCTCAGACAGTCCCTGACTTCATGCTGGGTTACATCTCTGTACGTTTTTAGCTGGAGCAGTTCAACATGATCGAGAGCCCCATCAGCTCCACCAGCCTTTACAACCAGTGCTCCACCCTCAACTACACACAGGCAGCCATGATGGGCCTCACCGGGAGCAGCCTACAGGACTCGCAGCAGCTCGGCTACAGTAACCATGGCAACATCCCCAACATCATCCTAACAGGTAGCCACACCAGCGTCCATCAGATGCACTTTTGCGTTATTGCACTCGTTTGGTTGTAGCATGTTTACATCAAGTTAAGTTCCACATATCTTGGCTTTTAGCTGCATCATACACATTATTGTTTGGTTGTTCTTTGCTAATGATATGCAGATATTATTGAGCTTTACTGCTTTGACAGGATGAAATTAGCCTCTAGTCTCTTCTTCTTTAAGCACAAGCGAAACTCTTGTTTAGGGAAGTGGAGAACGTGCTTGAAATGTAGTTAGCTAATTACTGAATTATTTCATCTCGAGATAACAAAGTATCAAGTATTTATCAGTTCCAAACATAACCAGCGTATACAATGCTAGAGAGTAGGGATGTAACGATGTGCTGAATTTTGTGATATCGCAAAAAAAAATGCTGCGACGCCGTCGTGGGACTGTGACAAACTATCATTGGATATTTTGCTTGTTAACTCTGTGGATCTAACGTGGGGGGTGTGTAAAAATGCTCTCTCTCCTTGTCATTGTATTGTTCTGTTTAATCAGCAGAGGATGCATACTGCTTAAGAAGACCAGACTCCTGTTATTATGGGTCACACCTGAGTTCTCATAAGACCCGCCCTACTCCACCTCTGATTGGTTGGGTTCATTGGTTGTGTTCTCTATGCTGGACCCGAACTGGGTCCACCCCCGCTCACACAGTAGTTCTGATAATGTTTGTTTTCGACAGAGTTTGAACTGTAGTACCACTCTGGCCTCTTTACACCAACCTATTAGGCTCCTCTCCTGCTCATGTCAAGGTCACTCATCCTCCGGAGCCACTCGTGTAGTTTCTCTGGACTCGTCAGATGGAACAAACAGGCAATCTGTCTGCATGGCGGGCTGCTTCACCTAATCAGCCCAGAGACACTACAGCTTTTACAGCCAGTCGGTGTGTTTACCAGCAGGGAAACTACCTATCACAATCTGCTGCATCAGCTCCGTCTACATGATGACACAGATTTTTGTGGTACTGGCCCTTTATTAAACAACAAGAGAGGGAGATCTGCTCAGTTCTTGGCTCTCCTCCTGTGCCACAGCCCTACGGGTGCCCTGGTAGTCTAGTGTACAACTGTGCATATCATGATAAATATCGTATCATGAACTATTCATCATGAAAATATCTTACCAAGAGCTTTTGCTATTGTATGTCAGTACTCACTTGTTTCTCTGATGTCACGTATCTCAGTCACAGGGGAGTCTCCGCCGAGCCTCTCCAAAGAGCTGACCAACTCTCTGGCGGGTGTCGGTGACGTCAGCTTCGATGCAGACTCTCAGTTCCCTCTGGACGAGCTGAAGATCGACCCGCTCACGCTGGACGGACTGCACATGCTCAACGACCCCGACATGGTGCTGGCAGACCCTGCCACCGAGGACACGTTCAGGATGGACAGGCTGTAATGCGAGAAGCTGACTATGGCCGAGAACAAGAAGAAAAAAAACACACTAACTTGTGAATGGAGAGAATCAAAGGGCAGGATGAACCCTCTCCCTCGTTGCATGGCTGTCCAGCTGTCCGACCTCGCCCTCGACTCCGTGAAGCCCTTTGAAACGATGCGCCACCGAAAGACAACAGGGAAAAAGACATCCAGTGGCTTGCAGGGGAATGGCCTTGCTGTCGTTTTGAATGAGATTGGTCGCTCAGCGCTTTCGCTAGCCTGCTGTGTTTACAGTGTACCATTACATGCCACATATATTCCAAAAAACGCACATTTGACTTTTTTTTTCTTTTCATATCCACTTTAATATTTGTTTTGTTGATATTTGCTCGTAGCAGGAAGCTGCTAGGACATTGGGCTAAACCGCTCCCGTTAAAACGGCTGTGCTGAAAAAAAAAAACAACAGAAAAAGAAAATTACACCACAGCCGGTTTGCTTGTACCCTGCAATCAAATGATCGGTTTTCCCATCATGCCGTAACGGCTTTCTATTTCACACTCAAAGCTTTATTTTTGACAACCAAATGTTCTTTTCATCATGTACTGTATGTGTTAATGCTTTATGTATTTATATGTTCTATTTATTTATTTAGTTAAAGATTTTATATTCCATTTCATAATTTAAATTTGATGCCAAAATGCTGTCTGTAGGCATAGTGTAAAATTGCACTGATGTTATTTGTGTCTATTTATTGATTACTAACATATTTATATATGTGTTTGTTAAGCTACTTGGTTAATGAAGGAGTGCAAAACCTCCCCATAGTTGCTCTTGTGTGTGTTCGATGTGCCATTTTCTGACGTAGGACGTGGTAGACGTTGCCATGCTGCAGCCCAGCGGTCAAATCCAAAATATCCTAGTTTTTAGCACAGCTCCAGGAAATGCTGCATGCTCCAGAAATGGGTTGGTTTTACGCCACTTGAATTAACTTTTTCTGAGAAAATCATCAGGTATTTCTATTAAAGTAGAAAGCAAGACAAAACACGTCCAAATTGATTTTCTGCCAGTGAAAAGCCTATATATATATATATATATATATATATATATATATATATATATATATATATATATATATATGTATGTATATGTGTATATATATATATATATATATATATATATATATATATATATATATATATATATATATATATAAAATCTCTCCAGATTGAGCTTCTTTTCAGTGAAGGAAGCCATCTGTTTTTAAACTCTAAAATCTTAAATCTTTTTAAGTCGTCACTGTGAAATCACCTGATTTTGCCTTACATGAGTATTCTACTGTTCTACTTAAGTGTCTAACGTGACAACGTATTTTCGTAACTTATTGTAACATTTTCTTGTATTTCAGAGGAACTTAACTTTTGGTCAGTGATATTTGTGGTTATGTTGTGTAAGGTTTGACAAATCAATGTACTGTATTTTGTATCGGTACAGTTTATAGCCAAATTGTTGATGTTTTTAAAGTGGGGCTTAAAAACAAAACAAAAAAATCGAAAGGACGAGTGTGAGGTGTTTTTAGAAGGAGCGCAATTATGGGGAGGCTTTTTGCTCCTTGACAGGGAAGCTCTCACAAAAATGCTATTGAGCTTTGCCACACAGGTCATCAATGACAAAATACCATACAAAGTATACAGATTTTAATAGTCGTGGGATATTCAACAGTATGGAAGCCTCCAAATGGATGTTTCAATAAGATGCAAACTTGCAGATTCAGAGTATTTTTTATCATAGAAGGTTTGTTTACCCCAATAAGTGAACTGGATGAAGTACATAAAGGTTTAAGAAAGGATGTAATTGTATTTTTTATTTTTGTTATTGTATGCAGTTTTCTCAGAGATCGATCCTGATCGGTTCAGTGTCACAAACCAAACAAAAATGGTTACAATAGCAATCAGGGATGTAGTGGAGTCTAGAGTTGTTTACGCCACCTTTTCAAAACGAAAAATGTTTACACAAGCTGTCATCTGAAAAAAATGATATCGTCTCCAGCTACATCCATGACACGGTCTGTTTTGCCGGAACATGTGCAACAAATTGTCAAATTTTGAAACGTCAGAGTTCAATCTGCGTTGGCCTTTTGTCAGAGTTTCCCTGAGAGGTGTTTGTAGGTCTGTGGGATCATGTTTGGTATATTGTAATGTTCATGTACAGACGTGCTAAATCATTTACTCACCTAAAGCGCTGTTGGGAAGATTTTCCAACCCCCTTTCCCCCCCTCCCATAAAGGAATCACGTTTGGTTTACTGCACACCTCCACAGCTGTACGATTTGTTTCAGTTCAAGTGTTTATTTGTCCGCTGTAAATCTTCCCATCAAATGTTTTGTTTGCCTTCAACAGATCTGTGATTCCTATGCAAATGAGACAAAATAACGACCCTTAAAGGAAAAATCCACCTCTGTTTCTTTTTTTTTTTCTTTTTTAAACAGGAGTTAAGCTGGATTTGTTCTTCTGAAGTGTTGTGATTATGGAGGCTTTGTACTGCCAGAAAAAAAAAGTACGAACGGGAGCATTTGAGATGCAGAAAGAAGCAGTGTTAATGGTCAACTTAGGCTGTTTTCTCTTATTAATGCTGGTAGAGATCATTGATGATAAAGACAACTTTGAGTAATTTGAAAAGACACAACTATAAACATTAGACAAATCTATTATAGAAAAAATATATCACGCCTCCCTAAAAATGCTATATTGTGGTCGTCTCTGTAAAACAAGAGTCCCAAAAGATGGAGCAGTTTGTAATGTAAGACGAAGCTTTTCATTGTCTTTTTGCGTCTAAGAAAATAAACTAAAATCTGGGCTAGTTTGAGTGCAGGTCATCGAGTGTTGCGGTGGTGCTTTGACAATCAACGAGTGAAATCGTGTGCTGAGCTCTAAGTGTGTTTCTCAGAGGAGTGTCTCGACGGAGAAACAAAAATCCAGCTTAACTTTGAAATAAGAATGACGTTGCAAATCACAGAATTCCTCTCACATATCTTCCGGTGCGATTGTTGAAAGAAACCTTTCCCTCCAACCCTTTAGGAACAAACGCCACTGTTTTTATCATTTAGATGAATGGAGCATTCTGCTCAAGTCGCTTGAAATATCTCAGTTGTCACGGGCCGGTAATCCATAGGAAGAAGACAAATAAACCACTAAAAAAAGGCCTTGAAATGACCCTTTACCAGAAGCATTTTTTTTTTTATTTATCTCAAGCTGGATTTTTCCTTTAAGTCACTGAAACAAATGTATATTTATTCCTGAAAAAGACAAAAAAAAGAAAAAATAAGCATTGTATATGAGCCAAACGTCACTGTTGTAACACCGGTGATGTTGAGCTTTCGTGTCATCCTGCTGAATCCTAGTCCTTCACACTGACCTTGTACATAAACGCTATCGCTGAAACAAAATGCATGACTAAAACATGACAGTCAGAACCTCTACGTGAAGGCCTTCTATAGCTCTGCAGGTTTGATTTGTGTAACATAACGCTGTCACAAAGTCTAAAGGGATGCATGTGTGGGTTCCTCCAGTGCAACAGTTAACTCGGTTTTCCTGTTCAGTGACTCTGTTACCTCCATCTCTGTATAATGCTACTTCATGAATGATAAGAGAATGTATTTTCTGTGGCAGCATACTAGTTTTCTTGCCAAACGTTGGGGAGTTTTATGGTCCCATCACAGTCGGACCAGAGTCTCTCTCTCTCTCTCTCTCTCTCTCCCTCTCTCTCTCTCTGCTCTTCACCGTCTCCTCCTCTGATGAATTGGACTGTTGCTTGTTCTACTCTCTCTCTTTCTTACTTCCTACTGTAGCATCTCACCGCGTACGAGTGTAAACAGTTGATTCTCGCAACGCAAAAGAAGCCTGCGGTCCATTGGGCCCCTCGCCTCCATCAGCGCAACCGTTTTTTGTTGGCTTTCTCGAGTAAGAAATGCAGTTATTGTGGATTTGACACGTGCACTGATCGTTTGCATTATGCACACTTGAATCTTCTGCGTTAACACGGTCGACTGCATGACATGATAGAGGCATCGAGCTGATTCTCATCCCGCGTTAGGCGCAGGGCAGGAGTTTGACCGAGCTATGACATCAGATATGATTGTTCTATGTTGCTGTTGCCTATCATGTCAGGTTTTGGACTGGGTAAAGTGTAATTCTGTAATTTTTTTTTGGTTTTACTTGTTTTTTTATTTTCTGTTTTTGTGCAATGTTTAGACCACTAGTTGCTTCGCACTTTATTTGTGACTTTTGAGCAGGGACTGCTCTGCCCGAGGTAAATGCTGACTGTTTTCGCTCCAGATGTAGACTCCGGAGATATTTTCATGTCAAAGAAAAGATGAATTCTCTATTTTCCTTTGTAAACTATATTTTGGCTTGTCTTGTGTTTTGTTTTTTATCAGTGAAGATTTTAGGGGATGCAAAACTAGAAAGGGCTTACTCCAGTGCAGCTTGTGCTCTCGTGTTGGAAAGGAACGGCACTCCGAATGTACTTCTTTGTCGATCATCCCCCCCCCCCCACACACACACACACGCACGAAAATCCCTTCGAGTTTGAGCAAGTTATCACAGTGACACTAGATGAACTCTGAAATGCAGGTTGCACGTTTTTAAATATGAAGAATTAAAACATGTTAAACATTTCTTCTCCAGTTCAACATGATTAATGTAAGAAATGCTTCCGTTTACCTGCAGGCGCAATAGTAGAGGCATTTAGTAGACGGTGGTCTGACGCGCTGTCTCCAAGTTAGAATTTAATTCAAAGTTAAACAACATGACAAAGGTATTCGATGCCCTTTTCCACCGTCTCAGATTTGCTAACAAAGTTAATTAACGGCAACCCTAGCGGAGATTTGAGAGTATGGCAGCTAATAGACCTCTAATCAAAGTTAGCAAATTGCAGGAGGGAATTTATGAGGGTGTTAAAGTCAACATTGTTCAGCAGAGTTTTCCTGATCGTGGTTCAGCAGGAAAACGTTTGCTTCTGTAGAGCATGAATTGGCATTTTGCGACCTCCCGCTGACTTGGCAAACACTGAAACGTTGGACACCAAACTCCATTTCCCAAACAGACAAGACAAACGAATCACCTCAAAATATATTTTCTACGTCTTGTAAGCTATTTAGTTTTGACTCGTCCGCTTGTGTCAGTCTGAGACTCCACCCAGTCGCATTATTATTGTCAGCACGACCTGCGTTTTCTAAAGGGCGCTGAAGCTAAATCGTGTCGCAAACTGAAGAGGCAAACGAGTCAAGCTCAGACAGGAGTCCCGTGCTTTGAAGGTGCCTCTTAAAGGGAAAGTTTGTCACGCTTTATGTCAAAATGTCCAATCAGTATTGATGTTGCATTCACAGAGACAGCCGAGCAACCCTTAGTTACTGTTGCTAGGTTGGACAAGCTTGACAACAAGAAACATGGCGGTGCCGGTTCTGGTTAGCTGTGTGCTGCAATGTTTATTAGATTTTTGGGAGCTGGGCAGCGAAGCTCAGCGAGGAACGCCGTACGTGATGAAAGTGAATGTTCACATCATTAAGTTATATTAATAAGTTGAGGCAAAGTCATCACAACAGAACAAGAGCTTATTGGAAGAAGTCTTTTTGGACCCCAATAAATCACGTGACGATGTAATTGGCCACCATGAAAACTGTCTTCAAAGCCTGGCGCTCGTCCTGGGGGTGTGTACTATACAGTGTGATGTGTCCGAGAGGATTGTGGCATCTATATACTGTGTGTATAGATATGTGATGTGTGACTTAGTTGGGAACCAGAGCGCTTGAGAGTCGAGAAAATGGATGTTCGAAATGCTGATCGTCACGTGATTCACAGGGACTTCAGATAGTTCCAGGAAGTTCTAAGGCAATTTAAATGCATTAATACAGAGAGACAGAAGTACAGTGTTTGGCAGTTTGTAGTCATTACATGATTGATTGATTGATTGATTGATTGATTGATTGATTGATTGATTGATTGATTGATCGATTTTCAGGGTTGGGCTGCTAGTACTTTCCGTTAACTTCCAGAAACGACCGAGAGGCTCCACAATCGGCCATTGTTTAAAACAAACACATTTAAACAAGTGTCACTGGAGTTAACAGTGATGAGGTGACTCTCTACTCAAGGGCTCTGTTGGCTGCCAAGCTTGCTCAACTGTTATTGGAGCAAAGAGTGAAAATGGGCGGGGCTTAGGGAGGGTCAAATGCTGCAAACTCTCTTCTTTGGTCATCACTTATGTTGTTGTTGTCAACGAAGGACTACAAGTTGTTTCATCTTGGATTTAGCTTCTGGTCCGCTCATGAATAAAAGTTGCCCTCTTGCTTGTAAGTGAGCTTCAACTGTCAGGTGCAGAGGATGTTCTGCTCTTGGTCAGTATATCGTGCACGACGAAATTTATGGCTTCACCTGATTACATGTATCATCAACACTGATTGGACATCCGCATAAAATGTGGTGAATTCTTCCCTTTAAGTCCCGGGATGAAAGGAAAGAGTTGCTGCTCGGTCCTCACTGCTCATTCCCGGAGTGTTTTAGGTCTGAATAAAATCTCCCTTTAATAATACGGGGTTTTCTAAACGACAGCTCTCTCTGGAAAACCAGTTTAAGTTCCACCTCAAGCTTATAGTGAGAATAGCATTATATCACTGTTGTCCTGTAAGTCGTAGTAAAAGATCTGTAGCTATTTATTTGTTGCCATGTGATTCTCCTTATGTGACCATATTTGTTTATAAGATGAAAGAAAAATGTCAATTAAATTGAATGTGGAAGACAGATTTTTCTCTGCACATAGTCTTGATTTGCAGAATATGATGACTTAGAAAAAAAAAAGACAAAAACTGTCCGATGTCATTTTACAACATCACAGCGTGTTGCTGTGGACATGCATGGTGTTTCAATCCTGTTGTATATTGTCTTTGCTATTGTTTCTATTTTGTAATCTGTATTTCCAAATGCAAAATTTAAAAGATTATTTTGGATATGTGCATGCTTGTGTAATGTTCAGAATGTTGATTTCCACTAAAAGCTGTTGAGTTTGAAATAAGTCACGTCTGGTACTTAAAATCAAATGTTTGACATTTTGTAGTGTAGCTACAGCATTATTATTTATTTCACCATTCATACATTTCATTTGTAGAACATTTATGTTTATATTTAGATATACTTTGCATGACAAAAAATATTCCCAGGCTCTTTTTTCTAGAAGGTAAATCCTCTGCACTTCTCTTACAATTTAAAAATACCTCTTAGATTTAATATTTCATCAGTGCTGATGAGCTATATTCTCTTATTATGACTTAAAGTGAAACTCTCGCCAAAATGCAACCTAGGCTTTTTTTGTGAATGTATATGAGTCAAACCTTTGTGTAAAAGCATAATTACGGTGAAAGAGGCACTTTTTATTTATTTTGATTTACCGTATTTTCGTTTTCGGGTCAAACTCATTTTCAATGGGAGTGCTTGGGGCAAATTAGCGATAGCATAAAAATCGCTATTTTTAAAACACTAAGAAGGCTCGACACAACATGAAGCTTTGCTCGTAGCATCACCAGGGTCTCTACACATGAACTCGAGCACTGAGAACATTGTTTGTGTACACAGAGTTTGCTAAAAAGAAAGTTTTTGAACAACTCACCGTAGCAGTAGCTTGTTTCGCCCCCCGTCGTCATGGCAGCTGAGAAGTATCGATCTCCAAATGCGACGTAACCTGGAGGAGAGTTAAGGTGGACCGCTACTGTCTTCCAACTATCCACGCGATATCTCACGTGACTTTTCCGGCTTTTGATTTCAGTATTGTTTCTTATATGAAGCTCCTTTTTCAACTTCAAGGTCAATATTGTTTTTCCTTATCGACAAAACAATGAATTATCCGTGCATTTATATGGAACTAAGTTTTAGGAGCGGTCTACCTTAACTGTTCTCCATGTTACATCACATTCAGTAATCGATACTTCTCACTGGCAGGACGACGGCGAGTGGAGGAAACATCTGCTGATGTGAGTTGTCCAAAAACTTTCTTTTTAGTAAACTCTGTGTACACAAACAATGTTTTCAATGCTCGTGTTCATGTGTAGAGACCCTGGTAATACTACCAGCAAAGTTTCATGTTGTGTCGAGTCTTAGTGTTTTAAAAGTAGCGATTTTGATGCTATCACTAATTTGCCCCATGCACTCCAAATGAAAATGAGTTTGACCCGAAAACGAAAATACGGTGCCTTTTTCGTCATAATTTTGCTTTTACACGAAGGTTTGACTAGTTTGCATTTTGGCGAGAGTTTAACTTTAATAATGGCCACTTCACACTTAGCAGAGCTTAAATGCATCCAGTAACTGCACTTGATTTACCAAAATTCACATTTATTCATTAACGACAGTAAAATCTTTGCAATAATTCTCCTGTCAAAACTATACATTATAATGTAAATATACAGTAGACAGTATAGTTAAAACATATATGACAGGAACTTCTGTGTTGGTAACAACAATACAGTTCAAACAATTGGTGTGTTTACTGTCAGGAGTTTAAACCTTTTGCTGTCTGTTGGAGATTTTTTTTTTTTTTTGTAACTTTTTTCTTAAATGTGAATGAAATAATGCCGATCATTCTCTGTCTGATCCCAGTTGTGCGTTGGAAAGTGTTCCCAGAATTCCCTGAGCTCATTTGTTGTCATCAGGCCACCAGCTGGACCTGCTGGGCTCTGTAGGTGTCAAAGTCCTCAGGAAGCGTGTCTGCAGTGGGAAAAAGCAGGAAGTGAGAGAACTGTTTAACCAGTGGAAAAGGAAAACTCCGCCTAAAGTCATATTGTATTTACAACTATATATGCTAATGCTTGATTAATATCTACATGTTTTATTTAGGAAACTTCTGACTGTAGAGGAGACTACTAACGGGTGAAATGTGTAAAACCAAAGCAGAGTGACAATAAGCCCGTTCATGAACTGGACTGACCGTTGCAGCGATAACGCAGGTTGGCCCAGATGATGTTCTCCTGGGAGAAGCAGAAGACTCCTAGTCGGCCTCCTCTCATTGTGGCGTCTATGATGACACCTGTGTCCGCCACCATCTGAGGACCCTCGTAGAAACGAACTCTGCAGGCAAACAAAGAGCAGGTGAAAACATCACACAGGAGCAAATGGATTGATGATGTGTAGGTTTGTGCATACAGAATCTAGAAGCGGTTCTTGTCGAGAGCAGCCATGTTTGCGGTTATATTTCAATGTCGTTATCTAGAGATAGCAAGTTGATTATTTTGTTTACTTGCGAAAAATGAGCTTTGTGATCTCAAGATCACAAGATAACCAACCTGTTATCACGAGAAAATAATAGAAACATTTCCTGTTATCACTATCAAATATTTACTTTTGGTGTGGATCCAGATAAAGTGACAGATCCAGCAGTTTTTTTCTTTAACATTAAGTGATTTTTCTTTTTTATAATTTTTCCTTAATTTCTCAGTGAATTATGTGTACATATTCAGGTGGCTGTTTTCTGTGAGTTATTACAGTTTGATGCAGATCCAAATTCAAATCTTGATCGAGCAGATTCAAATACACTTGATGTTGGATCAGATTTGATTGAATTTAAGAGACTGTTGGGCCTTGGCGGAGGTATGCACTTTACTGAGAGGGTTTTTTGTTTTGTTTTTTGTGATGGACTATTTGTAATCTTGAGGAATCAGCCTTCTGTTTTCCAGAGATAACAAGGCAAACTAGCCCATTATCACGGGAAAATATGTCCTGTCTGTATGCTGAGCTAGCCTAAACATGACCAGGACAGAACTGAACGCACAGAGATTTCCATTTGTTTACTCATTTAACCTTTAACCATATCCTCATTTACAATGGTGTTGAAATACAAAACAGTTAGGCAACGGGGCAATGTTCTATGTAGCTAATTAAAAAAAATTTAAAAAATAAAAATACAATAAATGTACAATTCAAAAAGGCACAGAGATGAATGTGACCTCTAACTCTGTCGGTACCTGATGTAGCCGTCAGCAGGTCGGTGTTGGAGGAACCAGCGGTAAGAGGTCTTGTCCTTCCAGCCAACATTGCGAGCGTCTTTCCACAGCAGTTTGACCTGCTCACTGGTGTCGCCGGTGTGCCACAGGGCGTTCCTCAGGTTCTCACCTGGACCCGTGTTCGAC
The DNA here is from genome assembly GCA_963678695.2 of Diplodus puntazzo. NCBI lineage: Eukaryota > Metazoa > Chordata > Actinopteri > Spariformes > Sparidae > Diplodus > Diplodus puntazzo. The sequence continues at coordinate 21,121,609 of OZ023163.1, forward strand.
TTGACGGCCTTTTCAAAACCACAAATGACAAGAAATCTGAAGCAACCTTTGATTGCAGTGTGTCAGGTAACATGTTGTAGCAACTCTTTAATATTGGAATGCTTCAGGATAAACTAACTATTGTGAAACTTTAAACACATCTTCCCTGATGTAGTTTACAAGAAAGACAGCTGGTCACTGACGTCTGACAAAGACAGTGGTCATTTCCTCACATACTTTTCCACTTTTTCTTAAAGCAGCATTTATAAGCTGTTATTATTGACCCTTTAAACCCTAATGAATCATTTACTATGATTTATAGATCTGTTGTAAGCCATGAAGAAGAACAACTTTGGATCTCAAGGTTGTGAGAAAATCTTCCAGCATCCTTCTGGATTTTCAACCACTTTCTGGACCGGATTGTATGTATAATCAACAGCTTATAAACATTTCCTACTTAAGATGTAATTGATTATTGGTACCTTTTGTCAGCGATTTATTAACATTTATTACTTCAGCTGACTGACATACTTTAGCTGTAAAAGCATTAACAAATTACTTAAAACCCATTCATTACAGCTTATAAACCCTTTGTAAATGGTGCTTTATGGTACCATTATGTTTTCAAACTAAACTGCTAGAAAAATGTAAAATGTCATTCCTGTAACTGCAAGTAACAACCATGTTTGCAGTCGAAGGCATCCTTGAGTAAACCAGTACTTCCTTATCCACTGAAGCTAACAATCTCAAATGTAATTCTATCTAAGCATTAATATTTTTTCTTAAGCAGTCGTATAGGCTACCTTCAGTTGGATGCCTGGTTCTGCCACGGCTCTGAACGGGTTTGCCTGCCAGTAGATCTGTTCCACCTGCTTCCACATCACCACGTAGAAACTGGAGCTGTCCTGGTACCCGAAGATAAACCCTGCGTAGTCATCGTCCGTTACCGTGTTCACATGAAACGTCCCTTCAAAGTCTACACCGCTGAAGGCAGTGTAGCCTGGTGGAGAGACAGGTGTCACAGAAGTGCTGTTACTGCTGCTGGTTCAAAGGAAGTTGTGAATCCAGTGTGCAAGGGCTCTTTGGATTGCAATTTTCTTGCTTAATTTGTATCTAGCTTGGATCTCACTGAGGTTTTTGGGTGTGGATGGACTCTACCTTTGTGGTATTGATCTCCTACTCTAACTCGGGCAAATCAACCCATGCCACTTTCTCAAAATTTCAAACTATTCCTTTAAAAAGCAGGTACAATAATCTTACCAACAGCCAACCCAGGATCACTGTTCATAGTCTGGACAATCTCTCTTCCCTGTGCAAACAAAAAAGTAGATTTAAGATTTAATTTAATCTGAGATGATGTTTAGTATTTTGGGACACAAACTAACAAACGTGTCATCGAACCTGGTTCAGCACCACCCAGTTGGGGTCGATCTGAGCGTCTCCCTCCGGATCTAAAACGACGGTCTGGTACTCCCTGAAGTCGGTGAGGGTGACCTCAGCGTTTTCTGGACAAACGTCAATGGTGTCGATGATGGTGTCGTTGTCAAAATCCTTCTCACATATATCACCCACACCGTCACCTGTGGGGGTAAATAGATTTAGACTGTGGTAAGAAGAACATTTTTTCTTTATTGCTAGATGTAAGATGATCACACACCGTTAGAGTCCTCCTGCAGAGGATTGGGGATCAGTCGGCAGTTATCGGGACCAGGTGGCAGCAGGTCCGGGATGCCGTCGTTGTCGTCGTCATCATCACACTCGTCTCCTTTGCCGTCCTTGTCGGTGTCCAGCTGGGAACTGTTGATCACGGCTGGACAGTTGTCCCGAGAGTCTTGGTGACCATCGCCATCACTGGAAAAGACAGACTTTCACTAGCACGTGCAAATTTTGTTTTCCAGCAGCCTTATTATGCCGATAATTAAAAGTGAATGTAACTGATGAGGGCACACGATACCTGTCCTTGTTGGTGTCACAGGGGTCTCCAATCAAGTCGTTGTCCACATCCGTCTAAGAAAGATGACATTGTAAAGCTGATCAACATCTGTGTGACAAGTTCTGGACAGAGAGGTTCTTCTGATTTCCAATAGACGACAGAGGTGAGTATAAAAACGTGTTATTAGGAGAGGGGAACACGAGATGATGGTTTACGTCCTTCAGGCTAATTTTATTGTTTGTGAGCCTGAAGAATTGTATTGTAAGATCAATGATGGGAAATTTATAGTACGGCTTATTGGACAATTATGAAATTACAGCCAATAAGAGTTTTAACACAACAAAACTCATTAGAGCCATGGAATAAAAATCATTCATCTGATGCTCTCAACGATTTAGTTTGATCACACCTCATTTACACGGTCCAGATAAGTTGAGTTTTTGAGTTGAGGTTTTTGACTGCTAAACTATAATAGTCTATAATAATCCCTATTTTTTGTTAAATTTAACTTTGAATGTTGTGTGTAAGTCATGAATATTGGTTTAAGAAGTGAAGCTGTATGTACTTTAGCTCACAACAATAATCAATCAAACTAACTCAAATACAAATTTATAGGCGAAGATTTTCTCTTGCAGAATCGGATGACAACATGTGCTGATGATTAGTCTGTGACCAAAACAAAAGAAGTTTCCCGACCTGTTCGGGGTTTTTAACATAAGGACAGCTGTCGCAGGCGTCTCCCACGTTGTCTCCGTCACGATCTTTCTGGTCAGTGTTGGGAACCCTTTTGCAGTTATCCAGGTGATTGGGGATTCCTGGGATTAAAGTGGGCATCAGCAAACGTGTCAAAACATCAACACACATGACAGTACAGTTTTTATAAATACCGGTGTTAAACCATGTAAAAACACACAGAATACTAACCATCCCCATCAATGTCTTCATCGCACTCATCACCAAATTTATCCACATCTGTGTCTTTTTGGTCGTTGTTTTTGACGGCACGACAGTTGTCGCACGCATCGCCAAAGTCGTCCTCATCGGTGTTCTTCTGGTCCACGTTGGGCACCAACACACAGTTGTCCTGTACAGAAATTGTTTCAGCCCTTTAGTTTGGTAAAGTGACATGAGAAACATAGATTCCCACTGGCTTTTAATTATCTATGTATATCCCGTCAATGTGTTTTATGCATGAACCTGCATGTTGAGGATCCCATCCCCATCTGCATCTTCATCACAGGCGTCACCAATTCCATCACCGTCGGCATCTTCTTGACCAGAGTTGGGCACAGTGAGACAATTGTCCTGAAAGGAGAAACGCTCATTATCAAAGTAGACAACAAGTGGGAAAAATTAAATCATTTATCACATAGTGACTGTAAGAATTTGTGGTTTACAATCTATCTCTTACCGTGGAGAACATGCTTTAATTCAAAAATCGTTCAAAATAAAAATTTAAGTTGTGAGCTTTTGGTGTCCTATGATGAGGTCACATTGTTGTTTCTATTGTAGGTCTGGAACAGTTTTGAGGCAATCTAACCTTAAATACTAAACAAAGGTACAATTTCTGAACAAGCATCACAGCATACAGTTCACATTTTAACACATCTCTGTAAGACCTATGAATATGTTATTCTTTGCAGATGATTAAATCATTTATGTGATTATTTATGTGGAGGATTTCTGTCAGTAATATTCAAACATGTCTTCATGGAATTCAAGAGACTTACCTTGTTACAGTTTGTCTCAGGACAGACCAGTTTCTCATCAGGGAAGCCGTCGATGTCGCTGTCAGGCCCACAGAGGTAGCCGTTGCCAGCCCATCCGACTCCACACTGTGAGGATGGATAATGTTTTATGTACTGTACAGCCTGTTTTCATCGGCCCCATTTGTGTAGCACACAGTACCATATGACCTAAATTGCTCAAACAGACATTTTACAATTCTTTCTCAGAGGTATATATTTCACAGAGCTGGGTCAAATATGCTTACATGGCTTTGTAATTTGTTTAGCAGCTGTGTAGAAACCTCTATTTTTAAGCTGTACCTGAATATCTCATTTTAGAGGAACATAAAACAAATGTGGTAATAAGTAGGAGCATTATTAAGTTTTATTTGTGTAGATTTTATAGAAGAAAAAGCTGCTGATAGAGGAGAACTTTTTAAAAGCTATTCTCCTGATAGATTTTGATGTGAAAGTACACAACAAACACACACAACACAACTTCATATTAGCCTTTATCAGCTACTGTTTTCACTAATCTAAGGAAGCACTGGGTCAAACATACTGTCCTCTGTTTTTATTCATGATTCCTCATTCCAAGTTAGATTTTAATAGTTTTCTTCACAAGTTATTTGTGTCATTGTCATGGGGAACAAATGTTCAACAAGATAACGAGATCATTTTCTCGAGATCTCAAGAAAGTGAAGTTTAGGTCATTATCACAAGATAACAAATGTTGTTTTCCTGAGATGATGAGATAATTAATCATGAGAAAATGGCGTCATAAGGTTCATAAAACTGGACAAATACATACACAGTCTTGTGTTTGGCAAGTTTTGGTAGTTTCAAAGCAAACCATGTCAACTTTTAATGATTTTTATCATCTTGAATCGGTTTCTACACTTGTCAAGAGGCCATGTATGCATGCTGGCATCTAATTAACATGAAGCTATGAGGGGAAAACCTTTTGTTTTTCTTGTGATAGTGGATTCTTTTATCTCATTATCTCCAGATAAAAAAAGCTAATTTTTTCATACAATTCTCTTTATCTTGAGAAATAGATTTAACACGTTATCATGGGAAAATGGAGGAAATGATGAGTTCAACCCATGACAGTTCGGGGCTTCCATACTATACCCCTGTTGGGAGATTTCCTCATTACAGAGAAACTTCTCAATCACAACTTCAGTAAATGGATGATGAAGATTTTCACAAAAAAAATCTCCTGGGCTGCAAAAGAACATGAAGCAGAAAGTTACATTTATTCACCTGACACTCGATCTTGCCCTCCCGATGGACGATGCACTCAGCGCTGGCGTGGCAAGGGTTGGGTTGGCCATTCCCACAGGCTCTCTCTGGCTTACAGCCACGACGCTGATCCCCAACGTAGCCAGTCTTACATGGACCACACCTGAACGAGCCCTGATGACACACAGAGGAAACAGAGCCATCATAAGAGTCATTTTAGACAATTCTAAAACTAACTGAAGTGTGCTGAAGTCTTTTTTATGGGCTATAGCACACTATTTTAGCAGCAGACAGTATTTTTTCTTAAGTAGTGTTTATACTCACAGGGGTGTTCATGCAGACAGAGTTCTCCACACAGCCTCCATTACTGGTGCTACATTCATTGATATCTTTGCAGACCTTGATGGGACAAAGAAACAGAAAGAAAATCCCCAAACTTAAACAGGTTTTGACATAAAGACTGGAGGCGGAAACAAAGCACAGCGAAGCCAGTCGTATGTTAAGGGTTAAGCTGGTGCTGAAACAGACCGGTGCACACTGTTTGACATACTACATATGTACAGTAAAGAGTGAGGAGGTGTTGCTGAAGGGTAAAGAGAGGATGAGGTGGTGAGCAGCAAAGACAGACATGGTTCACTGGGGAATGTTTCTTCTCCAAAGTTTCATCAAAAACTGTCAACAGTCTCACAAAGAGGAGAAGTTAACCCTAACCCTTACAGTAAGATAGGTTACCTGGTAAATGCTTTAGATGACTTAAGTATTTATACAATCGTAAATTAATTTTCAGTGACAACAAGACCTCCATTTCTAACTCTGTATAACTGAAACTCAATGTTCACTCATCATGAGAAAAAAAATAAGTGAACCTTGAGATGAGAATGCTTTATCACAGATGAACATACACTGTTTCCAAGGCCAAGATTGAATCTCCTCACGTTGTTTTTCTTCTCCTGTTGTAATATTAATTGCAGAAGTATTAACTGAGAGTAGTGAAGAGGTGCTGATCAGTCTGTGTTCTCTGATTCTGACCTGTTTGTTGGCGGTGGCGTAGGCGAGTCCGACGCCCTGCACCTGAGGGCCGGTGTATCCAGCAGGACAGGAACCACAGCGGAAACCCGGGGAGGTGTTTATGCAGCGCACACCCATGTGGCATGGCTTCACAATACACTGCCAACAACAACGACACAGAAACAAACATCAAGACAAATCCAAATTTTGTTAAACATGTTTACTTAGATGATTACTTTCAACTGTGTCTTGAGACACGTGGGAGATAATCAAGGACAATTTAATGAGTTTTAATATTAAAGACACTGTACAACCACACAGATGTTCCACTTAGTCAGGACTCAGAGCTTCGCTAGTTATTATGTCACCAAAGTATATGAATCATTAAACGAGAAAGAGATGAAACTCTCCCATCTTTTCTTAATTCTCCACTTGTACAATGTAGTGTGACATATGTCCACTTTATGATCTGCATGTCCTTTTGCTTACTGTGCCAGCTCTACAGTATACATCTGTAGTTATCTCAGTGCTTTTTCATCTGTAATTTTCACAGTTTGCTTTGCACATTTTGTTAATAGTTCCTGTTTGTTTTTGTTTATAGGTTTATTTTTTATTTATTTTTTTTACACATTTTTTATCCTTTAGCGAGCAATATTAGCAAGCCAAACGCTAGCATGAGGTTGCAGTGGCCCTTTTTCCCACAATCGGAAGTGCTGCCAAAAATTAAAAAATAAGTGACTGACTTACGCTGTCTTCTGAAAGTGAGCAGTAAAGCTACAACCTCAAATCACAAATCAGAGTCTAGAATCTAGCTAGGGATGAAAAAGGTGAGATAAGTTTGGATGTATACTGTACAGTTGGCACCATTCAGTGCGTAAAGTGGATATACTTCACGCTACGTTGTCTCGAACAATGTGTGGGGTCCCTCAAGGGTCAATTATTGGATATCTGTTATTTAATCTTTACATGCTGCCACTGAGGTTATCCAGAATTTTGAAGTTTCTTCTCATGTGCAGCTGATAACACGCCAATATATATAGCAGTGTCACCAAACGACTGCAGTCAGATAGACTTCCCTCGGAGAGTGCACCAAACAAATTAGCAGCTGGATGTCTCAAAATGTTGTTTGGCTTCAGTAGGCAAAAAAATATCCTAAACACCCTAGATGAAACACCAAACCTATGCAAAACCTATAAACCAATCTCTGCGCACCTCGTCCACATCAGTGCAGTGGGTACCGTTGCCCTCCATGCCATCAGGGCAGGGTCCACACTTGATTCCATGAGGGGTATCCACGCACTTCACTCCTGGGTGACAGGGGTTGGGCACACAGGAGGGACGAGGCTGCATTCCTCCCATCCCTGAGGAGAGAGGAGGTCAACTTTCCTCAGTTTTCAGCTCATTGAAGCATCTTTTGACACCGTTTGTTCTACTGATTTCTTTATCTCATCTCATCTAAGTTGCCTTGTATGAAGGGCTAAAAGTGCCATAATTAGATAAGTAAATACACCATTAAATAATTAATTAAATGTGTCATTAATTCATTAAAATACCAATTCATTTTATGTAATAAACATATATAATTATTTCATTATTTAATTAATTATTTCATGGTCCTGTGTTGCAGTGCTTCATGAATTTATTTCATCTGTCAAACTCGCCCATCAAAGTCGAGATAATGGATTGATGCAATCAAACAAAACTTTATTGGCAACTGCTAAAAATCTAGTAGAAGGCTCCATCCCCTGCTGGCCCCAATGTTGATACAGCGTGCGAGCAATGGATTAGACTAAATGTGCGTTAGCCCCGCCCACTGGCTTTGTTGGGCGAGTTTGACAGAGAAAATAAATTCATGAAGCACTGCAACACAGGACCATGAAATAATTAATTAGATAGTGAAATAATTATATATGTTTTTTATATCAAAGGAATTGGCATTTTAATTACTTAATGACACATTTAATGAATTAATGACACATTTAATTCCAATTTTAATATAATAATGACACATTTAATTAATTTTTTAATGGAGTATTTATTTATTTAATTATAGCACTTTTAGTCCTCCATAGACCTGATGGTTTCTGTGGTATATTTGCTTCATATGATGATCATGATATGATGATTAACAGTCTGAGCAATACAAAAGTTATTTGTCATCTTGAGCACAAAGTTATCTTAACAAAAACCAAAGCCTCAAATTCAACTGAAAAGTGTTGTGAAAATCTTAACTATTAAAGTAGAAGAATGTGTTTTGCTCAGCTGATGGACTCACCGCAGGCTTCACACTCCATCACAGTGTTCTTCAGGAATACTATCTCTTTTATCTGGAAAACACAGTCAGTCCAAAGTTTATTAGGATTTACATCAGAAGTTGACATTAGCCTGTTAGCTTCATGTTTGCTGTCTAAATGTTTAAAAGCAACAATACGTAGAAATCATCATTTTGTGCGATTTTGGGCACCCTGTAGTTTCTGAGTGCAAATTCAAATCCCAGCTCTGTACAGTTTGTGCTAACTACAAACAACTCAGTATTCATTACAATGTTATGTGTTGAAAACTTACATGTTGAACTAAACACGTATGTAACACTGTAAACCTACCCTCTCGCTGAAGTTACATAGTACAGAAACAAGTGATGGGGCTACTGATTTTAAAGCTACTAATATAAGGTCAGAAAGTTACATAATGTTTTTTAATGTAATGTAATTTAATGTGTTTTTACCTGTTGTTTCAGAAGCTCTTTAATCTCAGCCAGTGCAAGGTTCGTCATTTTAATCTGACTGATGATTTCTCCATCTGAAAAGAGAAAATAATAATAATAATTCATAATTATTCATAATTATTTATTAGGCCCTGCGATGAGCTGGCAACTCATCCAGGGAGTACCCTGGCCTACGCCCATAGAGTCACTGGATTTGGCCCCAGTAACCCCCGCTCCACCTTGAAAAAGGTGGTATAAAAGCGGTAACATCACCCGCGACCCGCATGGACAAAGCGGAAGAAAACGAAAAAAAACAAAGCATAATTATTTTTAAAGATAAAAACACAACAATGTCTATTTCAAGCAGATTAACTTCTGAGGGAACCGGTCCACACATATAGTGTTTAACTGTGTACTTGGGGGTAGATTTGACTTTATGAATCCATAATGTGTTGAAGGTCATACTTTTATTTTTTCTTCACCATTGATTTAGAAGAAATTTTGTTTGGCACTTCACTAACAAATCTTAATTTGAAGTATTCAGATCTCTTTCTGAGGTAAAATTAGAAAGATAATATAATATCTTTTTCTGAATGGCTCATTTTCAAAATCAAAAAATATTACTGTATTGTGATTATTGATTTTTTTTATATGTGTTTTACTTTAATGTTGCAGCTGATGAAGGTTGGACTCTGATATATCGATAAAAATACATTATATTGTATTTGTTGATTACATTGTGTAATCATAACTTAATCTGCAAAGTAAAGCGTTTCTAAAGGTATAACATAAATATAGAGTAGCAAAAATTGCAATATTTTTTAGAGGGAAGAAGTATCAATTAGAAGATAATTAAAGCATTTCAGTAAAGTATCTCTAAATGGTACTTTAGTTCAGTACCAGAGTAGAAGTACTTTGTTACTTTCCACCAATGCCTTTAACTGCATCCTCATGTGGCTATTGGTTTCTATAAGTACAACATTTTTAAATAATTCAACAAAAAAAGAGATTTTATTCTGAATAACAAATAAAGATATTAATCTTGGAGAGGATATGGCCTGCTCCGAATAAAAAAAAAACATCATCAAGAGCCGACCAGAAACACAACAGAGTCACCGATAAAGACCAAGATGATATAATAACAACAGTGTGTAGTCTTGATGAGCCCATCAGTCTTCCAGTTGGTTGAACATCCACGAACAGAAGCTCAGCGGGGATAGAATATGGTCATACAGAGAGGGGGCACAACACACAACATGATCCACTGCCTGTCAAATACCAGAATCTAATACCTGAGGCTCCTCAGTCACCGCAGGCCTCATTTGTATCCTCCACTGCCCACGCATTCACTGGAGTCAGAGATGTTTTGATTGCAGCCGCATGATTGATTTTCCAGATACGGAAAGATACAAGATTTTCTGGAGGATACATTTTTCAAGCTTACAGGAAAGAAACTCTGCGGGCGTCTTTGAGTTTGTACAGTGTAGTACAGTAAAGTCTTTGTCTCGGGTTTCGATGGAGATTGTAATCTCTGAACTATTGTGTCTGACAATGCAGAAATGTTGAAAAGATCTTTATGTAGTTTAAAAACACGAGTAAAACTGACACAAGAAAATCGTGGAAAGCAAAACAAAATTGAATCTGTTTAGTGAATGCTCCATATTTTCTGTATCATTTTTATTTTAGAGTCTGAATGAGACTGAGTGAGTGAATTTAACCGCACTGCCAAGAATCCCAGAAATCAATATGTCACATTTAACGGACTGCAGCTGTCAGAGATGACACAGAATGAAGACGATCGTTCCTGCTCACAAATGAGGAAACTGTGTGTTGGTTCACCTAGAGGAGGGGGCGAACAGGTAATCAGGGATTTATCAGACTCAGCTTTTAAAATGTACGACGGTTAGGGCACATTTGCACCAAGAGTAGTTATTTGACTCTTGAGTGACTCGCTTTAATTTGGTTTATTTGCTAAAGCTGTCCGAACTCTGGTGACACCAGGCAGCAACAAATAACTGCAGTGCAATTAACGAGGAAACAATTAGTTAACATAAATGTGTTTACTGTTTGCTGCTTTTTTTTTTTCTTTTTTTTTTACCCTTTTCAGCCAAATGATGAGTTGAAACTCACTATAAAGCTCTGATTTGGGTGATAATTCCCTATATGAGCAACGTCTTTTAACGTTAGCCGCTTTGACTTCTTTTTGTGATGATAATAAGTTCACAGATTCTCTGGATGTCAGATTCACAAAGCTTGTCTCAACACAGGATTCGATCCTTTGGGATGTTCAGGTGTGGTCGGATCCTGAAAGAACATGCTGTTTGTCCTGATTGACCCAAAGACCCCCATCGTCCTCCCCAAACACCGTCCCTTCCCCCAGAGGAGCCGTACCAGGGCAGAAATCTCCCTGAGCATGAAGCGCAGGAAATGTGGTCTTCTCATTAGCAGCAACTCTGTTTACTGAATGGATTCCACAGAAGAAAGAGAAGATAGAGGAAATAAATCTCTCTCGCTGCTAATAGAAAGGTAAAGACAACAGAGAGCTCGCTGATTGTTTTTCCTCATTGTGAGCAAGCGCAGGCACAGAAAACACAAACTTTGACCACCAGGCAAATACTCATTTACATTAGGAGATGATGATAAAAAAGGGGAAATTAAAACTGTTTTCTGGACAAAGCTATGTGCTAATTCAGTGATTGGTATGAAGAGTGCTTGGTTCAATGTTCTTAGTTACTTTCCATCACTATCCACCTGTTGTTGAATCCAATGTTCTGTATTTTTCTGATTATTGGAATTGTTATGTTTTTCTAATCTGATTTGTGATCAAATCAATTCATTTAAAATGTGCTACTTTGGCTCTGATGATGTACAATGTTTGCCTCCGAAATGTAATGGAGTGGAAGTATAAAGTAGCAGAAAAGGGAAATAGTCAAGTAAAGTACAAGTACCTCAAAATTGCACTTAGGTAGAATACTTGGGTAAATGTTCTAAGTTGCTTTCCATCTCCGTCGTCCGTGTATCAGATCTGATATTTTTGGGTTGTTTTGTTTTTTTTAAAATGATCCGAAAACATCAGATCCGAAATTCGGTCAACAATATTGGAAAGTAACTAAGAACATTTAGTCAAGTACTCTTTTTAAGTGCAATTTTGAGCATTTTTACTTGAGTATTTCCAATTTTCTGTTACTTTTTACTTCTGCTGAAAGTATAAAGTAGCAGAAAATGAAACCACTCAAGTAAAGTAAAAGTACCTCAAGCACTTAAGTGAATGTAATTAGTTGCATTCCATCATTGGTAATATATAAACTATAATATAATATTGTTTATTATTTACTATATTAACTATGTTAATTGTTCTATTGAACTGTCCGATGGCTGTTGTGACACACAAATGTCCCCATTTGCGGGAATAACAAAGGTATTTCTGATTTCTGATATGTTGAACATTGATAGTCAATACACATGCAGCAGTTCAAGTAGTTGTTAGAGCCAGTGGCAACTTTATTTTATCAAAGTTTTTCTGGCAAAACAAAACTATTGTCTTTAATAAACGTTAAACTCGTTCTTCTCACCTCTCTGTCCCGCTGCAGCATGTCCTCCCATGTAGAGCGCACAGCTCAGCACCAGAAACCACAGCATGGCTGAATCTGTGCTGCAGATGCTGCTGTCCTCTCTTCTGTCTTCAGCTCAGAGTCAGTGCTCCTCCTGCAGACCCTCTTTCAGTTCTCCTTTCTCCCCTCGCTTTGGCTTTTATACCCCGCTCCACCTCCCCCAACCTGGCTTTCATCCCCGTCCGTTCCCCTTAAACTCCCCTGCAAACCACCACTTCTGGAAGGCCGAGAACCGGGAACAGGATTGATTGCTCAACGCATTAACACCCCCGCATACGATACATGCAACAACATCTGTTTTTGTCGTAATGCTTCATTGTGGACCAAAAAGACAATATGGTTTGTTTTGAGCGAGTTGATTTGTGTTCATATTATAATCCTTAATTTATGACAAAGTGGGAGGTTCGTGGTCAATTTAGTAATTTTAGTTTTAAATTTATTGCTCGGTTGGTTGTGTTGTTGGCTCCAGCTCAACTGGATCTGGCAACCTGACGGGAGAGAGAATATGGCTGGAAACCGAACTGAGACTGAACGCAGCCTACATGACCGACAGGGGACACAGTACGGAGGTGATTTACAGAGGCTCTGACCAGGATTACTTCGGGCGTGACAAGACGCGGCAGGCAGGGACAGGAGAGGGGTGAAGCTGGAGCGAAGCAACAGAGAGTCGCACATCAGCAGCAGCTGAATATTTACATCTGACTCTGTGAATTGAGGGAAACTTTCAACCAATCAAGAGGCGATTGTTGGAAGACAAACCAGCGACTGCGCTGGTAAGTTATATTTTGTCTATGCTGAGTTTGATTGAAATGTGTTTTACAGTGAGTTAACGAGGCGATTTACCTCTTCTTAAGTCTTAAGAGTATTTCATTCTTTGATATTTTGTTGTTTTTGTTGTTCTTAGATAATATCAGACAATATTCTTCAGATCCAGTTCAGATTTTACAACACACCCAAGTTTACTGCTTCATGATTACAAATGCATTAGTCTCTAGTGTGTGTGTGTGTGTGTGTGTGTGTGTGTGTGTGTGTGTGTGTGTGTGTGTGTGTGTGTGTGTGTGTGTGTGTGTGTGTGTTGATGGCATCAGCAGATGTCAGTTACATTCCTGGCAGTGAAGTTTTTGGTCCAGATCACCTTGATAAGCTCTCACCACCTCCTCTCTCCACTCGCTGCTTTGCCCAAAAGAGCGACGTCTCACTCTGGGCCCCTTCTGGAAAAACAAACACACCAGCAGCTCGTTTTCTGCCGTCAAGCTGCAGACCTGGACGATTCACTCTGACGTGGAAGAAATCGAACATCTCTACGAGGTTTTTCTTCTCGTCTTTGAACGGCAGGAAATTAATGTTTTCAGGAATGTTAAGTCAGTAAATTAATTGTTTAATCAATGAAAACGATCTTGTCCCACGCGGTCTGTCAGTATCGTTTATTGTATGCAGTATTCCTTCGCCGCCTCATTCCAGTTCATCATTGAAGCTTGATGTTTATGTTTGAATCCAAGGCTCCTTGTTTTTTCAGCTGCATACTTTATTCAAAATTAATAGTTTTCTCTGTTTTTTTTGCATCATTACAAAATACAGCCTGACACATTTTGGTACGTCTGGAAACTGTCCGCTACAACTTGAAAGAAGTTCTGGCAGTTAGAAAGATGTTTGGCTGCAGAGAGTGAGTTTGTACTGACGGACCCATCCGCCAGGCTGAACCCCACCCTTTTTACCCGCGTCTTAGGGAGTACTACCGCATATAGAAAAATGTAAGGGGAAAGCCTGTAAAGCCTGTTTTAGCACTTAAATTACAAGTTTGAGGCTAGCAGCTTTGAGGCTACATTAGCCCTGCTCATATAACTTCATGTCCATGTGGTGTTTTAATAATTGGAAAAAACAAGTGAAAAATATAGCAGTGACGTGGACGCCAAAAATAAGTTGTTCTGTGTTTTTGCTCAGAGCGTTTAAGCAACAAATTGACAGCTGTTTCGGGTATTTGAGTGACATGGAAGAGCAGTGGCAACATGTTATATAATCCAGAAATATTTTCCGACACACATTCTACCACATTATTCAGTATGCCTGAGAAAGATATCGCTTCTCCCGTCATGAAGTTAATAAAATAATACCTGGATGAAAATAAAGCCAGGATGCTTTTCTGGCTATTCTGACCCACAATTCTCTGCACAGCGGAAGACATGTTATCGTCTGTCACTTTAAAATATAAACAAAGCATAGAGAGCATTAACATTTGACAGGTTTCTGACTGAATGACAGATAAAAGCACCAATTCCAATAACAGGCTATATTGGTACAGGAGTTGCCCACATGTGACGCTGAAACGTGGCAAATGTAAACGTTACGCTGATGTTAAGAAAACGTTTATTAAAAATAATGTAATGTACTCAATGCAAACCAGAGTCTTATTCCCATGGCAGTGTCACTATTTGACAAGCTGGGAATGAGACTCAAATATCAACTTTTCTTACAAATGGCACCTTTAAATGTTGATCACCAGGGAAATGTCTCAGTAAAAATGTTCAAAGTTTGACCAATTTTTAGATCCTCGCTATACTGATTTAGCTGGTGCAGTACAAAACATTTTTGTTGTGATTTATTATCTTGAGCTTGAGTTATAGTCGTCTCTCATCTGCGTCTTCAGCAGAAATGACCCAGTTTTCTTACAACCATCAATAAAGTTTATGTCACACAGCAAACTGAAACCGAAGAGAATAAATGAAACCTTTGGACTGAGTCCTTTACTCTGCCGAACTGATGCTTCAGAGATGGTTTCTGTATGAGAGCTCCAACAGTGTGACAAACGTAACAACACATCCTCCCTGATCTCCTGTGCTGCTGTGAGGAATGTTAAGGCCAAAGGTCGAGTGTAACAACCTCCTGCTAAGTTCATTAGTGATGCTTTATTGCTTGCGCTACAAGAGTTTGTCTTGTTTGTACAAGAGCTCGGCAGGGGGCGTCCAAGTTTCTCAGGACGTGACCTCATGTTGACCTCAGACCTTTCCTTTCACCTCCTAACAGCCTCAGAGTTACATAACAGAGGGTTTATGAAGACATATGTAGTCCTGACTGCCAGCGTCCAGATCTCTGGACCAGGACCAGGTCTGAAACAGGTCTTTTAAGAATAAATGCAACGCATCAACACTCCTTAGTGTTAGACAGCTGGTCTCAGCCGCAAAATGACTTAAAAGGGCTTCAGATTAATAGTTTATATACCAGCGATGACTGCAGACGGCTGCGTTACAGCTCAGAGACAGAGGCTTCACACTCAGTATGAAGGTTCGTCTGATTCTGAATAGTGCTGCACCCAAGTACAGTTTTGAGGCACCAACTTCAGCATTGGGGCGGTGGCCGACGCGTCCTACAATCCCAAAGCATTGATATTTGACGAGCATGGCAATGATACTCAAAAGTCAGCTTTCCTCACTAACAGGACCTTTAAATCTGAACGTTTTTATTATCTCATAGTAAATATATGCCAGCATAGATGGAATATCTGGATAATATTCTGTTTCCAACTGAAATAATACAAAAAAATCCTAATTCTAATGCAGCAGAATTTGTTCTTTATGTCCTACCTTGTTTTGTGTTTTGGTTGGACGGTAGATTGTTTAGTTTGCCAGCAGCATTACGCAAAAACTACATAAAAGATATCCAAGAAACTGTGTGAGTCCTTGGCCCAGAACTGACCCTGTTAACTTTTGGTGCAGATTCAGATAAAGGGATGGTTCCAGGAATCTTTTCCTCTCCTTCTTAAACATTGAGGGACAGGGGATTTTGGACATTTTTATTATGGATTTAATAATCCATGGATCTTGATGAAATAATTCATTTATCCCTACTACAAATTTTTGAATACATTATCTTTATATCTAATATTATCTTGAGATAATAGTTCAGTTAGTTCATTATTTTGTTATCTCAGGACATCGACAAGACAATTAACTTGTGACCTTGAGATAACAACATTTTTATAATAAGTGTAATTCCAAGCATGGCCGTTCTCCACGTCCGTAGACATAACTATTCACACCAGCTGAACATTTACACAGAAGCTACTTAAAGGCAAAGATGTGTAAAGATGTGTCCGAGCATCCGTTATGTTTGTTAACCAGTTATTTCACTCTAATTAAACGTCTAAAAGCTGCTGATGTGCTGTTGTAATGTTTCAAAGCTCAACAAATGTCAACAAAAAGATGAAAATAAAAAGCATCCAGACAAAAATGTTTCTCTTGATTTTATTTAAAGACATGAAGTCGTCTCATCTCAATGTAAAAAGCAGCAATGTTCTCTCACATAATGCTTTATTCACATTTGGATTTCTGATTGAGAGTCAGGTGAATTTATCTTTTCTATTTCTTTATGAACTGAACTCAGTTTAAAGGAAACCACTGACACCCGGTAACACAACTACTGATGTGGAACAGAGGCCCATGCAGCTCCTACACGTGGATCACCACACAGATGTTGAGCACAGATGTTCACAAACACATAAATAAATAGGTTTCAAAGGTCCAGGTTGAGTTGAAGTGTGAAACATTTGCTGTGGTATTTACAGAGTCCTCGTGTTGCGTAAAATGCAGAAAGCACCATTTTGCTCTAATAGAGAGGGTCTCATTCGGTAAAACATCAAACTGCCCCTCTCCCTGGAAAGGAATGGGAAGTCCCGTCATGTGAAGGCCATGATGGGGGCGAGTCGGATGCAGTTTCACCAGAGCAGCGCGGCGTCCTACTCGGCTTTCTTGACCTTCCTCTTGCGAGAGCCTTCGCTCAGCTCCTCCTTGCTTTTCAGAGGTGAAGATGGGGCAGCGGCGGGAGCGTGATGGTGGTCTTCCTCAGATCCACCCAGAGGGGAACCGAACAGCAGGTGGCAAACCCAGGACTCGATGAGGGCGAAGGGGGAGCCGTGAGAGTGTCGGGCAGTCATCACCACCTGAAGGAAAGAGGGGTCAGTCAGAGGAGATAAGAGTTTGTGACACTAAAGGGGCATTTCGTGAACCTCAGTACCATGAGAGCCTACGTCACAAACCGGCCACATGGACTGATGGAAAAATGGAGCTACTGAGAGGCATTATGGGAGCAGTAGAATTCTTATCCAATTCCCATCTACAGAATGAATGTTGGCAGTGTTTGTTTCAGCAAACCACGGACATGAGGAATCTCTACGTTCCGGTTTAATATTGTGACAACTCTGTTGTTAAGCTCTGGTTAGGTTTAGGCACAAAAACTACAAGGTTAGGGTCAAGAAAAGATCATTTTGAGGTAAAATGTCAGGTTTAGTCAGCAAAAGACTGCAGCACAACGTCCTGACGTCTACCCTAAAAATACAAGATTTGTCAGTTAAAACAGCAAGCAATCGGTGGTCTGGAACAGAGCGCTGTTGCTTGGTATTTGTCTCATAGACGACATCTGAACTACGTCACTTCAAAACAATGTTATGATGTGAGCAAAAAGCACACAACATAGGTCTGCAGACACACACAATGCCAACGTTTTATTCAGTATCTCGGCATCTGCAGCATTGATTTTGACTACTCTGTTTTTAAATGTATCTCTTGCAAGTCCTCCATCTGTAAGGTGGAAGGTGAAATAATAAATCGCGTGAAGGTGCGTCCTTATCGTTTCTATCTGCTGGCAAACATAGAAATGACCAAAGGCTGCTGTGTGGTTGGATGCTACCAACAGGGTAAAGAACCCAGAGTGGACTTTTTATAAGCTGCTGAATCAAAAAACTGAGCCTCTGAGGACACAAAAGTGGATCCGTTCTCTCTGTCGCTATGCAAAAAAATGATATTGACATTCTTAATCCCCCCCTTCAAAGCTCTGA
This sequence comes from Diplodus puntazzo, assembly GCA_963678695.2. Classification (NCBI taxonomy): domain Eukaryota; kingdom Metazoa; phylum Chordata; class Actinopteri; order Spariformes; family Sparidae; genus Diplodus; species Diplodus puntazzo. Next base: position 21,139,643 of record OZ023163.1, read on the forward strand.
TTGGTTGACTGTTCCTCTTAACTGGCAGAGACAGCTGGAGATTAGCAAAGCAAAAACCTTTTTGAATCACTCAACAAATCAGAGATTGTGGGCAGATTATCGTCGAGCACAAGACACAAACAAAACTAGGCTCCATAGAGACAATAATGGTCATATTCACCAACTTATGTGACTTATATGTTTTACTTTTCTCTCCTAAATGTAGCCACTAACTGCTCTGAACATGTGACAAATAAGTAATGTTGTTAATGATGTCCACACAGCAGCGCTGATCTCACCTTGCTCGTGGCCATGAAGATGGTGAAGGCGAGGATGAGGGTGCTCTTGGACACCGGCAGCCAGTGGGCCTCCTGCATGGTGAAGAGGATGGCTCCGTACAGACTGGCTTTGGTTGGGCTGCGCAGACAAAAGACAAAACTGTGAGTCGAAACATCTGAGCTGGCTGATGAACATTAAAACCAAAAACACAGTGGTGATTTTTGCACTTTCATTTGATGTGATCGTTTGGTCCAATGTTTTGAACGAAGCCTGAGCGTCACTCTGTAGGCTGAATAAATCTTCTGCTCATCAGAAGACACAACCTTTTATTTTGGGGGATAAAAGACTTTTTATCATTATGCAAGTCTGGTGCATTGTAGTGCCTTTTTTGATATGACCACCGGGGGGCGGCAAAGTCGGACAATTTCAGATTCTTCACTGTGTGACTTTAACAAACCTGCTATTCCTTGGAAAGGCTGGATGTGATGTCTGTCAAATCTTAGTCACAACAGCTTCCTTAAAGTCCTAGTTTGCTCTCTGGGGTTTGGTGGGAAACAACTACATACTTGGGGAGGCAGTGATGCTGATTTATACGTACTTTCCCGTCCACAGCAGGAAACACAGAACTTACAATGACATGTTGAGGATCTCGTTGGTTTCGGGCCTCCACACGCCGCGCAGCAGCTGCTCAAAATTGGAAATGAGAGCCACTCCAGATCCTGCGCAGATAAAAATAGACAAAGGGAAAAAAAATGAGGACAAAAAAAAGTCTGTGTCTCGTGTGACTGCTCTTATTTGGCTTCAGCTTTCCTCTCATTTTAGTCATGGGCGCCTGCAGGGTTTCACTACTGAGGCAGAAACAGTAGGGGGCAAGACCAAGGCAACCCTTTATATATGTTTCTATGGACAGTTCTCTATGATTGGACAGTGCAGGTGAAAAGTACATGAAAAATGTATGTTTAAATGTGCAACAATGGCTGGAGCTTAAGACGACAGATCAAGCATGATTCCACATATTTTCTTTCTCTCCACTTTCTGCTGAGCCAACTTAAACTTTACACCTCACATTTCTCATAAGAAGTCAAAGTAAAAAGAAAAATAAGTGCTCTCACAGATACCTTTAAAATCTACTTATGTGCTCAATTCCCACCTCTGCGTGTCAACACATATACAGCAGTGAAAGGAAGGCAAATCTCAGTGATTGAGACGCTGACCTTTGACGTATCCAACGATGACCATGATGAAGAAGCCGTGGTGGTAGGCGTGGAGGGCGTGGTGAACACCGGCGGCGATCTTACGAGTGCGGACGACCTCCTTCAGGGCGACCAACACCAGCTTGACGGGCAGGAAAGCCACACATTTATAGAAGAGGTTCAGTGGGCAGTAAAAGATGAGGTACCTGAGTTTGGGTTCGACAGAGAAACACATGGTGGAGAGTTAGACGGGACAGGTAAACACCAAGAATTTGCTTTGATGGTCACCAAAAAATAAATAAATTGATTGATATCAATTGATTCAAATTGATGTTTGATCGTATTTTTCTGTTTACTGTGTTTTTAAATGTAGTTTGTAGTACATTTATTAATAGAATCACTTCTGCGACCAGATGAAACACCTCATTAACTTGAAAATGAAATTGCGGATTTCTCTTGACATCATTGGAAACATTTGGGATAATCCAAGAAATCATGCGGAATTATTACTTATTAAATCTGTAAAGGTGCACTATGAGAGCACTGTAGCTGAAAACATCCAAAAATTAACTAAATGAATCAACAGAATTTGAAGAAATATCTTAAAGTTTACATAAATATATTAATTATTTATGACATGACGTGTATGTATGGTTGCAAAGATATTTACTGAAGATAACATTCTAGACCCTGCGCCGTCACACTGCTAACTGCATGGCTAATTGAGCTACCTAGCTAAAGGCAGCTACAGTAAACAGCAGATAGTGGTCACTCTGGTGATATGGGTACAGGGTGTGTGTTAAAATAATTATAAGAAATGCTCCACAATCCTTGATGTAGACATTTTCTTGTTAATTTTTATTTTTGGTATAAATGTTAACTCTATAGAGGTCTGTAGATATGTTGCATTCAAAACTAATTTTGAGTGATATTTAAAACCTTCAAACACAGCTGCTGATATGTGGGGGAAAGGTTTTTGGAGAATTCGATGAACTGATCATTTAAAGAGTTGTTTCTTTTCCCTTTAAAAGCCGGAAAATACATTTTGTAGGGACCTCCAAACAGTGGCAGGCAAAAGATCATTTCACCACATACAGTCCTCAAAGTTTGATAAAAATAACAAGAAAGTAATCAAAAAATGAGATTTGACGTTTCATCCATTTGACCTTAAAACAGAAGGGTAACATCCTGCTGAGGGTTTTCTCACCAGACAGCTGAGGCCAGCAGGATGTGGCTGTTGTGTTGGAAATAGTCGATGGGGCTGCTTCCAAGCATGATGTCTGCCAGGATGTAACTACCAAAGCAGTAGAGCATGGCACAGAGCCAGGAGGCCACGGGACTCCTGCGAGAAACCTCCACCGAGCCTGCAACACAGAGGAGGAGTCGTCAGGGACAACATGAACACCTGAACATCTTGGTATCAATGCTCGTGTTTTCACAGCCTTAACAAGCTGCAGTGCGTCACTGATTAAGCTTTCAGTCGTTTATCACAAACAGTTACTCACTGAGTCCAAAACAACCCTCCTTTGTCATGTTTGACCATCTGCCTGACACAGTGCCGTTTTTGTGCAGGATTCATTGTTTCTGGGTGACTCTCGTCTTCCAATATGAAACATCGTCAAGCACAGAAGGTATCAAACAGTTATATAATCCAGCGATATATCTCTGCAGTCATGTTCTTGTCTGGTCTTTGAAATAAAATCCAGAGTCCTCTTTGTCCGACACTGAGACAAGACCAAGTAAAACTGCGGGCGATTCTGAGACAAGACCCTCAAAAAGTGGTCTTGAGACCATGACGAGTCTCAAGTACTACAACACTACAGAACAATTAGAATTTAAAAAGTAATAAAACGGATAAATTGGTAAGTAAATGTAAATGTTTGATGTTCATTTATTTCAAAACTATTTTTCCAAAATGCCTCTGATCCTTCTGAAGTCAGCAGTGTTCTTTATGAAAAGTCATAAAGTCGCAAATGTTCATTTTCAAAACTTTCTCCGAGTTCCTGCAGAGAAAAGCAGTTAGAAATGAGCTTCAGAAGTCATTATCAGTGGACCCCTTGTGTGTCTCACTGCTGTATCTTTGTTCACGCCCAGTCGACTATTTCAGCTCACGCCCTGATAATCTGCCTTTTTATCGTGACCTAATATTGACTCGGGACTTCAACAGGCATTTGCAAGTCGACAGTATTCGTTCACCAGTCAAAGTATATACAGGGTGCTTACTGTTTGATTAAGTAAGGCCTTGTCTGTTTGGCAGGTTGGTTTCAGTCTCAATGAATCGATCACGCCTCACACGTATAGTCCATGTTCGTCCTGCTAGCAAGAGGACGGGAAACTTTATAAAAATGACTGCATCTCTCTCAGCCAGGCTGTTTGTTGGCCTACAAGCTTTCTTGTTCTCATTTTCCTATTTATCCTGCCTGTCCCCTTTTCACCTCTCTGTACTGGAACATCAGCCGTCCTGGGACGTCTCTCACTGCCCTGTAAAAACCAAAGTGACTTTCCCAAAGAAAAAAAAAATCGAAGGTACCTCAAAATTACCAAGTAAAGTTTACTTATTTAGGTTGTTACAACTTTTTTAGCTCGTACAACTTGAATCTACTTTACTTGGTAAAACAGCGGGTCCCCCTCCCCTTATTCCACATGTTTTGGATCTGGATCTTAGTCCTTCATAGACTCAGCATCTTCTTTCATCTTTCTCTCCCTTCATGTGCTTGTTTCCTTTCTCCTTTCTGGGTGAATGGTGTAGTTGAGTTCCTGTATCTGTTCAAACCAGCTTTTAATTTGGAATAATGTTAAATAATGTTCCAATGATTGTTTTTGCATCCTTTTCATTCCTGGTGTTAATCTCATTTCAGTTCATCTCATTTCATGTTATTGACTTTCATTTACTGATCCCTCACATTGTTTTGTTAGTTATTGTAATTGTTCTTTATCACCTCAGCCAAGGAGGTAATGTTTCCATTTCCATTTGTTCGTTGGTTGGTTTTGTCAGCAGATTTGCACTTAAACTATGGCACAAATTTCAATGAAACTTGGATGGAGGACGGCCCAGAACAGACCCCGTTAACTTTTGGAGTGGATCCGGTTGAATGGAATGATCCAGCAATTTTTTTTCTCTCACGTACACTAACACTGTAGGACGTTTTTCTGACAATTTGCATAAATTTCTCAGGGAATAATTTATGGATCTCGATGAAGAAAATCAGTCGTATTTCAGTAACGGTCATCTACGAGTAAGTACAAATGGGGACAGCTGGGCCTTGGCGGAGGTATGCATTCTACTGAGTGCCTGTGTTGATTATATTTTACTATGCTTGACGCTTTGGGCTGCATGTTTGTTTGAATGGCGCTGTATAAATGAAGCCATTTTGTCGTCTTTCCAGGTTCTTATAATGGAGATTAAATATCTTAACTTTTAACCTCGTTACAGGGTGTTTTATTGCAGGGGAGGAGTTTTCTTATAATAATCTTGTGTCTAAGAATAGAGGGTGTCATACTGTTGATAACCAATAATTATAGCTGTAGCATAAATATAGTGGAGTAAAAAGTGCAATGTTTCACTCTAAAATGTAGTGAGATAAAGGTAAAAAACAAAAAAAGGCACCTAGAATAAAAATGAAACATGTATTTGAAGCACAAGCACCTCAAAAATGTACTTTGATGAAACGAGCTCAGTAAGCAGAGACGGAGACGTGAACAGAGCTCGGCTGCCCCGCCGCACAAATCTCCAACAACAGGTGGGTGAGGGTGTCGTGGTGCGACAGGCGCTCAGTTTGAGCGCAATCTGATCCGGAGAAATGCCGCCCTATAAATACATTCTGCTCAACTGCTTCTCCTGCCCTCCAACGGACAGGCCTGTCTTAACCTCTGACCCCAACACTTGTCCGTCCTCCCCCCCAACCCGCTCATGTTGACCCCCCGAAACTCATTCATGCACCAACTGTTCCAACATGTACTGTAATCGGGGACTATCCTCTCAGACACATGTGGGAACGGTGCAACATTTGACTGTTAAATATTGTGAGATATGAAAACAAGGGTGAGCAGTGACAGTCATGATGTCAGCTGTCACAGTCAGCCTGAGTTCTGATGAAGTAATGGACGCACATAAGTGATAACTGTTTACATGAAATACGGATGTATCAGCGTTTTTCTTCTCATTTAATACAAAATACAACAAATGTGTTAAAGGAGAGTGAGCTAACCTTCACCCCGACTACTATTGGGAATTTGACAGTTTTTTCGTCACTGTTTATATATTGGCTAACTTTATGCATGTGATCAGTCAAAAGGGGAAATTATCATAGCCCTGGCTGTTAAAGGGGCATTATGTGATCATTTATATGTATTAATCACTGTTTTATTGGTCATATGTGAGCGACTTTTCACTTGACGTGAAAAATAAGACCTTCCTCTTCTCTCTCAGGTTGTCTGTACTTCGGAGGTCGTTTCCTTCTGACTTTGCACCCCAAGATTTTATTTTATCAGCTCGTAGTTTTAAGACTCAGATGAGTCTGACTCAAGTGACATCACGCGAGGTAGTTATAATCAGATGTCCTGCAAACAGTCTTTGATGTGCAGCCTCAAATTAGTGTCACTTTCCTTTAAGGCCAAACTGTAAACTAGATTAGATGAATAGTTTATCTAAGAGAGAAAACTTACCAAAATTTCACTGTCGGGACACCAAATAGACTGATCTCACACACAACCGACCCTAATTAACAAACTGATACGGACAGTTGTAGATATAATACAGAATCATGTGGATTTCATAGCAAAAACAAATAAAATCTTTTGAATTTCTCCAGATCAGTTGATCTAGACATGTGACTCAAGTCTCCAGCAAGTCCCAAGTCATTTCTTCTCCTCTGTCAAGTCGAGTCGAGTCACTTATTCCCCCCAAAATACTGCAGTCTCACCAGCAGGATCCAGTCTTCATGAGGAGAGAAGACAAGGATAATGTATGTAACTGTTTCACTACAGACCATAAACATGTCATTCGACTTGTTATGTCTCAGGTCAAGTCAGGTCACAAGTCTTTAACTTCCAAGTCGAAGTCGAGTCTCAAGTCCTTTATTTTCTGTGCAGTCAAGACGCAGGACATCGAAACAGTAACTCGAGCCGAGTCCAGGTCTCCAGTGGCTCTGCTATTTTCCTGGATTGACTGCATGGAGCCTCACTGTCGAGGGAAAAGTGTTCTTTTACTCACTTTAGTCGCCAATACGTGCACTGTTGAGCCCCGGTACAGTTTAACTACCTCAGTCTGCACATACTGTGTAGCGTGACTGTCGCTTCATCGCTGTGTGTGTTTATTCTCCTTATATTCTGTTCATCGTTTTAAATGCTGGTTAGCTTTCCTCTTCTTCATCCACTTATTATATGTCTGCATTTGCTTTTTGTGTGTGTGGTACAAGCGACTGGATGTCTGCGTTTCCCTCAGGATCAATAAAGTGTCTGTCTGTCTAAAAAGATTCACGCTCGGCAACAAAACACACATGTTGATCTTTGAAGCTCTGAAGCTCTTTTCTTCACTGAATGAGTGAAGAGTGAACTTTTTCTTTAGGCTGAGGGGAATGCGATATTTTCAAAGCCACACACGCCCGGGAACATTAAGGTCGCGCTGGGCTGTTAGCTCTCCAGCTTATTTCATGTTTAATGTAAATACGTGTGCAGCGGAGGGGCTTCAGAGACCCACTGACACTGTCTATTTCAGGATCTTCTATTTATTGCCTAAGTCTCTGGTATGCACAGGGCTTCTCTCGGGTTTCACCCTGCTCGGGCTCTGTTGCTCAAAGGGGTTCAATCTTGGGAATTATAAGACTTTTTTCTTTCTTTCTTTCTTTCTTTCTTTCTTTCTTTCTTTCTTTCTTTCTTTTTTATCCAAAGCTGAGTGGGTTTAATCTACCCTGAATGAGGTCAGGCTGCTGCAGCAACAGACTTTCCCCTCCAGCAAGTGAGCAAGCAGAGCTGCCAGTGCTCCTGCTGCAGCTTATGTAACAGGTCATGCTTTATAAGGATAGGGTGCTACACAGATAACAGCAAACAGAAAAGTCCCTATAGGGATATTACAGCAATGTGTGGTTAAAACACAGAAAAGCAGCTTTAGATTTGGCTTCATGCACTTTTGGTTGACTGTCTTTCTCGTCTCAGAAATTGCTTCTAAGTTTTTTAAGGGTTTAATCTTGAATTCACGTGTTAGAAATGTGTTATTCTAGACATATTTTTCCTTGTGCTGATGGGGACAAATGCACGTTTAGACACAGGTTATGGCGAAGTGTGGTGGCGCCTAAAATAACAAGCAGTACAGCACTATAGATATTCATATTTATCAGGTCGTAAACAGTGCTTTTAATGTGAAAAACAAAGCTGGCCCGAAGCGGAACAGAAAGTGTGACACGCACTCACCTGGCTCATATTTGAGGTAGAGGATGGACACGATGTAATAAGCGAGATCGAACACAGGAAACATTCCCAGTTTGGAGAAAGTTTGGGGGAAATCGCCCAAATTAAGAGCCGAAAGCACCTCCATGTTGCCTTGTTCTGTAGACGACTGAATCCCCCCTTTTGTCGTTCTGTGTTTTCTTCTTCTTTAGTCCAACTGCTGCAGACTGGATCAGAAAAAAAAAGCCCCCCCAAAAACCCGGTCCAACGACTCTCCACCAAGCCCCCCGGTCTCGACAGAGAGAGAACTGTGACACTCAAGCCTTCCTATTAATACCGCTCATCTCCAGCAGCCTCTCAGCATCATCTTCATCATCATCATCATCATCATCATCATCCTCGGCAGCAGCAGCATCTGCGCTCCGTGCCAGCTGCTCCGCTTGTTTTCAGACGACAGGTTTTACTTGTCAGCTGCTGCTTGAGACGTGAAAACAAAAAAGCTGGTTGTCCTCCTGCATTCATTCATTCATTCATTCGTGTAAGAGAGAGGGGATCCTGGGAAACGCAGCAGCCGAGATCCGAGACAAGTGTCCAGGATTAATATCGGACAAAGATTCATTCAGCCGCTCATGAACAACAGCCCCCCGGAACGGATCCTGCGCCAGGGCTGACTCACAGCCAGATGATCGGCTCTAATCCTGCAGGCAGCGCGGACACATTCGGTGATATCACCGGCTGTTTACATTGCCCCGCATGATGCACACATGTTGTGGTTAAAGGCGCAGTGACACCAGACCTACATTAACGCACAGCAAAACGATTTTATTCATTCTTTATGTGATTTAATGTTTTAATTTTATAATGTTTTTATATCTTTTTTTTTTTTTTTATCGGAGAATAATAATAAGAGCAATGACCTCATCCGCCACCAGGGGGCCATACAGCCACAAAATTGAAATTGAAGAAATGGGAAGGGGGACGTCCTTGTTTGACATCGAAGACATGTCTTTGTCTTCTACCTAGTATACATTCACAGCCATACACCCATATTTTGAGATTTTACCCTCATATAGATGCTATAGATGAGAGTATAAACAGCAAGAGGGCAAAATCCCTAAAACTAGTTTTATTAGGTGTCCACTTGACATAATTAAATGATTTTTTTTTTTTTACCCTATTGTTTTATTTATTTATTTATTTATTTATTTGTCAATTCTACCAACAGCACTCAGCCCTCTGGGACCATACATCTATACTATTCAAATATTGTTTTTTTATTTTCATATATTTAGTTATGTAATCATTTCACGAGAGCATCAAATAATCTACACAAAAATGGAAATTAAAGTAAAGCATTTTTCACACATTACCCTAAAATCTAGTCAAGTGGCCAAATTGTTTAAAAGATGATGCAATGATGTCATACTGATACAAGAAAGAAATAGTTTTTGTGTCAATATGAGGGTTATAGCAGACTATCTAACCGAATTGACAAGCAGCTAAAAACCTTCAGTAGGTAAATACATTTTTAATTGTTATGTTTTGTGTAGATATTAAAGAGAAATAAACTAAACATACATTTAAAATAAATTAAAAATTAAACTGAAATAGAAATATGAAATAATTTAAAATAAATTCAAAAAAATACAAATACAAATACAAGTGAATAAACCTGCCGCTGCTATCACGTGTCCTGTCTACAGGTGGCGCACGTTGCCCAGGTATGGCATGGGAACACATATCTAAAATTCCCTAATTTTGGTCTTTCAGGCAACATTTCTTGGTTGATGTACAGCCAGAGACGTTCTACTATTGTAGAAATACTTTGGTACAGCTCCTATGTCATTCACCGCAACCACGCACCTAACCGTATGACCGTGATCAATTACCATCTGTTGTTGCTAATATTCAAATCAAATGTATCGATTTGATTGGCGGAGAAAGTCGGAGGCGCAGAGCTCGACAGGAAGAACCTGATAGTCCATCTACAGGGAATAAAACCCAGAGTCAAGCCGTCGGGAACGCTATTGGTCACATTCCTGACAGCGTGACGAATACGGAAGTGAGGCGTCTCTGTGATGTGATGTGAACAAAATGATCGGAGATCTGTTGATATTCGGGTAATTTACTCGTTTCTGTCACATTTCACTACGTACACAGATTTTTTTCAGTTGAAATACTCTCTCCGTGCGTGTTATCTTGCAATGTGTTGTTAGTTAGATAGCCGTGCACCAAGCTAAATAACAAGCTAGCTCTGCGCTAACGCCAGCTCACCAGCTAGCGTTAGCAGCTGGTACAAAACACTGCTACCTGTAAACAAACAGTTTGTGTCTCTGTTCTCTCTAGGACCTTACTGGTGAATGCAGGGGCTGTGCTGAATTTCAAGCTGTGAGTATTAATGCTACTGTCACAGTTATGAACCAACACTGATTATTTAAACCTGATATCACGAAATAAACAATTGCCTGTATGTGATTAGCAGCAAAAGGAAGGAGTCCCACGGGTTTGGAGATGAGTCCAGTGCACCAACAACAGGTGTGTCTTCGAAAAATAAAGATTTGGTAGCCAAAAATCAACGAATGAGTGTGTGACACAGATATCTGTAGTAAAGAAGTGCCACATTAATGAGGCGTCTGTCCTTCAGGTGACAACATCAGAGAGTTCCTGCTCAGTCTGCGGTACTTTCGGATCTTCATCGCTCTGTGGAACATCTTCATCATGTTCTGTATGATTGTGTGAGTAAAAGTCTTGATGCTGGTAATAATAATGTAGCTGTTGACTTGTAATGGCTGGATGTGATGGTGAGCATCTGTTTTCTAACTGGCTGAATGTCTCTGATATCAGATTGTTTGGATCATGATCGATGTAAGTGGGCCGACTGGACCTCCACCACCAGGATGTCAGCTGTTCAAGAAGGATGCTACAAACTTCTCCTTAATACGACTTTGCCATTCTTTTGGCCTTTTTAACTGTAATTATGCTTCATTTACCTTAAGACCCCACACCGTAAATCTCCTTCTGGCTGTACAGGAATTTATGAATCGCTGTATTTATTTTGTCTTACTGAAGTTGTTACATTTTGCCCCTTTTTCACTGAGCTGAAACTGTACCAACATCACTGTCTTTGCTGGATATTTGTTGTCTTGTTCCCTTCAAAATGACAGACAGCCCTCACTAATGGGAGAGAAAATGTTCTTTCTGTGACATGTCACCTGTGTGTCACCATTTAAGGGTCCTGTTTTGCCCTTAATCCTCGCATATCGTCTTGCTCAAACATCCTTTTATTTTCTTACGCAGCAATCAGAATTCAGCTGCATTCAACGAACAAATCAAAATGATGGCTGTCACTTAATGATCTCTACATCTCCTCTGTTAAAAGAATATTTTAATGAAACCTCTCCGTTTTCCTTTACCCTGGGCCACATGTGCTGTATGTAAATGTATATGCACTAAAGTGTAAATGTGTCCATAATCTTAACAATAAAAATGCAGTTTTCTTATCCTCTGTTAACTGACTGGCCTGACTTGTAAATAACTTTTGCCCTTTCAGTATTGCAGCTGTTCCATTTTACTGTCCTTTTTTATCAGGCCTTTTATGTAATTCTGTACATTTATTATAGCCTGAAAAGTCATAATTAGTTATAACCGCTATAAAATTTCCTTTTGAATTTATTATACACACTTTTGCCGCAGTACCTCTTATTTGATTACGTTTTAATCTGTAGTTTAGGAGAATACTGCCATTTTGTCTTGCAGCGAAGCTCCAGATATGTTTTGTCGGCTACGAAACTTTACCTATCTCTCCATCTGCATGGGAGTGAGTAGATAATGACAGAATTTTCATTTTGGGGTGAACATATCCTTTAAGGATCAATTCTATCTCAGCTTTGCAGGTTCCAGACACTGTATAGACTTTAATTCCAATAGTGCCATCAAGTGATCATGTAAGAAAGGTGCAATACATGTGAAATTGACTCACAGACGTAGAGATATATTTAGAGACATGGTGAGCAGGGTAATCCGAGGTAAAGATGTGATGTATATATAGGGGGGGGGGGCGCTATAACATAAACAGGATTTTGACATTACATTTGTTGAAGGTGAAATAGCGGCAATGCAGTGTTCAATTTCCTTCAAAATCAGATTTTCTTTTTTATTGTTTGGTCTATTATTATTTGCAAATTGCAAATAAGAAATTCTGCCACGGCACGACTGACACTAATAAGGGAGAGGTCCAGTATGATGATCTTTATTGTTATAGAAGCAGAAACCGAATACAATAACTTTGACGGAATAAGTCTATATTAATATATACACATTTCGCGTGTTAATCTGTTCAGACCGACGCACGACAGCCCTCTGCTGCAGCCACAGACCACACTATTGTCCGTCTCTCACAGAACAATAATATCGCGGACGTGAACAATCGGTTACGTAAAAATGTCCCATCGTGCTTTGCGCGAACGCTTCACAAAAAGCCCGACGAGAAGAGCGAGGAGGAGGAGGCTACCAGCCGAGAGGGGTAGCCGATTCCCGGAGAGGATTTTCTGTTCCCGTCGTCCCGAATGATCTAATCGTGACGGCGCCGAACGAAAGCGAAGATAAAAGCATCATAAAACATGATGCTCGCTCCCAGAGAAGATCTTCCGTCGGGCCTGTGAGTGCCGGCAGGTTTCCGACCGCCGCCTCTTCGGGGGATTCTGCTGTCTGAGTCCGTCCTGACCTGCGACACCGCCAGGCGATGACAGCGGCCACAGCCACAGCCACTCCGCAGGTGATGAGAGACCGGCTGCTACAGGCCATCGACGGCCAGAGCAATGTGAGTATAGCCGCTGGTTCCCAGAGGACGCAGTGGGCGCAGAAAGGCAGACAACAAGGCCGAGAAGACTCCGGCTCGCCACAGAGGGTTGACAAAGTGGGGGCAGTCGGTGTATGGAGAGTTATTATTTGCTTGCTAATTAGCTGGCTAACATCACTAGTTAGCCAAAGTTACTGCAGGCAGGCATTCCACAGCCGGGCTGACTGACTGCTGCTGGCTAATGTTCATGTACCCAGGTTAGCTTATTTGTGTACACTAGAATTCACGTCACCTGAAGACAAGACACTTTGGTTAACTGAGGTTTAAGTAAACTTAAGGCTTCGCATAGATTAAATCTTCATACTTACCTTGAACAGCTGATGAGATTATCATGGTATGTTTCAGCACTTCTCAAAGACTGAAAGGATCCATGATGCAGCCACAAAAAATAATGTAATAACAGTTACTTGTAGGAATACGTCCATTTCATCAGCACCAATGGTATGTCAGTCATTGATAAGTAGAAACATCATGGCAACCTCGCGAGCTTGATTAAATTAAGTAAAGTATACAGGGCTGCAACGACTATATTCATTATAATCTACTGATTGTTTTCATGATTAGAAGTCTATAAAATGTTGTGGAAAAATGGTGATCACAATTTCCAAGAGCCCAAAGTGACATCTACAATTTCTTCTTTTGTCCAACCAACACGCCAAGACCCTTCTTGTAGTATTATAAATAACAATGAAGAGCAGCAAATACTGAGAAGCAGGCACCAGCAAAATGACATTTTTCCAAGTTGGCAACTAATTTTCTTTCTCTCCATTAATCTGCCAATCATTGCAGCTCTGTAAGTAGGATCTTTGTGGTGTACATTATTGCTATGTTCAGATTAGTAACAAAATGAGCTAATGTGTTTGCTTCGTGATATCTTCTTTAAAGCTTTGGTCATACAAACTACACACAAATCTAGCTACATCATGATATGTTACAGAAATAAAAAATAAAAGATCTGTACTGCCAAAAAGCGGTATTTTACTGTTGACTTCCAGAGTTTGCTAGCTACCACAATATAAACCATATGGTAAAAGTTTTAATTGTGGATACATTTCATAGTATATAGCATAATTCTGTCTGACCTAATTTGGTGTGGAGCAAGCCCAGATTAAAGTGAACAGACCGCTATTGTCAGCACTTATCTACTATCTTACTTGCAGATCTGACTTGGACGTCTTGTGGGACAAAATGACACATTTGCATGCAATCTCAGTTTGTCATATTGAGCCTGAAACCAGTATGAGTACATTGTGTCTTGACATACAGGTGCACATTTGAAAGTCTATTCAAATTATGCCTTGACTCGTTCTCTCTCTGTGGAACCAAGCATGTGTGGCCTATGGGGTTGGGCGATGTCTAAAAAACTCAAATATTTCGATGTTCTCAGTTAAACATTGCGATGGACAATTTCAGAAACGCTAACAGCCCTTATGTTACGGCAACTCTGAAGGGACCCACTATTTTTTGCGCACTCTAGCAGGGGGGCCCATGTTACGATGATACAGAGCTCAGTGGTTGATGACTTTCAGACATCTGAGATGGATGATGGCATCATCTTTCAGCCCAACCCCAGTTCAGAATCACAAACATCTACATGCATACAATTGCACGCAGATGCTGTTGTTGCAATGCTGACAACATTATGATATCAGAGGATTGTGATTTTATAAACCTATGTGTCTCATCAGCAGATATGCAACATGGTGGCAGTTATGGAGGTGATCTCCTATTTGGAGAAATATCCCATCACCAAAGAGGCCCTGGAGGTAGGTTCCATTCATACCTACTATGTGTGCATTCAAAATGAAATGCTGTTGAAGCCATTCAAATAACAGCTGCTGTATAAGACTGATATTATTTTCTTAAAGGAAACCCGTCTTGGCAAGCTCATCAACGATGTGCGGAAGAAAACCAAGAATGAGGACCTTGCCAGACGGGCAAAGAAGCTCCTGCGCAACTGGCAGAAGCTAATTGAGCCAGGGAAGGGTGAGGTGTCGTCCAAAGGACACACCGGTGCATCGTGGTCTTCCAACGGTGGTGCACATCCCTGCATCTCCACTCCAACTGCCACCACACCATCAGGTAAAACAGGTCCGGAGTTGAAGAACAGAAATGACTTCAACAACTACTCTTCCCCGAGAGTGGAAAAACTGAGCAACAGGAAACGTAAATGTGACCAGAAGGAAGGGCAGCTATTACCAGCCAAGATATCCAAAACGACCCTCAATGATAAAATACAAAACTCCAAACAGCTGCCAACCAATGGAATTGGCGGTAGCTCTGAAATTTTAACAGACACTTCTGCACATCAGCCTTTAGACAGGGACATTTCTGAGCCTTTGGACAGTGACAGGCTAAATAAAATCCCTGTCAATGCTGTTAAACCTCATCCAAGTGCCCCAGGATACAGCAAGCCTCCTAGCACTTCTTCTTTGCTGAAAGCATCAGTTCTGCAGAAGCAAGCCAGACAAGAGCAAGCTGCCTCTGGAGGGCAGTATCGACCCAGAAGCCCACGCGGTTCCTTGCACAGTCCACAAACTCCAAAACAGGAAGCTGGTGTTAAAAAAACGGCATTGCAAGTACCGAGTCCTAGTCTCACTGTGAGGCCTGGGTCTGTGGACACCTCTGGGTTGGGGTCTTCGCCTCAGCCTTTCAGTGTTTCTGTTCAGGGTTTGCACACCGACGGTTCATGGTCTGCAGATTTGGACTCTAAAAGCAGGCTTCCCGACACATCTCTGCATAACTCCGTAATTGGGTGCAGTAATGGGGTCAGTTTGGATGATGGTGGCGCTGTAAGCAATACAGGGAAAAGGAGAGGACATAAATACAAAGCAAAGGACTATGTGGTGAAGTTAGATGGACAGGCTGTAGAAGACGGCACTAAACCAGTCAGGTTAAAAGACAGGAGACTGACATTTGACCCTGTAACAGGACAGATCAAATCTTCCTTTCACAAGGAGTCTTGCCCGGAGGGGGAGGTCAGACTGGACCTTAAGACTGAATCACAGTGGTCAGAACAGCCGAAGCAAAATCCACCAGTTGGTCCCAGTCCCTTCCAGCAGACAGACTGGAAAGAGCTGTCGAGGAGCGACATCATCCAGTCGTACCTTAGCCAGCAAAGCAACGTGCTGACATCGTCAGGCGCCCACACCCCTGGTGCACACTTTTTCATGACAGAGTTCTTGAAAAAAGAGGAACACCAAAGTAAAGATGCCAAGAAAACACACACATTGGCACCAGAACTCCCAGCCAGGGTTTTACCTGGGATTAGCAGAGACGTCATCAGTGAAGACCTGGACAGATTACACACACAACACTGGTCTGGGGTTAACGGTTGCTACGACACAAAAGGTAATTGGTTTGACTGGACGGACTGCATCTCCTTAGACCCGCACGGAGATGAGAGCAGGTTGAACATCCTGCCGTACGTTTGTCTGGATTAAAACTGAGTTTGGGTTTTTGAATAGGAAGTTGTAAGCTGCCTTCATCGAACAGCATGTGTGAAGGCACTTCTAAGTGTAAGCTGCTGTTTTTGCACCGTACGTTGGTGAAAGTGGAGTCAATATGCTGCCTGCTTGTTTGTGTGTGTGTGTGTGTGTGTGTGTGTGTGTGTGTGTGTGTGTGTGTGTGTGTGTGTGTGTGTGTGTGTGTGTGTGTGTGTGTGTGTGTGTGTGTGTGTGTGTGTGTGTGTGTGTGTGTGTGTGTGTGTGTGTGTGTGTGTGTGTGTGTGTGTGTGTGTGTGTGTGTGTGTGTGTGTGTGTGTGTGTGTGTAAAGCACAGAGGATGTAATCAGTGTTTTTTTTAATGAGTTTTTGAACGTTGTGTGAGGACGGCACGAAGGAAAAAGGCTATGCATTATCTGTCCTTTTTAGTTGTCGGTGTTCAGTAACTGTACAGATTATGTTTCTAATACCTGCCATTGTTTGTATGGGAGAGGGCGTCACGTTAAACTGCACAGCTACATCTTATTTGACTTTGTTCTCCACATGCCTCATTCAATGTGACTTCACTGAATTTTTTTTTTGTATCCAGTCGCGTTTAGACCACAACACAGTATTTTTTTGATTTAAAGTTAAGTTCAATAATATTTTTAAAAAGGGACCTGTGACTCACTTAACTTTATCAACTTTCAATGGAGATTAGTAGGATACATAATCAAAGCAGACATCCAACCAATATTTGCCCATGCATCTCGAACAAGCCTGTGTAGATGACATGCTGTCCTTTTTCCCGTTGGTATTAACAACTATCAACTGTTGGTGCTGTGAAAATAATTTATCATTGCACCTTTTTTTAGAATCGCTGTTCCATCATCGCACAACTGTCTCGAGCAGCGACTTTAAGCAGAGAGGAAAAAACTGACAAATCAGTTTAAAAACATTTGAATATTTTCTTGGTTGTGAGGTTTGATCGCTGTTAAATAAAGTGATATGAAACTGCCAGATGTGACTGTGCAGGTTGAGGGGAGAGAGCGCGAGAGAGAGAACGCCTACGACAATGCACGCTGATAAAGAAACGTGGCTGTCATGTATGATATTTAATTACATTTTCGTATTCATTTTAAGATTTTTATACATGTACAGACTAAACTAAATCATGTTTTGTTAGATTTCTTTATTCAGAATTGGTTCAGTGATGCAGCGGCTTTCTAATTTTTTTCCTGTTGATGCATCAATCTACCTTACGCAGGAAAACTCTCAAATGCCACATTCTGATAATGTGAACTTATTTTATTTTATACTTGCCTTTTCCCTTTACTGTGTATTTAGGTTGTATAATATGAATTGGAATGGCAGAGCAGAGCAGATTATGCTACTAGCTTGCATCTTTCTACTGTCAAGGTAAAATGAGATACAAATTGACATGCTGGATAAAGTACTTAATATCATTCCTTTAGATATTGTTTGCCTTATGGAAACCTGTGTTTTCCCTAAAGACAGAGCCTTAGTGAATGTACAGAAATTAGCCTTTTGTGTTCAGTCGAATGCAGAAGAGAACATATTTGCTACTTAGTCCTTTAAGTGGACATGTTGATAAGTGTTAATAAAAAACGGAACAAATTGTGATTGTCCTTTTTCTCGTGTTTATTACTGACTCTTGCTCGCATTAATGTAACAGACAAATGAATCCCCACAGTGCAGGTATCTGCACTGGCCCCGCACACACAACACTCAGCTAAATTCTGATTAATTTCCAGGATAATCCAAAGTTTTTGGAAGCAACAGTCCCCCCCATGCTAATGATAAAACTGAACAATTCCAGATAATACACTTGCTTCTCTATGTAGTTGGAGCTGATTTCATTAGGTAGTTCAACAGAAAATAACTACTTTAATATTCACTTATTATTTTTCAAGCAAATTATTTAGTAAATCAAGTGTGAACATCTGTGTTTTAGGCTATTTGTCAGACAAAAAACCAAGTGACTCGTCTGACAGGAAAATTGTTTTGGGCTTCATCATTGCCTCGCCTTTAATTCTGACTTGTGACATCACACTGCGTCACAGAGTCACATTTTCATAATTATAGTTTGGCAGGTAAGAATTTACTTATCACAGCTGCTCTGTTGTTAGTGGTGCTGGCTCAGGCAAGAGTGAGCTGACCAGTCAGAGCACACTGGGTTGTTGGGATAGGGGTCCTTAAAGAGACAGGAGCTGAGACAGTGTTTCGGACAGAGGAGGAATACAGTGCTGCAGTTCTGGATGTCATGAGAGAACGGATGTGGGTTTTTGTTTTTGTTTTTAGCGCTGAAGCATGTAAACCTATTAAAGAAGTAACCCAAAATAAAATTTGGAACCTGAAAATTAGCTAAATATGTCTCCTTAAATATAAACTATTGGAATGATATCACAAGACTACAATAAACTGTACGTATTATGAAAATGTATTGAGTTATACACCTTAATTGTTATATATTCTGTTTATCAAGTAATGTGAGTTATTTCACAACCAGTGATGGGCAAGTTACTTTGAAAATACAATATATTACACATTACTAGTTACTTTCAGTTGAAAGTAAGATATTACTTTACAATATTATTGTTTGCATATGATAATAAATTACCTACTACACTACTTTTTAGCTGCCTTCAACAAAATGCCCAAATAACCCAAATAGAACAATTAAATAGCCTAGATCTATTTAAATAAACAAATGGCTTTGGACACAGGGATGAGCAGGCAGACAAAGGATCAAAGTCTGATATATTATGAGATGGAAATTAATATTTTTAATTGTAAGTTCAGTCATATGATACACAGTAAACCTAAACCTTCTATAATATAGCCTATAATGACATGACAATACAAAAATCTCTTTTTCTAACCTTTTTATTCTAGTCCACAGAACAAGGAGTGCCTGGACATAATGTGATTCAAGAATGTAAATTAAAGCGCGCACAGAGGATCTGGCTTCATCATCAGGCTCATTTCAGTCACACAGAGACCGAACAAAGAACTTACAGGCTCGGCTATATAAAACACACGCACAGCCTTCATTAATAGGGATGGATTCTTAGACAAACAACAATAAACGCTTCGCACAGTCGGTAACGCAGGTTGAAACGCGTCACGTGACATAACTGTCGTCACACATTACTGAAATTGTGATATTTCCTGCTGTGCTTTGTAACTGTAGCTCGGTGGATTTTATTTTATAAACGCATTTCCGTGTATGTCTTTTATTCTGAAGCCTGCCACCGGAAGTCCAGTGCTCCTCCATCGCCGGCAGTTGTGACGGTTGAGCAGCGCTGCCCTCCCCCGGCGCAGCCAGACAGACACACCGCCGGTGACTCGTCATTCCGCGCTGTAAGATGGCTACGGCGGACCGGCCCCCGGTCAGAGAAGGGATCCGGATATTTCTTCTCTGTTGTTGCTGGTACACGGTCAGCTCGGGGGGCAACATCGTCAACAAAATCATCCTCAATGGATTCCCGTACCCGGTCACAGTGTCTCTGTTCCACATTATTTCCATCGTCGTCTTCCTCCCGCCGTTGTTGCGGGCATGGGGAGTCCCCAAAACAGAACTGCCGAGCAGGTACTACCGGTGGTACATCCTGCCTTTAGCTTTCGGAAAATACTTTGCATCTGTGTCGGCTCATTTCAGCATATGGAAAGTACCAGTTTCATACGCGCACACCGGTGAGTACATCGCTTTTTGTGATAATTTGGGTAATAATGAGAGGCCACCTGGTGCGTGTCAGTAACTTGATGATGTGTCTGTGCCGTCAGCTGATGTTAGCTTCGTGGCTAACGCTGCACAACTCGGCGACACCGACATTTAACTAGCATGAGGGCCCCGGGTCAGTGTGGCGCCCTGCGGGTCGTGAACAGACAGGCTTTCATGAGATTTATTTACTTAACAGTTTTTCTACCTACAAATTGTTAACCTTCAGACTGACGTTAGGAATAACTAACTGGCTGTTGTTAGCATGCTAGCTAACTTAATTAACGGTGATATAGCACGTCAGGGGGGAGGGTCCATTACTGAGCTTGTTCTGTGTTGCAATGAGCTGCTTTAACTTTGATGTCAGATTGCCGGACAGAAAACTGCCTCAAGAAACCCAATCTAAAACATTATTAGGTTATCTGCCGTGGAATCAAATAACGCTAACTGTGCCTGTCTTAGAGGAGCCGCAGTTCCAACTTTATTAGCTAGGCGCACCTAGCTTAAAGTGCACAGTGCAGGGCTAAAGCTAATTTAGACTGATAAATGAACCCTGACTTCAAGAAGGTTATGATGTTAACGTTTTGACGTATTCAGTCAACATCCTGGTCTTCTTGGAAGATGCAGCTTGTGGGGAGATGTTTCATTAATGACCTCCCTGTTTACTTTTTACAGCACCACAGCGTACAGCCTCCCAAATTAACACAAGGTTGAATCAGCTGTTAAATAGAAATCAAGCAAAAGTGAATATGGCTACAGTATAAGGATGGTGTACAGTAGGGAGTCGACCGATGTGGCTTTTTGGAAACCGATATTTTGGACCGATATTCTCTTGCACATGAAACATGAAAATCTTTGTGTCAGAATTTCAAACAAGCAGTGATTAAGTAAAGGTAAGTACAATTTTGAGGTACTTTACTTGAGTATTTCCATTTTCTGCTGCTTGATGCTTCCTCTCCACTACATTTTATTTGATAATTTTAGTTACTTTGCAGATTCAGATCATTTTAAGGTTTATAGGCTAATAATTGTGACATGTTACTGATCAGATACGGTTGTGGGGAGGACATTGTGTGAGAGGAGCCAAAGTAGTATATTAATGAGTTTATTTTATTGGCAATTTGACAGAAGAGTCACAGTTACCAGTAATCGGAAAATGCTGAATATCGACCCCAATACTATATCAGTACTAGTGATATAATTACATTCTCACAAACACATTCAATAAGCCAAAGTGTTTGTGCGTGTGAGTTCTGATTGCACACACTAACAAAAATCCTCTTTACTCTGACTCAACTCAAAAGGGTCGAGTATTATTGATATCGATTAGAAGCATCTCTTAGTATAATGCAATACAATGTAATTGCGCCACAGGTAACTGCAGCCTTCATAATGGTCATAAAGTTGAATCGACTAATGTTCTAAAATACACATTTAATTTCACCTTAATATTTAGAACATCCATTCTAGCTTGGTAAACTTATTAAATGGGCAATCAAGTGTATCATTCAAACTTTGAATATTTAGAAGTAGCTAGACTTTTAATTAAACTATTCTTCACCTGTTTGAATGTAAAGGCCAGTATACCATCACTTATTTTGCAGTGATCTCTCAAGTGGGGTTATTAAACAATGGTGACAAAAATATGAAACAGAGGCTGGAAATTTTACTCTTGAACAATAAACTTCATTGTCCAAAAAGACATCAGTGCACTGAAACGGTGAACCTCACTGAGAACTTACTTTAATACTTTGATAATTTGAAGGCTGAAAATATGTGTTGATAATTGTTGTGCTTTTAAATGATAAGGGTGCCTCCCCTGTAAGTAAAACTTATTCATTGTTAGTGACACACCTAGTTAAATGTGATAGTACGTCAATAGGTGACGCATTGCCATAGAGGCATGTGAATTTCTGAGTGACAGGAGCTTGTTTGACAGAGGTGTTGGCTTGACTGACATGAGAGAAATACAAGTATGATTTCTACAACATTTTATGGTCCAAACTTAATCAGTCTCATACTCTTCCTATCTGTCAAATGGCACTGTGTGTTTGTCAAGGAAATAAAGTGATTGGAGTTTCCAGGCTGACATTGTCCTTTCAATATTCTTTTTTTCACAGTCAAAGCTACAATGCCAATATGGGTTGTGCTGTTATCAAGAATTATCATGAGGGAGAAGCAAACCACAAAGGTGAGTAGACTCGATGGCAATCAAGGCACAAGGCCTGCTCTGTTTCTCAGTGTTTGAGACTCAGCAGTGGTGATGTGGCACCGTACTGCGCCTGTACTGCATCTCGTATTACAGCCATCTGCAGGGGCTTTTGTCCCTGGACTGATGATCTGTGAGAGGACGGAGGTCAGGGAGCAAAACTAACTTTTTATGTCCTCCAGCTGACCACATTCACCTGTTATATCCACAAATACACTCACTACGTTTCACTATAAAGGAACTAACTGGGTTTATGCAGGTGGTGGAAAGGCTTCAGACAGGTGTTTGAACTTTTCCAGACCAGAAGGCGGAGTTGTATGAGAACTAGAGGAAGTATCAGTTCACAATTTCAGAGCACGGGAAGCTGTGGGAGAGAGTTATAGATTTGTAGATCAACCAGAGTCGGTGTAATGAAGAGTATCCCAGAATATTATGTCCACTTTATATCAGATAAGAAGTTCATGCATAAAACAAAACATTGAGTCACTCTGTTTGTTTTAAATGGACAACAGAAGTTTGTACACTCAGAATATTCAGCTGTAATTCTTCTGTCAGCTAACTGATAATTTCAGAATTGTTACCTGCCCATAAAACCTCAGCTCATCTTGGCCTTTGGTGGTTATGGTAAAAATGTGCACCATAGCCAAACTGGAATACAAAATTAAATTCAATAATTTCTAAACTTGCTCATCCTTGCACAGTAGTGTGCAATGTGCAGCTGTATTATGTTAGACAAATCAGTTCCTCTTTATAAAACGACCTGATTATCTGTCTCTGCTTGACTGTTGCAAAGTTAACCACTCTGGACATCTCTGGATCACAGTTACATTTTCCATGCTGATGGTGGATCGTTTTGCAGTCGAGGTTTGTTAGATGTGAATAAGGAGACCTCTGAGTCTAACAACAGCTCATCATGTTTACCTTACAGTCTCCAGGTCAGTATTCAGACAGGCTGCTGCATTCACAGACAGGAGACGTAGCTGTTGATGACGTGTAACTGTGTGTGTGTGGAGATCCTGTCTGAGGATCTACATCCTAATAGTAGACTGGCCAAACAGTTGTTTTTGATCACATTACAGGTGTGCCTAGAAAAGTGTAGCTATACATGTATATATGTTGCCTCTTTAAATGCATTGTGTTGTCTCTAAATTGCCCTTTGAGTGCAACCCTTGGGATACATTTTTAAAATAAGTCAGGAGACCTAAAATGGGACAGAAATGTGGGCCTGTGCTGAAATAGACGAGCCCTCTTTGAACTGAGCCAGTGACTTCACTTTCCTGTACGTTTGTTCGAAGTACAAGTAGAAAAGGTGGAATTTCAGTGTGTTAGCAGAAGGTCATTTTCAATTTTTCATCCTGATTGTGTCAAACAAGTTGTGGCCTGGAACTGCTCTGCTTCCTGAAGTGCATCCTGTTAATAAAGTTTAATCATCAACCAATGCGTTAAGACAGCTGCGTTAAAGGAACAATCTGCAGTTTTGTTTTAGAGCAGACAGAGTCCATATTGTCAAACTGCACTGGTTCCTCCTGTTTTTTTATTATTTTTTTTATTTTAGACTTGTAACTACTGTTCTTTTACAACAAGTACTGCTCATGTTTCTGTATTTCTCCGCATGTATGAGACAACTTACTTGGGCAATAAAACTGAGGTTTACTGTGATAAACAGGTGGAATCATCCAACAAGTTCTCACTGCAGTGTTTTCTCAGTTTCACTCTGGGTGGTTGGTTGAGGGAGGAGTGAGTGAGTGAGTGGGTGCACAAGTGGGTTTCATAACAACTGCAGGTCGCTATCATTTCTCATGATTAAGTATTCTTCAACATGCAAATGAATCTGGCTGTAGAGGTTATCGTAGTTTCAGCTCACGAGGTGTTCTCCCCAAGTGTTTGGACCAAGATAGACGGGTTACAGTATGTCCAGCCACAGCCTCTACCGTTCTGCTTGCAGGTGTTGTTTCATCCTTTTAACATGTTTTTGGACGGATGGCACCTGCAGTACTTTTGGCCATTTTAGTTTAAGTTTCAGTTTAAAGTTAAGCACTGAAGTTGTGAAGACCTGTCCTGGGTTTTTACTTTTCGATGGGTTAAAACATGGCCGTGCTTTGGATTTTTTGCTTCGAGGAATTCTTGACATGACACTTTACTAGTGTTGTCACAATTCTTGAATTTCTAATTTTGATACAATACCTTAAAATAATCTATATCTGACACCATGTTCAATACCACGGGGAGATGTATTCATAATATTGAGAGCATAAAATTCTAAATTTTAGAAAAAAATAAATAGAACAAGTCTTGTTCTATGTGTTAAGCACAACAGCGATGAAGGGAACAAACTTTTGACCCGCGTCAGAAGAGTGGGAAGGGTGGACACTGCTGTGAGTGTGTCAGCTTGTGTTGGAGAGATGAGAGAGCGAGAAAGCATCGCTGGTATCAGTATCGATGCTGTGGAAAACGGGTATTGAAACAGTTTCAAATATGTATTATGAAATTATCGATATTCATTATATTTGACATGAAGACATTTGACATTTCAGAATGCCCGTCTGAAACAACCCCACACTTCACGCACTTTGCATGTCTTTTAGCCAGTCAAAGGCGTAGTGATGATTTGTTGACGTTACAGCAATGCATTACTTTTGTACCCAATTGTCATTTAGATATCACTAAACATAGAAATATGGCAACAGGCCACTAATATTCTCATTGTCTATTGGTGTGTTGGTTTGTTAGTTTGGTTTTTCAGCAGGATTACACTAAAACTACTGGAGAGTTTTCTATTAAACTTGGATCGAGGATGGTCTCTCCCCAGAATAGACCCCATTAAATTTGATCTGATAAGGGGACAGATCTTTCTCACTGTCTTTTTCTCAGGGATTAATGCATGGACCATGATGAAAAAAATCTGATTTGATAAATTATGGTTAAGCAACGAGGTTGACATTGGATCAGGCTTGATTGACTTCAAGGGAACTGCTAGGCCTTGGCGGAGGTATGCGCTCTACTGAGTGCCATTCTAGATAAATGTTTGGTCTATAAAATGTTAGACAAAAGGGGAAAATGTCCATCACAGTTGACTTAATCCTGAGGTTAGTTAGTTGGTTCATTACTTTGCAGAAATTCTCTGGGTGCTGCAGCGTGGCGACAGGTGTCAGTGGCATGTCAGATATGTTTGTTTCCTTTTTTGTTTTAGTAAATTCTAACACCTGTAAGCAAGGTGTGACATTTCCAATAGGGATGCACCGATGCATCGGCTGAACATCGGTATCGGCCGATGTTTGCCTCGTTAACTGCCATTGGCAAATAAAAATGACATTCGCCGATGGCCGTGGCCGTGGCCGATGATTATATCTTGATTTGCGGCACACTGTGCTCATGGAGAAACTCTTTTTTCCCTCTTTTTTTGGGGGGAGAAATCCGGAAACGCAGCCCTCCCGTTTTCATGTGGACGGCGAATCCGCATACTTTCCAAAACAATGACACCATCGCCGCATCTCGCAACGTCCCATAACAACAACAATGGCGGACCGCATGCTCGTGTTCGTGCCGCAGAACATATTGAGCCTTTCTCGCAACTTACCCGCCTTGTAGTTGAGTGTGAGTCTCAGCAGCAGTTCGACCTCATTAACGGTCCACACAAACGATTCTGGTTTCCTTGCACTCGCCATTTTAATCTTCTTCTTCTTGTTGTGTTCGGTTTCTCCGTCTACTGTCTGTTTGTTTACAGCGCGCAAGTTAACTGTCCATGCTCCGTGTCTTCTTCTCCGTGTTTTGTGAATGTCAAGCGCCACCTAGAGGCCTGGAATATGAACTCCAGCGTTTTCGCTCATTTTCAGTGGGTCCGTGTGGACGCAAATATTCTTAAAATGATGACGAGGAAGACGGAGATAAAAAAGATTGTTTTTTTGAAATTTTGTCATGTGAACTAAGGTTATCTTAAATGTCAACCAGAAAGTGACATTAAAGGTTGTTTTTGTTTCATAAATTGGTCTCATTGGATTTGTGCTCATTCAAGGATAGTGTTATGAAGAGCTGAAAGACTTGTATGTTTCTGTGGCACAAAAAAAGGGAATAAATAACAAAAAGAAAGAACATCGGCATCGGCCATCGGCCAAGTTGTTATGTTAAACATCGGTATCGGTATCGGCCCAGAATTTCACAATCGGTGCATCCCTAATTTCCAATGTGGATATTCTTGTAATATGAGGTGTGCATCACCGTCATTTTGTTGTACTTGTCTGTTACAATGTAATATGAAATGCTTTACTGTCCCTTTAGGAAACATTTGCTTGAACTCAGAGTTGCTGCATTTTACAGTTTTCATACCACCATTAACAATTAGTGACGGCATACATACATTGTATGTACTGTACATGCTGGAAAAATAAACATCAAAACATATTGCATGACTTTACACAGCATTGAAGATGGCAACACTAGAGCAGTATTTTTTGACATGGTTAGTTTTAAGGCTCAAGCTGTATCTTTATTGTTTGGGATTTTAATGGAGGAAAGCACAAATGATTAAAATCCAGTACTAAAACAAGTTGGATCGTACTAAAGCGCCCCACAAAACCAATAAAAAAGCAGCAATGTACAGGCCCAGTCTCACAGTCAGAGCAGCACCACTGGAAGTTGTGAATGTATTTATCTGACAGTTGCCGCAGACACAAAGAGAATTCTTTAAAAGAAAATGATGAGAAGGGAGCTCAAGCCTGAAGTGGCATCTTCATATTCCTTTGACCATAAGTCCAACATCCAAAGACTGGAATTGATTTGGAAACTGAATTACAGAGTGTTGTTTGTGCTATCAGCTGCTGACTCTGCCTCCTGTCTCTTTCGTAGGTGTATGTATCGCTCATCCCCATCATCAGCGGCGTGCTGCTGGCCACAGCGACTGAGCTGTCCTTTGATGTTTCAGGACTAATCAGCGCTCTCGCTGCCACGCTCTGCTTCTCTCTGCAGAACATATTCTCCAAAAAGGTAATTCAGTCTCCTACACAGAGGATGGTGATAGAAGGGGACTGATTGAAATGTTTGATTTTTTTTTATGGTTAGTTGTGAAATGCCTGAAGCTGTTTTACTGGTTTATATAGTTTTGTGACACTGGATTTCACAAGTGGCCAAGTGGGTTTAAGGGGACATATCCCTTTTCTTTTCTTTTAATTTTGACCTTGTTTACCTGGTTGTCATTTATATAACTGTTCTTAAGGGCTGTATTATATTCATAATTCATTAATATGTCAATTATTTTCACAATAGTTCAGATTTACAAGGTCAAAAGAAACTTTGGAAAACATTTAAATTACATTAATGTACACGCCAGTCATCTTGTTTGGTTTCACAATATGGACAAGTTTCAGACAGTGGGTGAGTAAAACATGGGACTTATTTTTGATACCTAAAAACATTTCAAAAGTTTTAATACTGTATATGTATTACATGCTAATTTTACTAATGCAAATGAGAGGCTGAAAGGAGAATCTAAAGTATAAATGCTGCATTTAGGTGATCACTGCTATACCGTCTCCTGCCACAAGATGGTGGCTGCATTTTACTGACCCATAAGTCTTCTTTATGACTCTGTTAAAGGTCAATGGTCCAGTGAACATTTTCTCTGTCTAACATCAAAGTGAAGTGGCAAGAACTGGAACAAATCATTAAATATTTCTTTCTCTGACTGCCACTTATTTTTAATGGCAATCATACCCACAATTTCCCAGATTATCTGGGATTCCCTCTCGAGGTTAGACATGTTGGGAAAAGATTTCAAACAACTCTGCTTGCAAGTATCTTGCAGAATTTTTTTTTTAGGTTTGCAGAGATTTATTGTTTCTGTCGGAAAGTGCAAAAATAACGGCTTTTTTGTCAGCAGAATCAGGTTTTTTGATGTAATTTTTAAAAACTTGCTTTGATCATGTTCAGTGTGACACAGAATGTGTCTAACGAGGAAAAGAACAGCAACTCTTCATCGCTTCACCTTGACTAGTGCAGCTCTTATTTATTTTACTGACCTGTTTTTTTTTTTTTTTCTTTTCTTTGAAAGGTGTTGCGAGACACAAGGATCCACCACTTGAGGCTGCTCAATATCCTGGGCTTTAATGCTGTCATCTTCATGCTACCCACATGGGTTCTGGTGGATCTCTCTGTGTTTCTTGTAAATGGAGACATGGTGAGTAGTAACATCTGTTTAATAGAGTTTACCAAACACCACACCCTGGCCTGCTTTACAAGCCTGAACGTAACCTGACCGTACTGCCTTCCTCACAGTCGGACCTCTCTGGATCATCCGGCACCTTTGTCCTCCTGCTCATCAGCGGCTTCTGCAACTTTGCCCAGAACGTCATTGCTTTCAGCATCCTCAACCTCGTTAGCCCGCTCAGCTACGCCGTCGCCAACGCCACCAAGAGGATCATGGTCATCAGCATCTCACTGCTAATGCTGCGCAACCCGGTCACCCTCACAAACGTCCTGGGTATGATGACTGCCATATTTGGAGTCTTCCTCTACAACAAGGTGAGTCCTCCCCGACCAAGAGAAGGAAAGGGGAAGAAGGAGAAAAAAGGGCGGAGTGAAGAGAGGGAGGGAGTCATAGGGACAGGAGTTTAAAGGAGAAAGCAAAATGAAAGCTTCTGTTGTCGGTCTAATTTATCGAAGTATAAAAACAGTAAGTCATCCTTCAGTTCAGTTGATCTTTTGGAAAAAGTACTGCCTTTGGCCTTATTTTGTGGTAAGAAATGTAAAAACTGTATTGCATTATAATCCATTATCTTCCATAGTAACTGTTCTCCACTGAGAGCTTTAAATATTTTCTCTATATATAGTCACTGTATGCTCTGTCAGCCTTTGCTCCATTCACAGTTGTTCTTTCCTTATATGTAAACTGCTTGGCACTCGCTTTAAAGGGGCCCGCCAGACAACTTGTGGCTGTTGACTTCAATGTAAATAGTAAAGCTATGTTAAACTTTATTTATCCCATTGAGGAAAACGTTTGACTCGCCCAAACTATTTAGAGTGGGCAGCCACAGTGCAGTGCCAACTGACCCACTACCAAGACACCCAATCATTTAAAATCCATTTCTCCTCTGCCAACAGGCCAAGTACGACGCTAACAAGGAGAAGAAGCTCCTGCCCAGCGCCAAGCCAGACCTGATGTCCTTCGACAACCCGGGGCTGGAGAAGATCCAGGCCAACGGGTCAGTGCCTTTCTCCCACGGCTCAGAGCAGCAGCACAGCTGGAACAACGTGCTGACCGACCACTTTCAGTACAGTCGGCAGACCTACACGACAAACTACAACAGCAACCACCAGTACGTGGTGTAGAGAAGGAGTCTCTGGGTTGCTGTCATAGACATAACTGTGTGTAGCCACCCTCCCAGCAGCGGGTCTTCACAGCCCTGAAAACGAGACTGCAGGCAAGTGCTATTTGATCTGAAATTTGATCTGATAAGGAAGAATGAGATGAGTTGTTCATGATGGGCCAGTGATGTGACCTCCCCCACGCTCCTCCCTGTCTAAACTTCACTATCTGACAGCCTCGCTGTATGTCATTGTTTATTATTAACTTTGATGCCAACTATATGAGCTGGTCTGAGAGAAAACAAAACTCACATCACCTGTTTTCATTTTGGTGATGGAGTCAGACAACCAGACGCAGAAATGACGCACGTAAAAGGTAGTTGATAAATTTGCACCTTACTGTCTGGAAACATCTGAGTTTTGTTTTCACAACCAGCTGTACTTTTTTTTATTGTTTTGTTCACTTTCAGAGGAAACTTGAACCGGATCAACAGTCGTCATGTTACAAGGTGTAAGAAAAGCTCAGTAGAAGGACTCGACATTTTGGTTTCTGGAATTTCATGTTTAGGGTTATCATTTTCATCATGAAGAACCTGTAATGATGTGAGGGGAAACAATCTGTATAAAATGTGTTTCATTATTGAAAAGCTTGACATGGGTTGAGGATCTGAGGTGACGGTTACAGAAAGAGTAGGGACATTTGTGATTTCATAGATTTTTTATCAGACTATTAATTCTTCCCTATGCTAGTGGAATTCAAACTGTTTGTTCAACCACCAGCAGAAATTCATGGTCCTCAGCTGATAGCTCCCACTGACTTTGGTGATCCCCTGACTTTTCATTCTACGCTGTCACGAGGTTTATCTTTAGTTATTTTTTTTTACGTGAAATGTTACATTGACTTTCAGATGGATGGTCATGAATTTTGGTACAGACATTTAAATCTCCATCCTGATGTGGTCCTCTGACTTTGCATTTAAGCACCATCATCCAGTCAAAATCTTTATGTCTCCAATACTGTAGTTTGTGGTGTATTTGATGTATTTAAAAAAAATCCTGCA
The DNA here is from genome assembly GCA_963678695.2 of Diplodus puntazzo. Taxonomy (NCBI): domain Eukaryota; kingdom Metazoa; phylum Chordata; class Actinopteri; order Spariformes; family Sparidae; genus Diplodus; species Diplodus puntazzo. Next base: position 21,170,066 of record OZ023163.1, read on the forward strand.
AAACAAATGAGATTCCCATCAGCTGGCCCTCTTTTTTAGTACTAATTAATGTCAGCATGTTTGTCAGCATCATCATTGTGAGCATGTTGGCATGGTAACAGTAGCATCTAGTTAGTGCTGGAGTACAGTCTCACAGCTGTAGACTCTTTAGTCTGGTTTCAGTACACAGGAGATGCTTTTGTAGACGTCACATCACTTGCTGTCCAAATTACAAGTGCCTGATGAAGAAAAATGCCCCAAATTCAGTATTAAAAACACCCATTCATCATGTCTGCAAGAAAATTAGGCTTGTAAACTTGTTGCCCACATAGATCAATCAAATTTCAGTCACACTTGTTTTGTTAAAGAGCTTCTGGAACACACACAAAGCCTTCCTGTCTTTGAACCAAGATAAACTTTCATGAAAACAAGAGTGAGACCAGTTCTGTGTCCCAGAACAGTCAATGACCTCCTAAAGATCTGCCCATTTCCCCAAGATGGATAGATCGATTGATCAATCGATAGATAGATGTTATCATAGAGCATTAATGTAAAAATTTAGCGCAACGTTAGATTCACTAAAACAAATGATTCTTTCACTCTGCACTCCATCAGCTGCATACTGTGATGATGCTCATGATGTTTCATCTTACTTTAGAAATCTAACCATGTAAAATGTAACGGATGTTTAACTTCATCATTTTGATGTCCTAGTTTGGAGATGAAGAATCAGTTTCCAATAATGCATAGTTTGTTTTTATTGACTATTGGTATTTATTGATCTGCAAAGCTTCTCAGACAGAGTTAGGTTCTCTCTCCTTTCAAAGAGGTTTTTGTCAGCCTGAACCAAAGCTGCCCTGTCACATGTATGTTTTTTAAATTGGCCCGAAAAACTTGAACTTTATATTGTGACGGTTTGTTAATTGACTTTATAGTTGTTTTTAACATTGCTGTCAGAAGATCACCAGACAAAATGAGACATGCATGAAATCAGAGGTTTGAGTTGTGCAATTTAAAGATTCAGCTATACTTTAATAAGAGGTGTCATCATTATTGATTACAGTAAATGATCATCATTAAAGTGCTTGAAGAACTTTAATTTCAGAGACGTGTTTTGCATCTCACCCCAGCAATATGAGGTTTTTTTTATGTTCCTTTTTTGTGAAATGTCTCAGCATCTGAATCGACATTGTATTTCTGCTCAGTTGTTTTGTTGGGACAAATGCATGCTGATTGAATTTTTTTGTAAAAATGCCAGTTGTAGCCTGTGAGCTTACTTTTGTCAGCTGTTGTCCCTGGTAAACTTGGGGATATTCTAGTAATAAGGCATTTATTTTTGCGTACTATGTTTGCCTTCTTTGACTGATTCAAAACACTGTCAGAGAATTTAGAGTCTCTTGGGTCGGTACGCGCTGGGCTTCCCAGAGACAAACCAGCGTCAATACAAACACACCTTTTTGTTGTAATTTCAACAGCCCTGTGATAATTGCTTCCTTTTTCTAATGTCCCTTTTTGTTACAACTGCTGCTGTATTTGTTTCTGTGTTGACTGTGGGACACTCTGAAGGCTTGACTCTGTGATGTTAAATTGAGACTTGGAGCGTTAGAGTCGTTCCATATGAGCTCACCGAGGCCCTCCCACTTCACGTCATGGATTAACTTGGAAAAAAAATGATGTAATAACTTCTATTTTTATATATGGGAAGTCCTGTAGCTGTACTCTTAATACATATAAATTTGTGAAGTTTTGCCCTCGGAGTTGCATTTAATTTTTGTGATTCTTTGTATGTGTATTCTCAGCCTCACAAGCTGCTTTTCTTTCCCTGGATTGGGTTGAAATTTGTCCTGAGCATCCAAAGACCCGAAGGATATTTTACAGTAATCAAATCAGTAACAGTAATTCATTTTTTAACCAAACAAAAAGTCTTTCATTTATTTTAAAAACTTGTTTTCATTTTCTTGCAACCAAATTTAGATTTTGTGTAAAATTCAAAGTACAGCGTAGGAGAGGATTTTGCGATGTCCCTCGAGTTAAATAGAAGTTTTTTTACGTGAACCCTTTTGAGAAAATCCAAGACATGAAACTGGGAAAAATCCACAAGCAGAAAATATAATTTGGTGCACTACAAAACCACAAACAGCAGCTTCAAAAATAACAAACAGGTTGAATCATAACGTCTGAGACGGTGTCGGCATTCATTTTTGTTTTCTGTTTTAACATTGAATTAAATTATTGTGTAAAGTCAAAGTGTTGCTCACAATGCTGAAACAGCAGAGAATGAACACCCATCTCTGCAACTCGATGACTGTTTGGTTTTACTGCTGCACACATCTCTCATCAACTCCTGGAAGCTCCTGTGATAAGAGCCTCATGTACTTAAAGGGTGACTCCAACAATTTGACACATTAAAGTGTGTTTACAGGCCTTTGGGGGTACTACTACATTTGTGGAAAAAAAGTATTATAAAGCCATTTGTTACTCTAGAGGAAGCTGCAAGTGATCTGATAAATTACCTGTAGTGATGTCATTCAGTAGCTAAGTTGCATTATGGGTGATATAGGCACCAGATTTTGAAAAGGAAGAAGAATGTGATTAAAAAAATTTATATCTTCGGTTCTGCTGTATCGATTTCGACAAACTTTTTTTGAACTTGTGAACAGAAATGAGTCAACTGTGTTAGATCAGTGGATGGCTTTTCCAAACTTTGTGCCTATATTACCCACAATGCAACTTAGTCTCTGATTGACATCACCTGAGACAATTAATCAGATCACATGCAGCTTCCCCTGGAGCCACAAATGGCTTCATACTACTTTCTCTACATATGCAGTAGTACTCGACAAAACCTTTCAACACAGTTCGATGTGTGTAAAATTGGTGGATTTACCCTTTAACCTCCCAACATCTAACAAGCAGACAGATGCAATGATTCACTCAGTGGTTGGAAAACAACTTGAAGCATTCAACAACTGAAGCACCAAACAGTGTAAAGAACACTAGATTTAATTTATCAGGAGGCCAGAAATGTCCACATTTTTTATTTTACCTGCATTCTCCTGGTTTTATAAAGATTAATTATTAAACACTAAGCACCCTCAGTCAGTCGAGGGGACACACACACGTCTTCAACTCTAGATTTTTTTAGTAAAAAAAAAATTTAACTGCCTTTATTCTCACATTTCTATCTACGACAGGTGGATCTTTGTTAACTCAGAAGACTCATGTTAACACTGTTGCTTCACGTAAAAAAATACTTAAATCATCAAACGCTTTAAGAGACAAGCCATTACAAATCAAAATGAGCTGATACACATATTTTGATATAAATAGCCCTTAAATGAACTCCTCTGCATGCCAGGTTGGTGCAACAAATCGAGTGAAATGTGACATATCGTGCATGCCTCAGAAGATTTTAGGTGAAAAAAGCTCCATTGCAGAGTTGTGAGGCTTGAGTTTACTAAGAAGTCTGAACGTATCCGCCCATACTGAGAGATGACGTGTTAAACAGCATTGGATGTCTACAGACAACATCCAAATAAAACTATTCAACAAAAAAAATTACATTTTCAAAGGATACAACCGTAATATTGAGAGTTTGCGCTAATTGCCCACCAAAATCTGCGATTATATCCAGAATTTTGGAAAGTGGCAGTCAACATGTGGTGAAGGGGAATAAGAGTACAAGTCACAGGTGAAATGTTTCTCTCGCCACAGAATGCGCTACTTCACCTCAACATCTGCTTCATGTCACTCCTCATGTTGCCAAAACCAGAGTGTATGACCTTTTTAATGCGGATGCACCACAGGATGGAGGTGTTTGCAGGTGGACAGCATGTACAAATATCATAAACTCCGCCCTGTCGCTCACATGTTGCAGTTTATGACTTTTCTTGATGGTTTTGTTTCCAGAGTCCTGCTGGCTGTTTGTGTCTGTACAGTGAGCGAGCGTGGAGGACGGCTGGCTCTCCCCTGTAAAGCTTCTAACCGTGATGTACATGTCAATGAAGGGAGGAATGGGGAGGTTACTTTGTAAAACTTGTATAATTATTATTTTTGTGCTTCTTTAATGGATCTTGAGACAGAATTTTTACTTAACCGATGTTTATAGATTTTTATTTATGGTGTCAAGGTACAAAAATGTTGTACAGAGGTGCAGCTAGGCACAGTCTCGTCTGCTTATGTTTAGTAAATGCTATTTTTAAATGTTGGGGGGGGGGGAAATAAATGCATTATGGAATACTGAACATGTTGAATGTCTATTTTGTATTCATGTGTGAGTGATACAGCAGCAGGAATAAGCATAGTGCAGGCGTTTTTTATTAACATTTGGATGCAGAAAAGCTGGAAATTTGAATATTTTAGTCACACTTTAATGGCACTGCTTTTATATGCTGTGTAACTGCATATACGTGAACACGTGTTAAACTAACTGTAATCTAAACAAACACACCAAATCCTCTGTTGATTAAGTCACAGAGATTTGAGCACATAATTGAGCATGTTGAGAGCTCAAGACTAGATATTTTTCTCAGGGGCAGAAGGTGAAAAATCCAAAAATGAATGCTGAAAAAGCCGATTACAGTGTGAGTGTGTGTGAGTGTTATAGTTATTATTGGCTTGTCTTGAGTTTTTCTGCCCTCTGGTGGCCAATAATCGTTGAACGCAGCAACAGCACTTTTTTCAAGAGTTGTGAAGGGCTTACAGACCGATGTTTTCAAAGCACTGCGTCTTTTCTCAGAGTTTGAAAGATGGAAATCTGCAGAAGGTCTGGAGGTCAAAACATCCTGGAAAGAAAGCAGAAGCTAAAAATAGTTCTAAAAATAAATGTCTAAAAATGGCTATAGAGCCCCTTTAGGTTTAACCATCTGGTAACCAGTAAAAAGTAAAATATGTCCCTGTTAAATATAGTCGAGTTGAAGTATAAAGTAGCATAAGACACTACAATAACTACAGTACTTGAGTAAGTAGTTACTTTGCTTCAGTGGAGATGTCAGCAACACGAGTTTCATTCAAGACTAAAACACTAAAACAGTCAAACAACAGAGATGACAGACACCGAGGTTCAAGCTTTAATATCTTTAATGAATACATGAATCAGTAGCATTTAATCAGTGCTTCATCGAGCTCATGTCAGTGTTTCAAATGTCTCTCCTGACGCAGAAACTAGTCCTGACAGAAACGTCCTGTCTGACACTCTGCATCTGAGGCAGGACGAGGGGTCCAAATCCACCTGAACACGTCTCAGAAAAGTAGTTGTAGTGGATCCCACACAGTTCTTTATGATGTTTATAGTGAATCCTGTAGCTGATTGATTACCATTGACTTATAATAGGGGCTGGATGACAGTGAAAGGCACAAAGTAAAGACTCTGTCATGCCTCATTATTGAACTTCTGTAAAAAACATCCAAGTCAGAGAGTTTTCCTCATCTGTTCTGTGTCACTTGAGATGCAACCAGGGCAGCCCTCCTGTTTTTTTAGATAAATAATCCTCCAGGAGCTGCCAGCCGCCAGCCTCTTCACAGTGTTTCCATCTCGCTGACATTGAGGTCTCTGGCCCTGCATCGAGCCAACATCCACAGACGTCAGACACGTCTTCGGTCAAGTCTGACAGAGGTTCTCCGCGTCATACGGTGTGAATTTGACGGCAGTCGGCAGCTGAGTGATGACGTTGGCACTGCACATCAGCTGGGCGAACACGGTGCCGTCCGTCATGAGTTGAGGATAAAACAGATTTGTCTGTGGTGAAGGAGATGAACCGCTGCGAGTGCTGCTGCCATGCCTCGATAAACTGATTAACCGACGAAACAGAGACTTCCTGAGGAGGATGTAGATCCAGGGGTCGAGGATCGGGTTGACGGACGCTATCCTGATGGCAGCCAGGTCAGCTGTAGGGTCGTCCTTCACCATGAAGCGGTTGGCAAACATTCGCACCTAAGAGGGAAAAACAAGTAAGTACAGCTCAGATCTTCACACTGTAAAAAAGAGTTTAAAACACCATAAAATAAATCCTCATTTCTATTATTGTTACGGTTTACTAACTCAAAATGCAAGGTCATCATTCCTAAATGTATTATAATTTGTAAAAAGTACCCAAAGGTCATACTGAGTTTCAAAATTAATTTGTGAAAACTATAACAAAGTATTATGGGATCTACAATTCAGCCTTTTTATCATCAATTGAATCCATTTTTTTCTTGTATCTAATTACTGATTAAATACATTAATTTTAAATGTGCTACTCCGGCTCTGATGCAGCAAAGTAACAAGCAACTAAATATCATACAAAAGTAGTGGAAAACTAATAGTGTAGAAAACTACAATATATGCCTCAAAAATGAAGTGGGCGAAATTCAAAAGTAGCAGAAAACTGAAATGCTCAAGTAATTCACAAGTAACCCATAACTGCACTAGTACAGTGCCTGAGTAAATGTACTTAGTTACACCCCATCATTGATTCATTTAATGTGTCAATGAAATGTGTGCAGTTGAAAAAAAAAAGTTTAATTCAAACAGCTTCTGGAGGTCTGAAAGGGCAAAACTATCAAGTATTTAACACACAGTTAAAGTAACTATTAGAGAAACAATTTGTCCAGTCGTCTTCTGACCCGTCAGATTAAATACATAAAATGTCTGAGCAGATTATTAAGCCATGTGTCATAACAAAAGAGAGAACATGGGACCAAAATAGCTTCAAACTCTAAATTGAGTTTGGTCATAAATCTGCTGCAGCGCAGCGTAAGTCACAGACTTCAGCAGTTAAAAAGTTCAACATAGTCTCATGGCATCAAATATTTCTCTTCTTCATTCTGTGAGATTCTCCTGATGTGTTGAAGGAAAAACTGCTGATGATCACAAATATATGAGGGATTACTGTGATGATACAGTCGTGTTAGCGACGGATAAGACGCATGAAAATCCCTCCTGATAAACATATAGACATCAGTTACTCACTGTACTGACAATGTGGAGGTACTTTTACTTTTCTGTTTATTGCAGATTTATGCCATAACTAAATGACAGTTTTATTTAGGTACGAACAGATTTGACTTACAAAGCGCATCATAATCGTGCAAATAATGATGCACCACAGGATACAAAGGTGAAATCAGTCAGTTACCCCACTAGTTATAATGACATTACGTTCTGTTGGATTATTCTAGACGTTTTGTTTAGAGCATTTTCTTTTGTGAGTTATGGATTATATAATTAGAAGGATAGGTGTAGAACCATAATGCACCTGTGTGGGCCTACCTTTCTTTTTATTTTTTCCTCTTTGTTTGCTTGCTTTTTGGATGAATACACTGTGAAAACCAAAGCCCGCAGTGCTGCAGTGGCTCTTTGATTAGCAGATCAATTTGGATTTTTTGACATCTTTGCCTCTACAGTATTGCATCAGTGAGGGTAATAATGAAGTAGTAATACTTTATATGTTAAGTACATTTTTGATGTAATCCACTTTTCTAAAAATGTAAGAGTTTTATTTGTAGTAAAGTATTTGCACACTGTGGTGCTACAGATTTGTGTGAGTAAATTTATGGTGCACGATGTAGTTTTGGGGAAGAAATTTATATCAGGGGAGAAAGATATTTTCTTATGCCTACACAAACTAGAGAAACAAATTCTCTTTGTTTCCATGACTGAATAAACTGAATAAATAAACTGTCTTAAAGGACAACACAGTTTCATACTGTTTTACTTTGTTTATATGTGGCGGACCCTGCTACTTTTTCTAGCTTCAAACAGTGTCCTGGGACTTTATTTTCCTCTGAGAAGAGCTTGTTTATCAGGGTTATGGAAAAGATAAGTATTTCTGAGTATCAATACCCTGTCAATATTGTTAAAAATAAAATTCAGAGTTGGAATTTCTTCTCCAAAACTACACAGCGCTCCTTAAAGACGTAGAGATGATAACATCCTTAAGTGTAGAACATAAAGACACAAAAACAGCTTTGTCCCTGCAGCCATTACACTGAGGAATAAGTAGTAGCTATATTTTGCACAAGTGGTTAATTATTGCTGCTTTTGCTTGTTTACTCATTGCTGTTTTTATTTTTTTTCACCTATCTATTTATATTTTACCCATTATGTATATTTTTACAACCTAAATATTTGTTATTGATTCATGTTGTACATTTTCTTCTTACTATTAGTAGCTCAGCTCAATTCACTATCTTAGAATGATCTGGACCTGTAAGAACTTTGAAGAACTTTATAAGAACTTCATTATTTGCCATTCAATTTCCACTGTCCTAAGTTGGATGATGTGTGATTGTGCCCCTATGTTTTTTCCCACATGTCTGATGAGGACTCTACTACTGCAAACAAAATCTATGCTTGGGTACTAATAAAGGAACTTGAACTTGAACTTTTCATTTTCAGCATTTGGAAAACCAAAAACTAAAGCTTCTCCTGCTGATCCACACTGCAGCATTTATTTATCGGCAAATGCTCCAGGAGTCCCACAGTCACTCACCACTAGCGGGGCTGAACAGCCCAGGACCACCGCGGAGGTCATCACTAGCACCGCGATCATCTGCGTCTCCGCGGCCGAGGACAGAGCCCTCCACCTCTGCCGGGCGCTGGCTCTGGTGACGGGCCCCTGCACCGTCCTGCGCCGCATCAGCAGCAGCGCGCCGCACACCGCCAGGTTCAGTACGATGGTGCCCAGGATGAGCAGCAGGCTGACCACGCCGTACAGGACGGAGTAGGCGGCGGGCACAGGCTCCTCCGACCTCCAGTCGATGAAGCACCAGGTGCGGGACGGCTGCAGCACGCTCCTCGCCATGCCCATCATCGGGAGGCAGCAGAAGAAGATGTGGTTGATGTAGATCAAGAAGAGGAACCTTTGCGCAAAGCGTCGGTCCACCCCCCACCGCTGGTAGGCGTACGGGCAGCAGATGGCCAGGTACCGCTCCGCTGCCATGGCGCATATGATGCTCAGACCCGTGACTCCGAAGAACAGCAGCAGGAAGGAGTGGAACTCGCAGACTTGTGGGTACGTCAGCACGCGTTGGTCTAGGTAGTTGGCGATGGTGAGCGGACTGGCCAAACAGGTGCCCAGCAGGTCCGTCACCGCCAGACCGCACACCAGCGTGTAGAAAGCTGAAGATTTGCGCTCCTGTCTCGACACTGAAAGGACGATTATTGCAATTAAATTCCCAATGGCGCCCCCAGCAAACATAAACATCGGCAAAGCCATATCTGTCTTGACGCTGGGCGCTCGAGTCTGCTGAACCAGAGTCTCGTTCCAGGCGGCAGGTCCGTGCGTAAAGTTCGGGCTCTCCATCGCCATATAAACCCACAGGCTGGTGTTGGTGAGTGATAGCTCCTTTGGTCTGTTGTGGATTTGGGAATGCATTTCCCTTTTAACCCCCTGCTGCAGAAGATAAGGAGTCAGCTGGGGTATTTTCTCTGGTAGTCTCATCCCCTCTGCTTTCCAGTAATCCAGATGTGGTTGAGCACGGAGGCGGGCTGTGTCTCATGTAGTGAACCACCCAGCAGCCTGACAGGCCGGAGGCATGGGATGCTATCAGACGGACAGGGGTTGGGAAAAAAGAGACTTGTTTTCTTCTCTCAATTTCCGCCTCACGTCTCATGTTCTGATGTTGGCGTCATCGCTGCGCTGCGTAATCTCCGAGGCAGCTGACAGGAGGTCAACTGGACTGTGTGAGAGGAGATGGAGAGCACGGTGACATGCAGGGACAGAAGGGGCTCCAGCAGATTGTGTTAGATGCAAAAAGAAAAAAAAAAGAAAAGCGTCTCAACAATCGTAGCAGCTGTGTGAGTAACTTGCAAAAAAAAAAAAAGCTCTGATCGTTGAGTTTGGACGTTTCCATCTCCATTTAAAGGGTCAGTTCATCCAAATCCCTTAAAGGTGCTATTTGTAAGAAAAGTAGGTTTTGAGTGTCATCCCGACTTGTGACACACTGACGCTCTGGGATCTGCCCGAGTTACCTGCAACTTGGGTGCACTGAGCCTTTGATGCTCCTCTTCTAGCATCTTTTCAGGATGTGGTTGTCGATCTTGTTTTTCCGCTGAAATGTTTTTCTATCATGTTCTGAGTTTCACTTTGAGTTTCGTTTAATGGGCGTATATTGTGGGGGATTGCGTTTTTTTTTTTTTTTAATCGCTTAAACACACATCCATTCCCTTCCATCAACGCCTCAGAAAACAACTGAAATAAATAATGGAATTGTTTGGTTTAACCCCTACTTGTCATCACTGATTGTAAATCAGTGGTGCTGACTAAACTCTAAGAAGTTTTATTGTCTTGTGTTCCCTCTGAACTTCAACTGACAAGTGAATTCACGTAATCTTAGAGGGAGAGGGAAGTTTGATTTACTTTAGGTTTGTGTCATTGTATTGCTGATTAGTGGAGCTAATTAAAATTTACATGAGACAATGTTTAGATCATCACTTCCACACTAACTGGTACTTATTGGCAGTGGGTTTTAGGTGTATGGGTGACGTGTAGACGGATATTTTGCTATGAGCTAACGCAGTGGTTCCCAAAAGGAGAATTATCGCAGAGTACCAAAGAAAACCAAGTTCTAAATTCTGACCTCAAACATGGCAAAAGTGAACGATATAACTCAGCTGATGGCGAAAAAAAGGAAACATCAAAGCTGTGCACACAGTTGACAAAGACAAGTAAATGTGTCACGGCATATCTCCAAGAAATGGACGTCCTCGAGGCTCAATGCTGCTTCCCGACAACTCAGAACTCTGACTTCCCACTAAAACGCATACAATGGAACGCCGCCCAAAGTTGAAATTCCTACTTGTAAATGCGGGACAGATCAATCTACACGGGCCTCACAAGGGAGCAGCCGCCTGAGGTCAGACAACAATGGCAGCACCCATGGGAGGAGGTTGCACTTGTATAAGGTTGACACGTTTACCAGTATAACAGTGGCATCGTTTTCCTCCTCTTATCCGCCTATAGAGCAACGCTAAGGGTTCAACTGTGTGCATGCTGTTTTTTTTTTCCCTTCTTTTTTGCGGTCAGCTGAATTTTTTGTTCACTTTCTGCATCTTTGAGGTCAGAAGTTGGAACTTGGAAATTCTAAACCTTCAATGATGACATTGCCAGCCTTGTCCATGACAGCTCAAAGTCTGTAGTTTGCGTTAATCTCGTTCGTATCTCTGCACTTTTTTTGAAAGCTTTACAGACACGGACCAGTACCTCTGGTGATCGTGAGGGGAGGCAGTGTAGCAGTATAGCCAATAGTTCAAGCGTGGCACGACCAATTTTTGAGATGTTATGCGAGTTTAGTTTAGTAGTTTTAAACATCTGTATAATGTTACTTCGCCTGGGCACACAGACAAACTGTTACTACAGAACAGCAAACAGCTGGGAGGAGACTGGATGGGAATTAAATGAAGAAAAAGTGGGGGTCCGTACAAGACAGATTTGACTCTGAGGTGCGCCCTCTAGTGGTTGTATTGCTCCACAGGCACATTGAGGCATGTGGGTAGTGATGGTTATATTGTGTGAAACAGACATATTTATCGTGTAAAAGGAGCAAAAATGAGGATCAACCTGCAGCACAGCTGACCTCTGACGTGGGACTGTTGTTCCCCTGCTCCTTTCTGATAACTGTGGAATTCAAATGTGATTTCAAATGAAATGTTTCCTGTGATGTGGTCGTTTGTCCCTTGCTGAGAATTGATATATGATGGGAGAAAAAGTTGCACAATATTTAATTAAACACATAAAAAACCAGCTGGATAAAAGTGTTCCAGCGTGCTGCTGTGGTTGGTATTTTCCCACTGCGCTGTGTTCTGCACACAGCTCTGTCCCCAAACAGGGATGACTGTAAATGGTTGTGAGGAACAACAGACGGCTGACGGACAGCGTGGAACACACGGGACGTCAGTGCACTTAGTCTGCTCCGACTCTCCAGCCATCGCACATCCATTACAGCGTGACTTATGTTTACAGTGGGGAGCGACGGCAGAGGGGTCTCTGTCTGCTGCCGACCTTTAAAGACAAAACACAACACCTCTCCGAGAGGTAAACCGCTGCTGCTCATTCCCGCTGCAGACTAAAGGGAGCTAAAAACAACAAAGCGCTTAAGTGATGCCAAGGCTTGGAAACTCCCAACGCCGACAGGAATGTGCTTCAGTTCACTGTGAATCATGGGACGTACAAGACGTCCCCGCTTTAGAGCTTTCTTGAGTGTCGTAAAGGTGATGTGCACTTATAATGTACTATCTCTGCCTGTGGTCTCTGCAGCAGGCTGGAGCTATAAAAGTGTACAAAGATTTTTGAGAATGACTAACAGAACACATCGCAGTGTATCCCTAAAAGGTCTTTGTCAAGGATTATTTGGTCTATAAACTCATTTTAACACATGAATCAGCTCTTAAGGTCTCAAACTAATAGATTATCAATCTTAGTGCATTGAATTCCTGTTAGATACTGAAGCTTGAGTGGTTACATCAGTCCTGTTCCCATTTTGGTGATGTCAGAGCAGTAAAATACAAGTGTAAATGTGCACTAACCCACTTTATTTGCACCTCTTTCATACGACATATTTTACATGTTTTCCCATTTAAAGGGTCAATATGTAAGAAATGGTCACCTCATTCATACTCCAAACAAACAGGGGGCAGCGTAGCGATCCGGACAGCGCTATTAGGGCCTGTGTCAACATAGCTTTTTTGTTTTGTTATGATTTTACCGACACTGAACCTTTGCAGCTTACTATCCGCTTGTTTTTTGTTTGACATCAGGACATCAGAACAAGCATGATGTGGGTGCATGACGTGATCCATAAGACTAAAAAATACAGTGGATATTATCGCCTGGGCGAAGAAAAAGAAAAACTGACGTCAACTTTCTGAAAAGTTGAGAGATTTTCAACTCGGAGTGCTCGGAGCGCTTGCAGGCCGGGCGCTGTGTCTTTTCTCTGAGCAGCTGCTGCAGATGCTCGCATCTCATTGGGAACATTTTAAAAAAGATATTGCCGCTTAGAAAAAAACGCTATGTGGACACCGGCCCTTACAAGACAGGACAGGTCAGGACTAGCAGGTTAGCATGCCAACTTGAGTACATATCTCTGCAACGCAATACATAGATGTCTTTGTCGTAACGTCACAACTGTTATTTCTTCTTCTATTTTTGAAGTTTTCACGTATTGCTCCTTTAAGTGATATACAAAGCGGACCACTCTGACACTCTAGTATTAGTTCAAATCCAAATTTCAGTCTGTGGTTTGGTTTAGGCACAAAAGTACTTCGGTTAAGGTTTGGAAATTGGTTTGCGTTTAAACGTGTGATTGAAGTCAATACGTTTGATCAAAAAACACCGTCTTTCCTGTAACCAAGTGCTGTGAGAATTAAAAAAAATCTTTAATAATGCTGTTCTCAGGGTGAGCAGATACTGCGTGGCAAGATCAGATATTTTTGGCACATGACATACGTTGCCACTGAGCATTTTGCTGACATGTTAAGTATGAACATGTTTACAGCTTGTCAGATATGTTTCCAACTTTCCAACGTTTCCTCATTTTGTTGATAGAGAACATAATCCAGGCTGTGTGCTGTGTACAAGTGTTTGCTGTTTCATGCAGAAAAATACCAGATCCTTCTTTACTTCATACAGTAACATCTGCTTCAGTTTCAGTGCAGCTGGAATATTAATGGCAAAAAACAATAAAGTGTGGAGGACTGGAGATGTCACTGAGTAACATTACATCAGACAGAACATAACTCTTCTTACAGCACTCTGTGACAGATTCTAGTTCAAAGAAGCTTTTTTTACCCAAATGATTGACAGAGTTGTTAACCTACTCTCTGTAGTGTGAAGTCATACGACGTAGATATGTTGCGTGTGTTTCTTAATGTTTTTTGTCGTATGTATGTACGTCTCATCGTCATGTAAACAGGCCAAAATCCAGTAATCCTGTCAGTCTTTGTCGAGTTGTCTGTTCTGTTCACCTGTTCCTGAGGTTTATTCTGAACAATTATCTTGTCTCCTTGCGTGACAGACAATTGGAATGCTGTGTGTAGCCTGGTTCTTTCACAGATAACCTAAATGGAATCCACGTCAAGTTAAAATGCCTTCCAAGGAATCTGTAGTCTCTTGAGTTGCTCGTTACGTATCATCAACCAAAGTACACACACAACGCCGTGGGAGTAATTCTGAGGGTTATTTTAGAAAATGCTGAGAGATGTCGTACAATTTCAGGGAAACTCCTCCCTCACAGTTTGTTGTGTCTCTGACTTCGCTAGCTGTTTTCCAATCCGGCATGAAAAGACAACCTTTCTTCTGACTTCAGTGCGGCTCGTATTTCTTTCAACAATGTAGTGAAAAACGATACTGTACTTGCGCCTTCGCTCGCAGGTTATGACCGGAGCATGACCGCACAAAGCGGATAAGAGCCGTGTCTGTATGCCTAGAGAGTACATCTAAGCCTGGTCTCTCATTTCAAGATGTTTCTATGTGCTGCAAACATGCATGCGTCTCATAGAAATTTTTTTTTTTTTACCGTAAATCACATTCCAAAGATATTGAGCACCGTTATCCTTGTTGTGCTGGTGGGATTCATTAACGGAGAGCAGAGATGTGGAAATCTGGGAGACATTTATTGTCGTCAGTGTCTTTGTTGTTGTTTTGTTACCGCTGGGATTTGTTTTCCAACGAATATCTGTTAATGCAGCTTGAGTTCCTGTGGAAGCACGCAGCCACCCGTCTGCAGTTAATATTTCCACCCCAAGCGCAGGTGCTGGCATGAGTCAGAGCAAATGTCTTGAGTGCAATAATTCTGAATTAATTAATTAACCGAAGAGACGCCAGAGTAATCATAACATACTCCTGGACGTGAGACAGGCATTGCCCCTTAAACTTCTGTGTTAAGATGAGCAGACGCTGCATGGATTCGAGGCCCCGACCAATTTCAGAATCAGGATGAATTTCTGCTTTATTTTTTGGCATGTGACACGCCCTTTGCCCATCGGATCTTCTTCGTCACTTGAAAAAAGTCGTAGTTTGGTCAGGATTTGTTACAATTTGGAGTAAAAAGGTGAGGACCCAAATGCAAATCACCAGGGAGGATGTCAGGATATAGAACAAAGGGTGCCTTATTTAACAAAAGCTGAATAATCCAATAACCATGAATCCAAAAACAACCAGGAAGTGTAAATCCCAAAAAAACAAAGCAGTAACACAAAAGCTAAAACAGAATAACAACCGAAAGGAGCAAAGAACCACTCGGGGAAAAAAACAAGAGGAACAAAAAAAAACACAAACATACCACGGGCTCAGGTGGAACACAGGGAGCACAGACACAGAAAAAGGGCAGGAAATCAAAAACGGGAAGGAAATGAAAAGCAAAACATGACACATGAGGGTCAAACTTCCAAATAAAACAGGAAATAGAGTTAAAATAAGTACATTACTAAGAAAGGTAAACATTTACATTTAGCAGATGCCTTTGTCCAAAGCAACTTACTTCACAACTTCACACACTGATGGCGGTAACTGTCATGCAAGGTGCCGACCAGCACATCAGGAGCCGTTTGGGCTTCAGTATCTTGCCCAATGACACTTTGACATGCAGACCAGGAAAATCGAACCTGCAACCTTCAGATAACAAGATGCTGCCTCTACACCTGAGCTACAGCTGCCCGACTTGTTTCCGATCATGTTGCGTGAGTTGAAATTGAAACTTTTGTTGACCTTTGGTTTCACACGGAGCACAAATCGCAGCCTCCTTGGTGAATGTCTGGGTGTGTTTTAACCCATTCATCCAACCTGTCCTCCTACCTACGCCGTCCACGTCACTCTTCTAACATGTCACCCGACGTCCTCCTTTGCTGCCGTCATGATTACAACAGCCACTCAAGGCCGCCACCTGACAATAAACATATGTCGCAATAAGCTTCCTGCACGAACGACCTACTGTAAAAGACCATTTTCTGGTGAGGACGGGCTCAACACAATTCCAGTTTTATAGACCCTTTCCCTGCCAGACATTGTGGCTTGTCGAAGCAGGAAAAGCACCAGTGTGACCAATAACGTTTATGATGCCCCGCTCCATTAAGCATCCCAGAATGCCAGGTCTGTAAGTGAGCATGCACAAAAAGTACACATTTACCAAAATTTGGTCATTAACCAAAGGACTGAACAAATTGCATCTCCATTTCAGAGAAACATGACTGGTCAGGATTTCATGGCAATCAACTGTTGAGTCTTTACTCAGAACCACAAATATGAACCTCGTGCTGCCTTCTCACTAATCTTATTGCAAATTTAGCTGAACAACAGATACTGGAACTGTTTTGAGTTCACACCTCAGAGAATAATCAGCTCTGTGTGGATCACCTTACTTGCTGTGTTTGCACGTGCACCACTCATTTTCTTGCTATTGAATTCATTACACGATAACATCAGAGAACACAACGTGTTTGCTCCTGTTTACTCTGTTTAACTTTGCTACTGTACTGTGTATGTAACCTGTTCATAAAGTTAAACAAACACCTCTGCTATATGTGTAAACTAGCAGCAATTTATATTTCCAGGATTTATGCCCTAATCACAGTAAGAAGCTAAGAGTTCAGTGGTAGTACCTGGCTTCTATTTGTACTTTAACTGTGACATTACAGGAGTGTAAATACTTTGTGACGAACGGCCAAAATTTAATCAAGGCCAGAGAAAAACGAGCTGAGAGATGGATGCATGACCATAAATAGATACCTTACCTCATTGCCATGCATCCTGAAAACACCTGTGTTTAAAAAAGAAATATAACATAGCATTAACAATGTGTGGCTTTTGAGACGAATACAAACGCTTTGCCCTATCGAAGGCTTTATGATGGGAGGTGGTGGTTCTCATCTTTTGTCCACGGGGGCCGCCAGAATCGACAAATAGTGAAAGTTCCTTATAGCAGCTTCATTTTCAGACACAAATAAAAGCAACATTGAAGCGGTGGTAAGTAGTCATTTGTTCTTGCGTTTTTTCAAGAATACAAACCCTGGGTTTCTGCAACAATTTGTATGATGGAATTTAAGGTGACATGCTAGCTACAAACAAAGCATTACAAGACACATTACAACAATGTCTTGAAAACTTGAAGGAAACATGCATGCTCAGGTTTTTGTTTGTTTTGGGTTTGTTTTTTTTGTGTGTTTTTTTCATGCAGCAGTCAAGATTTGCACAATACTGGGCGCGACAGCATGCCAAGCTAATGTTACCTGAACCGGAGACACTAACATCTGGCTGTAACATGCTACCTGCTAATCTGGCAAGTTGATAACTTTTCCATCACAGCCAAAAATCAAGCAAGTGCAGCTAAGACGTACTTAAATATTTGCAAGCCAGCTAATATTAAATAGCAACAAGTCCAGCTCAGCATCTACCTGCAGCCTTTTATGATTTTGATGCCGTTATTTTAAGATCAAATATTTACTTCTTCTTTTTTAAACTTTAGTTAGTTTCATACGGTACACAAACACCAGTCTTTTGAGGGGAATATCCTGCATTTGTTCGACCCACTCATCAACCCCATCTTCTATCCTGCTTGGACTTTCTTTTATACGTTACCTGAGCGAGTCGTGCAAGGTACATGGACGCATGTTTTTAATAGTTGTGTCTCCACGTTCCCGAAACTTAAACTGTCAAATAATCCAAATGTCTGAATGTATTTGTAGAATCGTTAGTGAGTTCTGACCAAACATGGCTGCTAAACTAGAGTTTTGTGGTCTTTCCAGTTATGGTCCATTATTAGCATCATTCTTCACAACTCAATTGACCCAGACTGTAATTACCACAGGCGATACTAGAAACTATGCACTTCTTGTGAATTTGTGGTTTCATTGGAAGCCCCCCGCCCCAACCACAGCCCGGGGCGGGGGGACCTTCTCGGCTCAGCAGGAAGCCACGTGTCTTCACTTCTTCATTGCCAGCCTTGGGAAATGTAGCTGTGACTGTTATCCCACAATTTTCCTTTAAAATTAAAGAAAAGAACATTTGAACCCCCCTCAGTGCTCTGATGACAGTTGATGACCCTTTCCCGCTCTCAGTGTTTACCACAGATTTACTGTTAACATGGATTAAGTCTGCTATCTAACCAAAATTTTCTGGTCTTATGTATCAAATGACTTCACAAGAATCCCTCTCATTTAGAGGAGATTTTGGGCAAAGCCGGGCCTAATCTGTTATAAAACACTTCCTGTTTCTGGGGAGTTTCAACAAATTAGCTTTGCCTCCTGAGAAAATGTTTCTACATGCAGAGAAGCCTCTTTGCTAAACTAAATATCGTGTCACAAGTGATCTGGCTCATAAATATTTATTTGAGAAAGAGCATCGCTCGCAATGTTGATCCCTCTCTGGTAGAGGCCACTTGCTCTGTATCATCTTACACTGTCTGCTTTACATTTCAGACTATGAGACTGAGGAAAAAGTGTTGATGGAAGAAGCATTCAGATCATTTACTGAAAGGAATAGATTGAGATGTTTGTTTTCTTGCCATGAATCAGTAATAATTAGTTATTTAGTTAGCTTTACTGTAAGTGGTGCCCACCTAGTAATCAGTGTGTGACACCCATTACTAAAGCTAGATTACTTTACTGTGTGTGTGCGTGTGTGTGTGTGTGTGTGCGTGTGTGCGTGCGTGTGCGTGTTTGATTAAATATCTTCCTCTTTTTTTTACAGTAAAGAACATTTCCCCTCCAGCTTCTGCTGCATACAGTTAGATAAAAAAAAAAGAGAGAAGCCAAATCCACTCTTGATCCCACATGCTAAAAAAGTGATATCTAAGCTCTACTCCTGTCCGTTAACAGCTCCAGATCAGAAACCAAATCCAATTTTTCTCCGGGTGTTTATTCCTCCAGAAGACCTGGCTCTTCACCCGACTCTCTCCTCCAGAGCTGACCGGCGGCCCTGCACACCACCCAGCAAATGTCAAGCAGGAGAAATTACATACTACAAATTGTGTTTTGCGCTGGGGACAAATGACACATAACAGCTGCAGGAAGTGAATTCCTTCAGCAGGAGGCTACTGACTGGAAATGTAATGTATATAATGCCTATGTAGTGTATCCGGACCCACGGTTCAATTTTGCCACAGGGCCCCCATGTCTTATACAACCGTAGCACTGGGACTTTGGCAGAACACAAAGGATGAATATGATATTCTGTTTGGCCCAGCAAACTTTTGATGGTTGCTGTGATTATTGCATCGGATAAAAGTGCTCTCACCAATCTGAACAGAGTCGACTCAGAGACTGAAACACGGCAACACAATAAAAACATCTGACAGGATTGTGATCTGAGACCAACTCAGCGCCTGAATAAAAGGACATGAACCTTGGTTTATTTTGTTTGAAATACTTTGTGCCTAGATAAACGGAAAATAAGGTAAGCTTTGTAAAATGAAATGTGCAGTTTGTTTTGAAAACAGGCTCAATAAAAGGACTGCTGCTTTAAAGGAGCACTCCACAGATTCTATACATGCTGTTCAGCTTACTCATGACGGGGAGGATTACTCAGCCTGTGCAAACAGTTGTATCATGTCTACTGGGGCTTCGAGAGGACATTCGTTAAGCTTGACAAAATAAACACAATGATGTCATCGTGACGTCATCGGCATTATTTCAGCCACAGCTTGAGACTGCAAGCCTGCGTTACGTCAAATAAAAGACGTTTTTGCATTACGGGAAATGTAGGATCAGGCGTCAAGACTTCCCTGCTGCTTTGATTGTGACTGTTCAATTGAGACAAGCGGGCAGTTCGGAATGTGAATGTTGCTGTGTGGGTTCCCCACTTTGAGGGAATGTTTGTACCAAATTTGTTTATTTGTTGTTGCTTTTTAATTTAAAAATGCATGAACATTAAAAGTATGTACAAAAAAAATTGTCAATACCAGGGGCATGTGTACAGTTTTAAATAAAAAACACAGCAAAAAGGAGCAAATTGAAAATATGATAAATACAAATATAATAAATAATACACTCAACATCATGTGTTATTAGTCCAAAAACTGAATTAATCCTTAACTAACAACTATGGTCCATGGGCCATATTGTTTAAAAAAAAAAAGCCCAAAATGTTTTATTTGGGGTTCGTCCATCTCACCTTGTTTATGTGGAATTTCCATAATAATATGAACAGTATAAAAACAAATAAAACATATTTGTTGTGAGGTTTTCCTGTTTTCTTGCTTATAAAATGTCGAACATCCGGCCCATCTGTACTTAACTACAGCCTCACAGCTAGGACAGTATACTGTAAACTGAGGACAGTAGAAGTAAACTGTTAAGAATTAAATGCCGAACACTAGACTCCATTGTAACAATCATAGCCTATTTAAAGTTGTGTATTCACGAGGCGTTACACAACATCTTAAAGGGCAATTACTTGTGGAGCAAGATGCCATTTCGGGTTCCTGAACAGTGAGCCATCAAAATCCTAAAGATTGAATGGTTGCTTTATTTACACAGCGCTTTGTTAGCATTTTCTGTTCTCTGGTTTCCCTCAACAAGCTCTCCTGCAGAGGTTTTCCTTTTTTTTTGGCAGCTAGGCACATTCAGCTGTTATTTTATTAAAATACCACCCAAACACCATGTCAAGCTCAATACATGACCTCTCACTCATCCCCTGAGAGGGACACCGCCACGTACTGACTCTCCATACAATTAGAGCCCCTTCAGTCCTCTGCAAGAGTTCCCATGTCTCCAATCTTCCAGCGGATGTTAATATATCACCAGTGAGTCTGCAGTCTGACCTTTGACTCTGGGAAGAGTCAGTGGTGAGTCAAGCTAGGAGGGGGGTCAGAGCAGAGACACACTTCCAGCAGGTGAGGCCGATTTAAGAATTTCTTTCCCGCTATTGAGGGAACAAAAACACAGATTCATCCTACAACTGTTTTAAATCTGGAACGTGTTTTTCTTCACACTTTGACAGTTTTGAACATCTGACATTCTTTGATTTTCTCTGCAGCAGCTGAAGACTGAAGTGTCTCTGTTCTCCTGCAGCAAATAACAACTTTGACAGCCACATTGTTCTCACTGCATCTTGACCGCTCCAGTCTTGAATTTCCAAACAGACCTTGCCATGATGGAGATGGAACAGAAGGCTGGGAGTTTTCTTGCTCAGGGCCAAACTGCTGTCAGGACCGTGCTCCCCCCCAGTGCGAGAGGTACGAGTGCTCGGCTGCTGTTGATCAGAAAACAATAAATGTAGCTTTTTCTTTGGAACAGTATGGCAGATTAGTTTAATACTTTCAAGTCTAGAAGTTGCAATATAACCTCAGCCAAAACAGTCATTTTTTTCTGATTAGGAAATATTTGTCTTTAGTTTGGCGACAATAAATGACACTTCATGGCAACTGGACATATGATTTTGAAACAATCTGTTCACTGTGTTTCTACACCCTGATGGTACAGTACAGTACGGTGTGTCCTCTGTTCTGATTGGTGACAGCGAGTTTGTTAATATCTGATGGGAAATGGAAGCGTTTTCAGGTAACAGTGTTTGTTTTGTTCTTCTTCCTTGTTCCTCCTTCATGCACCACCACTGGAGGATGTCCAGCTGGTCCAGCTGTTTCAGAAACTGCTGTTGATGTCATCTGCTGAGTTACAGTATACATTACTGCCTGACTGGAAATTTGTTAACACTTGGAGAAGCTTTTCGTATGAACTGGATTAAGTGTTGTTTGTCCTAACAGTAGTTCAGGACGTTGCTGCAAAACCACCTTAATTTCAAATTTCAAACATTGGATTTGTCAAAAAAGCTGTTTCCTTTTGTCTATTCAAGCTTTAAAACTGTTCCCCTCAAGTATCAGTAGTCGGTTTTACATATTTCTCCAACGTGTTAACCATTAGCGATGATGATTTTATAGGAATGTCATCCCCAGATGACAGTAGTAAACTTGCAGTAGTCATTCTTTGATAGTAAAATACTGGAGGAAGGATTGTAAAAGTCTATAAAGTATCCTGAAATCAGATGATGTGTTCTCCGCTTACATAACCTGGTTTTTGAGTTCAGAGTGAGGTCATAGGAAAACTGGCAATAGGTACATTTTTTTATCATATCCTTTTTATTCATCGTTATCTGATAATGGGACCACTGGGGTTTAGACTGGTTCCCTGTAAACTCACTTTCACCATACGATTTAGTCTCACACCAGGCACAGTCTGGCTCGCAATCCAGAGATCAGCCTCACTGCAACAGCAGCGATGACACTAATACTGTTTGGAAACACTAGAGGGTGGAAAAGTTGTCCGTTTCCACTTTATGCAAATGTGTCATGCTTTCAAAGAATAGATAAAAATGTGTGTTTGACGCTGCTTTCAAATCTAAGATGTTATGTTTGGTGAGAATACGTTGTAAATGTTGTGACCTCAGAGGCACAGTCGGACCCTCAGTGACCCCCGCTGGTGCAACCCTGTGAGAATTGTTTGCTTCTAACTTGAAAATACAGAACATGATTTTTTCTGGCTTTTGTCAAACATCCGATGATAGGACTTGGTATGACACTTTTTAATGGTTATGTTCTGGCACTCACAGCACAAAAGTCAAAAGTCTAAATTACTTTATAAACTTTGAACAAAGATTGTTTTCTAACCCTAACTTCATGGAATGTCATGGAAGCCATTACATTTTTGCAAAACGTTTTTGGCAATTTAATCAGATAGAAATGTAATTTCTAGCTGGACTGGTGATGCAGAGCAGTTGTGGTCCACTGATACAGGAGTATCTAAACATGCAGAGCTCTAAAAGTGAGGCCAACTCAGTCCTGGAGGACAACTACTGTAGCTACCACAGAAATAGTTTACCAGATGTTAAAATGTCTCTGTCAGCACAATAGTGTTACAGCAGTGCAAAATGGCAAAAAACTTCTACTGGTGTGTGCTAAAAATCTAAATGAACTTTGAATTTTGACGATTTTGAAGATGGGTTCCGGAAGAAGAGGAGTTGGAAGGAAAGGATCCATTGGCGCTCCCATATTACACCCGTGGACCCACAGTTTAGGGTTTGATACTGTCATGAAACTAAGATGTTCTGGATGTGGTCTGAGCCGCGATTACTGAGTGCTCATGAAATAATGTTGTAATGACAGCTGAGTACTCATCAGCTGGAACTTCAGGTGTGCGGGCGCTGCAGCTGGTGTGGTCCCATCACAGGATGGTCTCTTGTCTGAAGTTGAACAGCAAATTTTTTTTTTTTTTATCCCACACACTATAATAAATGAGCGTAATGAGAAATGCATTCGTGCCCAAATGAAAAAATAACGCAGGGATTTTACTGGCCTTTGCCCAGTTTATTGTCATTAAACTAGTAGCCTTTGTTGAGATATTCTTTGTGGATTTTACTGGTTATTTGACACCAGCTCAGGTCATTGACAGACTATTGGTTTGTACTCAACTGTCAAACACAGTATAACAGTATAACACTGTGCTATTTGTGCTGAACATTAAACTAAACTGTGACTAGAAGCCAGTTAACCGTTACTCAGTGCAAATGAAGCTGTTTAAGAGGCGACCTTTGTTACAACAGCACATACTGACATCTTCATAGTCACTAAATTACTGTTTTTATTCCAGGAAACGAGATGAAACATTGACCACGTATCGGTCAATCACTCACTGAGCAATTTGCTTACGCATGCACACTCGCAGAATATACTTTAGAACATATAAACACCACATGCCTGAACGAATTACCCATTTACTAATACACATAAACAAATACACACAAAACACATGAAAAACACTACCAGCAATGTTACAGGAAAGACACGGAAGAGCAAACATATTAGAAAAACAAATACACATACTTTGATTAAATTACGACATGCAAACCTAATTACAGACAGAACAAAGTAACACAAATATACACAGAGACATTCATCATCATTCTCACACAGAGTTTGACCCTAAATTTTCTCCTCTCGTCTTGCTTCCCAGGAGTACTCAGTGAGTTGCTTTCGCGGTTTCAAGGAGAAGGCGTTCGCTACAAAGCCAAGCTGATCGGGATGGACGTGGTTCCTGACTCCCAGGGAGACAAGATGTGCTGGGACTCTATGATGAAACTAAAGGTGATCTCTCCTCCACTCCACAGCCAAAATCAACTTACCTTCTCACTCTCTTAATTAGAGCTGGTTGACTTTCTGTGAGTCACTTTATCCGCAGGGAAATTTAAAATAAACATCAGACGCATCATATGATCTTCATATATGTGAGCTTAAAATGTGTCATCAGTGGTTGTTATGACATGGTGTGATTCAAGGGTCATTTTTGGAGGCCTTTCTTGAAGGAGAACACTTTAGAGAGTGATGTCATCTGTTAGCTCACACCAGTGGCAATGAAAAAAAGCAGTTACTTACTCATAGAGACTAAATGTGACTAATCAGCCCGCAACGATAAGTGAAGACAACTCACAAATACATTAATTCATTCCCCTTGGACGTTTCCATGCTTTAGTAACATTACATTTGAAATGGCTGTTTAGAAATTGATCAACAGAAAAAAAGCTTTAAAGTTAGTTTAAATTCAAAGGTATATAGGAATGACTTGAAATTTAAAAAAAAATGCTCATGTCCCAGAGAAGTTTGGTCCAGATCTAAATCCAATCAACAATTTCAGGTAGAATTTACTGTAAATAAGACAAAGACTCTACAACCATGCTAGCAGCTCTGTAAGGCTGCACGTACCGTACTTACTAAATACTACCATCGCAACATTAACATGTTCACAATTAGAGTGTTAGCATGCTGATGTTATCACAATCTTGAAATCAGTGTCAGCATGCTAACATTTGCTAATTAGCAAAAAACATTAAGGGTAACTTCACTAATCTTGGAATACAATAATATTTCTGGTTCAGCTGTATCAGTTTTGACCATTTGTTTTTAAGTGACATGGTGGATCACCAAGGTCAGTAGGTTCATCCTCTGGAGATCATACTGACTTGAAGGGGAAGAAATAAGTATTTTGTTAGGTTTTTTTGTAATTAATTTCAATCAGAAAGCTGTTTTCACTTTGACTTTTTTTTTTCTTTTTCTGTCAAGCGGTGTTAAAGAAAAGCCACATTACATCTAGTTTGATTCAATTCTGTGAGACAATTAATCGTGAAAGCCTACATGAACTATGTATGAACTGTAAAAAAGGTTATTTGGATTGATAAAAGGTTGTGGGAAAATTGCCTCAGTGGAAAAGGGACTTCTGACATCCTGCATACTCTTATGTCAGTGACTTCAGGCCCTCTAATCTCTCAGGACTTTCATAAGCAAGTGTATATATAGGCCTAGAAATGTGCAAAAGCGTTAAAAAACAACAACAAAGAAAACAACGTGATCCACAGAGGCTTAACATGGATGTAAGTCAGTGTTGTGGAAAAAAACTTAGCTTTAGTCAAATCAACTTACTCTTATTAATCCCACTTTTAACATCCAACCCACTAAAATACGTTCACTATGAACGTTCTATTAGCCTAGCAACACGTTAGCCTCAGAAAGCTGCAGATTCAATATAGGCTCGAAGAAAAAAAAAAAAGTTCTACTAAATTAAACAGCAACAATCACAAAACAGCAGCTTTAAAAAAGAGTACACAATTATCCAACAAGGTCATTTGTGGAGTAAGTAAAACTCACCTGGGTTGCATCCGAAATTCCATACTATACACTACATACTCAATATGTGCACTATCGTTCAACATACTTTTGAGTGAATAACAGTAGTATGCATCTTTTCCGACGCACTGCTTAGTGCGGAAGTGACGCACTTCCTGAGAGCCTCTTGCTGATTGGATTGGAGACGCGTAGCTGTGGTAACCCATGCCAACCTCACCTCTACCGGCAATCTGCAATAATACTCTTTAAATACATTTAATAATAATAATCTAATAATACAGCCTTGATATGCATCCAATAAGAAGCCACATAGCGTTAACATTAACACATAACATTTCTGGGGTTGTGACAGTAAAAAACATCCCCAAATCCAAGCAGGGTAGAACTGCTAACGTTAGCTTAAACTCTGATAGCATCCAGGCTTCCACAGTGATGAAATGCTACAAAGTGGATGTGCTGGCTGTATAGTATTTTGATGATGGGGATATAACCCATCAAACTGATGAATGATACGCAAACGCTATCCTTTGTGCTACAACTACTGTAGTAGCAGGCCAGACGTACTGATAATTGCAGTTTGAGTTAGAACAGAAAAACACACAATTCCTTTAATTCTTTATGCTTTTGCTCTTGAGTTTTGAGCTTTTGAAAGGCCAAAAAAAGTCACCACTCTTTTAGGCTACACCTGGCAGAGAACTAGCTTACAGATAAAAAAAACTAGCCACTTTGCTAATTCAGGCATATTTACATTAGGCCTAATGTTCATTTATATGCACTGTCCCTGACACCGCTTGATCATGACAGTTGAAGTGGAAACAATCAGCTTTTCAACTTTCTTGTTAGCAACATGGCTACCGCTAGCTGAATGGCTAAAGCAAAGAAAACAAGAAACAACCGTAAGAATCCCCCGTTGACCAAGAAACCCTGATCTCAGTGCTATGAAAAAAGGCAGAGTAAAACACCTTGTTATTTTGATAAGTAGGCAGGTTTTGTTTCTTCCTGATCCAGGAATCCTTAAATTCTTTTAAATCACTTCTTAAAACCCACTTTTATAGACTTGCCTTAATGTGATGTGGTCCCTGTATGTTTATTTTTACTCCTTCGAGTTCTGTTCTACTTATTTATTTATTTATTTTTTCTTTTATTTCGCCTATTTTATCTATTTTGTATCATTACCTGTTATCTCAACCGTTTCATGCAATCTATTTTATCGTCCTTTATAATTGTACATTGTATTCTTGCTTTGTCTGTCAAAGCACTTTGTAAAGCTTGTTTTTAAAAGTGCTATAGAAATAGTTTATTATTATAATTATATTATAGGAGGAAACAATGGCGGTTCTAGTTGTTCCACCGTTAGGCTACTTAAATCATGGTTGCTAAGCTATTGCAACAGACAATGTGGAGGGGAGGGCTTGAAGAACATGATGCAACAAAAGATTTTCCAAAAATAGAGGCTTTACTATGAATCATAATCAATATAAACATGAGTTTCACTCTTGGACATGTCTGCTCTGTCTCTTGCACGTTGTAAACTCCTCCTGACTGACTGTGCTCCTATTATATTTATTTCTGTGTCAGGGCATTGAGGTAGCAGGAAGGAGACAGGGAAAACACAAGCAGAGAGTTTGGCTCAAAGTTTTCTCCAGCGGCCTGAAAATCCTGGATGAACGGACCGGGGTGAGTTTCACAGACTCCCAGATCGCTCTCTCCTCAGTCTGCTGTTCACCTGTGGCAGTAGCGCCCTCCTCAGTTTGATTGTTAGTCTTGAAATAGTGCCTACTTTTTGTGTTTAACCAGACCAATCATTTTGGTTCTCTAGTTGACAAAAAGCTTGGATTAGGACTCAAACCACAGTTTGTCCTACTTTCAGGATTCTTCCGGGAGATAAAGGAGAATATTTGTAGGAACTGACATGGATCACTGCAATGACACTGTTTCACAATTCTTGTCTCTCTTGTTTCACAGGACACAGTACAATGTCAGTTTAGTGTCAGTGAGCCAGTTTAGTCCAGCAAAGATATGTTTTACTCAAATCCACCTCAGTTCGAAGTGAAAATCTCTACTGTCCTACTTCCAGTAATAGTCTGTTAAACACTGATGGTTTAAAAAAACATGTTGAATGAAATGAGGAAGTAGTGTTTCCCGTGTGAAATTAATACTCCACCATATGTGGAAGTCGTCGTTTGGAAATTATTTAATTTTGGTTCCACATCTGCTCCTCATCTGGACCTCTTTCTGGTTGTAGTGGCACCAAGTAGCACAAACATACATCTATCTATCATCCTGCCATTTTCAGCAAACTCCTCCAAGCACAGTCCAGTGTCCAGTTATCTTTTGTCATCAGACTAAAGGGTGATGAAGCAAGATCCAGATGAGCTCCACCACAACAGCCAGACAAAGAGTTTGAGTTGTTACTTTGTTTTTATTGCAGATTGGTTGCATTGTGTAACATTACCAACAAACTAAAATCCTCTTTATTATCTGTTCTTCAGGCTGTACTTTATGACCATAACCGGAGCAGAATCAGCTCTCTACAGAAAGATGAATCTGACCCCAGAGCTCTGTCCTACATCTACCAACACGAAGACACCTACATCTTGTTCTACATCAGGACAGCCACCCTGGTAACAACACAGAGTGCTACACGGGAAACATGCAGATTGTTTTAAGAACATCTGAACACCGAAGGGTGTCATTCATAAATATTAGCCATGGTTATGCTTTAAACAATGAAAACAACACGACCAGTTAATACCTGGTGTTGCGTGGCATTCAGTTAAGTTGAGTTAAGTTAAGTTAAGATAAGTTAAGCAAGGTTAAGCGTAGTTTAGTTAAGCTAAGTAAAATTAAGCTAAGAGAAGATAAGCTGAATTAAATCCAGCTAACTAAAGTTAAGTCAAGCTAAGCTAATTAATTAATGAACTAATGAATTAAATGTTACTTGCTGAATGGAGTTGTTGCAAGAAAAACCATCCAGTCACTCTATTGTGACATCAGAATTGTATGTACACTGCATCATGCCTGATCCGCCGTGTGATGCTTTAATGTGTCCATCAGGCAGATCCAGTCCTGGCTGACATCGAGACGGTTTGTCGGGGTGTGGAGTACGAGACACCACAGGAGCATCCACAGGCTCCAACACAAGTCAGAGAAAATCTTTACTTTGTTTGTCTATCAGAGGGGTTTCATGTGGGTGGGGTTTTTTTTAAGTTTTAAGTTTTTCACAGGTGTTGTTTGTTTGTTTCAGACCAGTCTTCCGCTGCTTCCAAATGACATTTCAGCCCCTCCAGCGGAGGTAAATGAAGAGTAACAACACTTGAGACTCCTGATCTTTTTCTAAAGTTAATCTTTTAACATTTCTTGATCTTTTTTTCCCCCAAAATGGTGAAGGTCACATGTACAAACAAACGTCTTCAGTGTTTGAATGTGCTGTTATTTTCAGGGACCAGCTTTAGAGAATATCTTTAGTCCACCAGACTCTTCGTCAGGACCTTCACACCAGGTAAAATGAACAAAACCGTAATACCTGAATGCTTAGTCCACACTGTCTCACAGCACCATGAGGGATGATTTGTCCTTCATATCCATAAACAGTTCTGCCACTCTACTGTTGGTTGATGAATGTTTGATTGAGAAACACTGTTCTATTAAACACAGACTATAGTGTTTTCTTTTTCTCTGCCTACAGGCTTCTTCCACTAATGAGTTGATGGAAATCTTCTCCCCCCAGATGGAAGCACCAATGGTGCCCAGCCAGAGCCCAGGTCCCAGTCAGCCAGGTCAGTGAACCAGTGACTGTGTAAAATATGAATCTCGGTTTATGGTCTCAATCTCTAGTTTCAAATCTTCTTTCATTCAGAGTGATTTTCGTTTTGTAAAATAGATGATAGAGCAGGATACGCTTGGGTACATGGCTACATTGTGATTGGTATTTGAGTTCTCAGTCGGATCTGATTACCTCCACCTTTTTATCCCATATGGTCACTTTTGGCTCCAAAACACTTCGATGGATTTTTCTGTGATGCCAGACTCAAGACTTTAAAATGGTAGTCCACTAACCGAAGGATGACGTCACAGTGTGTTTACACTTGGTTGCAACATGAGACCGACATGAGATGTTTTGCGAGTCTCTCAGAGTCTCTGAGTCTCTTTGGATCGAGTTACCAAAGACTCAAACCATTCTTCTAACAACTCAAACATGTCATTTGTAGAAGTAGTTTGTTGATTCTTCTTAATTCTTAAAATCCATAGCCTATAAACTATATTGTTTTCTTTACATATTAAAGAGTCCCATCTGTTTACTTATAGAAATGTTTATGATTATTATTTGAGTTTGTTTGTTTTAATAAATGTCACCAAATATTTTGGAACTGGCACAGGTTTTTATGACCATTTCATATGCGATTTCCAATCTATTTTCTGTTAATATGCATTAAACTGTGATCAACTGGACTTCCTTTACAGCACATATTCTGAAACCAACACTATCTTAATATGATATACATAGAGAATATGATATAATATATAGAGAAGGGGGGCTACTCATATGAACTCATATAAAAAGTAATGCCCTTTTAATCATGACTTAGGATGCACTAGAAGTGTAGCTGTATCTGCAGAGATCCTGCCGTCTGCCTGTATTTTCTTATTATTTTGCTGTGTTTCTGGAAGTAAGCGGTTCTTGCGGCAAAATAGTTGATTGTTGAGTCTCATTCCCAACCCCAAGTGACGGTGTTTGATGACCAGGGGATGGTATGTTTACTAACAGCAAATGACAAATCCTGCATAGTATACCTTTAATTTTAGAGATAACCATTTGTGGTGTTTTGTTTGTAGGCTTAACAGGCATGGACACAAAATGACAGGACATGAAGGCACAGAATATGATAACAGTACAGCCCTTTTCACATGATGGGTTTGCTATCATGCAAATATCACATGAGGTTGTTCTGTCATAAAACTACGCGACCGACAGACAAACAGTGATCACTTTCCTCTTCTTGATTTCAAGACGACTCACCGTTGGCATCGCTGTCTAACTGAATCAAAGCTTTAACACGTCTGCGTTGTGTGACCACGCTTCACACTGTGGTGTTCAAACTGTGGTTGAACGAGACAATTGGATAATATTTCAGTGTGCAGCAGATTTAAACAAACCACTTTATCTCACTATAAACAAGACAAGAGAGCAGCGATCTGGAGCCTCACTGATCCTCTTAAACCAATAACCTTTGACCTGGAGGTGCCCGAGAGATGCACACAGCATTTTCCCATGTTCCCATATTTGATATATGTATTCCCATGGCACGGCTGAAGAAGAGCCAAGTTTCAGTCGCGCTTTAATGTGAGAGGAATGTGCAGTGCTTACTGTGTATAAACGACTGAAACGAGTTATCTCAGATTTATTTTGCCTCTCTCGTCACATGCTCCGTTCCCACACTGAAGGATTCAGTCAGGCTGTCTCAACCTTCAACTCTTACTCTGTTAAAACCGCCATGTATGGAACGACAGCCATGAAAATACGAACATGTTTGTTGATGCTCGACTTCAGAGTGTGTGAGTAGGCGGTAGTGTGATGTTCATATAGTCCAGTAAAGGTTGAAAGGGTGGTGTGATTCATTTCTTAAACACCAGAGGCCGAGGGTTTTTTTTTTTTTGTTTTTTTGTTTTTTTTGTGGTGAAAAGCATGATTAAACAATATACTTGACACTAGATTTTGCAGGTCACCCTTTTTCAAATTTTAGTTCCTCGTCCACACATTACACACCAATAAACACATTATGTTTTTGTTTTTTTTAAATAAATAATAATGATAAGAAGAAGATGACTTTAAAGGAGAAGACAGTGATAACCAGATAGGAGAAAGTGGAAAGAGAAGATTAAAATAAAATAAGTTTTATATTTGTGTTTTACTTTGTTGGGTTCAGTGTAATGAGCATTAATATGTAGCAGTGCAACCAGGGCACTGCTTTAATGTATCTCCTTCTTCTTCTCAGAGTCTCCACAGCTCTCCTGCCCTCCAACGCTCTCCAGCTCTCAGATCCTCTCCATGTACCCTACACAGCCGGTGGGGGGCTCTCCATACTCCTCTCCTACCTACCCCCCCACCAACATGCCCTGGGGCCAGCAGGGGCTTGTGGGTAATCAGTGGGCAGGCCCTGCTGGGGCACCCTGGCCCGCAGTGCCAAACGGTATGCAAGCATGGGCACCAATAGGCCTCACAGTGCTCCCTGCTGGCGGCCCGGTTCAGGCTCATGACTCTCAACCGGGAACCGTTAGCGGAGGAAACACACCCACCTCACCCACTGCTGTCAACGAGAGTGTCGACCCGTTAGACTCCCTCTGGACTGGTCTTGTTGCCTCTGGAGCAACAGCACCAGTGCAGCCAGCACCCCCCACCTTAAACGAGAATCTGATCTGACAAGTTGAAAAATTGTGTGGTTTGGATTATAGAAGATTTTTTTTATATATATAGATTTCATATGAAAGGATAAGTTCAGCTAAAAGTGTAAATAGACTCATTATCTACGCCCCCCTATGATGATAGAAAGTTGGGAGTCCACAAAACATTTCTGGAGCTTCACAGCAGAACAGCAGTGCAGCCTTCTCCTAAACAACTGAAGAAGATGGGGACTTGTCTTAAAATGTAAAATGCATAAATACAGTCTCCGGAATAAAAGATGTTATTTACATCTTCGGTGTGCGGTCGAGCTCGTGCTCCCACTTCAGACTGGATGTGCACTTTTTGCTTTGTAGCTACGATGAAGATTTGGGCTTTAAAACGAGTGCAAATAACCTCTTTTCTTATTAATTTGGGATCTCTAGGCTTCCAGAGACTTGGATTATGGAGCCTTTATGGGTTTATTAGTGCAGTTATCCACATCTACTTCAGTTTTTCCGGAGAACGCAGCAACACTGTTTTGCTGTGAAGCCCCAGAAATATCTGCTGGAGTCCTAAACCGCCCCTGATTTTCCATCGGCATGAGGGCGAGTAGATAGTGACTGAATTTTTCATATTTTTCATGAACTTATCCTTTAACAGCACTAAATTTTCCGGATTTTGATTGTCGTGGAAGTTGTGGATTAACATCAGAGCTGCAGCAAGCGCTGGCATTGTTTTAGCTAATTTCCTGTCTGTTTTGCAATTAGCACTCCCCTCCCTCGTCCTTATGTTGCCACACTTTAACGACTCCTTTCTTTTTTTCTTTTTTTGTTGTTGAGGGAACTGTCTTTGTCTTTTCCTTTTTCTTCAAGCGTTTGGTAGCATAAGCTGTCAATTGGAGCTTACACTTTTCCGCCATTGTTGGTAAACAGGAGAACCCTGCTCTAATCCCCCGAGCATTAGGGAGTTCTCTCTCCTGAGTGGATGAAGTGGGCAAGGTTACCGGAAAACATCAGCAAAGAGAGGAGAGACATGAGTTACTGACCAAACACTCTATAGCAGTGACGACTGTTGGAGTATAGCGACGTGATGCAGGACTTTGTTTTTAGCTCTAAATTAATGCAGGAGCGTTGAATGTATTTTTAGAAGCGCTTGAACGACAGCAGCAGTGAGCCTGGCCAACCTCTCGCAGCACGTGGTATTTCTGTAACCACCACCACAAACAGTAGCAAAAAGATACATGAGAGAATGAGGAAACAGCTGCTTATTGAAAACCACACAAATGTAATTTCAAATGTTATTTTGTGTATATTTCCTTTTTTTTGTAATCAAATATTTGTGTTATTAAAAAGAAAAGAGGATTAGCCGATATTTACTGTCATTGTAAACAAGAAAATGTGGTGGTGTGATCCAAAACAAAACAGATTCGCTGTTGTTTACATGAAATAATTACAGTTGAAATCCTAAAAAAACATCAATAAAGATGTCAGCATTTGAAACTAATCATATTTGATTTAGTATGTTCTGTTTTTTGAGTTTCACCTAATACTTGAAATGACTTTTTCTCTCTTTATTTGGTTTGTGCTTCTTTGATATCAAATGAACTCCACTTTTTCCTTTTAAAAATAAAAAAAAAAACGAAACTCATATTGTGTCCTTCTGTTTTTCTGCTTTCTGCTTTTCTTAACCTGAAAAAAAAGTGTATAGACATGAGAAAAAGATAACACTGCTTCTCTGGAAATGTCGTCACGTTGCCCCAGATGCATGTACATTGTGCATTATCAAATACAAAACGAAAAAACCTGAACTTTCAAGAAGAAATGAAACAAACTGGCTGGCAGCATGTTAAAGTGTCTCTACTGTTGATCCCAGGTTGGGTTGCTGTCAGTCACCTCGTTGCCCACGCTGAATTACTGAGCATTTCCTCATTTGCAGTAAGTGTGCTGTCATGTCGCTTCCTCTACAGTAGCATCAGCCTGGATACTGACTCGCTGCTGGACATGGAGCACTTTATCCATCATTAAAACATCACTAAAGGCAAATATGGTAAGAAACAGTCTGTTTTATTTACATATTCAAATCCAGAGCTCCTTTCACACTTTTCTTCATGTGCTTAGCTCAGTTTGATTTCTTCTTGACCATCAAGGTGTCTATGAATAACCTGCCTGTTGTAGAAAGGCCATCAAGAGGTTTTATTATTTCAATGTGGCTAAAACCTCAGCTTCCTTCTGTTGTGTAACTACATACTCTGCTTTTTAAAAACTTTTAACCTCCATCTGATGTTATGAAACAGCAGGTCCCCTGTGTTTAGATTTAATTAAGTACTGATGTGTTGAGCTGCAGTCGTTCCCTACGGTTTTTACACATTTTCTAGAATAGAGGGGGAAGTTTAGGATCTAAAAATAAATGTTCCTGCCGTTGATGATGAAAGAGAGCATTATTACACACAGCTAGTTCTGGTTAATGATTCACAGGATAATCACCAGTGCTGTACTTTTACATTTCTATATTCCTTATCCTATCTTACACATATAAATTGTATTTTATAAATTATTTCACACTTTCTTTAATATGGAAAAGGGGTAATAATGCTTGAAATTTAGTCGTAAATGTTGAGGATCCTCCAGGTTTTCTCCAAGCTAGTGAGCACAAAGACTTTTAATCATCTTGACCGCAAAACTCAACTGAAACAAGGCTTTAATTATTGTTATTCCAGGAGCT
Organism: Diplodus puntazzo; assembly: GCA_963678695.2. Classification (NCBI taxonomy): domain Eukaryota; kingdom Metazoa; phylum Chordata; class Actinopteri; order Spariformes; family Sparidae; genus Diplodus; species Diplodus puntazzo. The sequence continues at coordinate 21,204,729 of OZ023163.1, forward strand.
AAATTACAATGAAATGCAATGACAGAATTTAATAAATTGATTAGCTACATCAAATGTCTGTTTTCTGTAGCCGTGACTGGCTGTGACAGATGAGCGTTACCTGAATGTGTTCAAACTTTATTTGCATAGCACCTTTCATGCAGGCTCGTTCAAAATGCTTCACACTTGACTCACTGATGAGACAGTACAAGGGTTTCAAAGAAGGCGTCAATAGGGTTCATTAGTATCCCAGAAAATGATGAAAGTTATTATCTTTTCACACACCCGAGAAATTGTAAAGAAAAGACCGTGTTTAAGTCATATTAAGTCATTGTCTCTTGCACCTGCAGAGGTATGGTCTCTGGCGAAACCTTCTAGCATCTGCTGTAATGTGTCAGTGCCAAAGAAGGCAACACACGCACACATAGAAGAGCACGTGCACACACACACACACACACACACACAACCACACACACTCACTGTGTCTTTTCTCTGCTGCAGCTGCTTGCTGACTGAAAGTGGAGCCCCTGTCTGCGTGTGTGTTTTGTGGTGTAGAGAAAAGTTTTGTCTGTTTCCTTTGTTCTTTGTAATGAGATAGACAGCTGCGAGCAGAGCTTGCAGCTCATTGGTGCAGCCCCGTCTCCATGGTGACGGCTGCAGGATGCTGGCTGTGTTATAAAGGTGTGTGGTCGTGAGCGCTTCCTGCTCTTCTTCACAGCCGCTGTCACAAGGTGCTCAAACAAGAAACAGTGGGATTGTTTTATTTCCGCCATGTTTTCTAGTTGAGAACAAGACAAGTTCATTCATAATGGAAATTGCTTTTATTTCCACCACCTTTCTGTTTTCTGACCCCGCCTATTAAAGTCAACCAATGATATCATATTTTATTTCTGTCCATGGGTTAGGGTTAGGGTTAGGACTGTAGCTCTACTTAAACTCTTCTGAGCACTCCCCCCCTTTTTAGTCTGGTGCATTGTGCAGATGAGATGACAACATCCAAACCCAAAATAGAGATGCATGACAGATGACACGGACTCAATGTTGACACTACTAAATGAAATAAATTAAGAGTATATTTCTACATTATTCTATTTCATTTTACTTTTGCGCTGCTACTTCTTGTTACTGTTTGCACACTGTTTGTTCCCTTGTGCTGATGTGCCAAATTGAATTCCTTCTACAGAGGATCACTAAAGGCACATCTTATCTTATCTTAAATCCTCTCTCTGTTTAGACTTTAAAACACCCCAGAATGAATAAATGTCCAGTCCTTTACCCCCTTTATTATGTAGTCTACATGTCTCAGAGTGGTGTTTTCTTTAAACTCTATGTTTATTACCATAGTCCTAAACAGGCCAGACATGACCCCCACAATAATTTTTGATAATTACATGATGCTGGTACAGTAATCTGAGAGAGTCTGTCACTGGTGGCTCACTGCCTATTACGTTGGTTGTACTTTTATCAAAAGTTAGAAGAATAAAGCATCTGTTAATGTAAGCTTTCCAGTTAAATATCTAAATCTGAATGAGTAAAGACACATTCACGCCATATATCCATCCATCCGTCTTCTTTCAGGTGGCTAAAAATACATCTTGTTGTAGATACCGTTTAGCAGTACAATGCTCTGCTTCTCCACAAGGGGTGAGTGGATGGTCATCTACTACAGGTGATACACTGACTAGGGATAAGTACCTCATACAAACCCTACATCAAAAACACCTGAACTATCCCTTTAATTCCTTTACGATAGTAAGCGGGTACTTCTTGCAAGGTTACAAGGTGGTTCACATGAAACACAGAACCATGAAAGTAACAAACATGGAGAAAAAAACAAAACACATAAAAAAAGAACAGCACAAAGCCATTGTGGCAAAAACGAATTGCACTGTGACCCTAAATGACCAAAATGCAAAAAGATGCAACAAAGATAACACGCGCATAGCATAGAAAGCAAAACCCCCTAGAGGCGTAAGCACCCTCTAAAAATCTGTCATGAAGACTCATCAAAGTCAGGAACCTCCTTAGCTTCAAGTAAAGTGACATACTTTTGCTCGGTATGATGGATGGGTGTCGGCATTGGCACTGACCTTATTAGGCACATGTTTTGTCTGTGTCACTTGGACATAGGTTTCAGTTGATTTTGTTGCTGTGTGCTGCAGGTTTAAGTGCTAAAGCAATGTCTGACCTCATGTCACTGCACATAAAAATTATTCCAACTGCAGTGAGGTGTCCAGATTTTAAATTTGGGCAAAAGGAGAAGAAGAAGGCTGTTTGTGCCAATGCATGTGGCTTTTTGTTTCACATGTATTATCTAAGTTATTAAGAATTTCTCCATGAAATAAACATCCGAATAAAGTCCTTTAAGACAGAAGAGTGTCTTTGTTTTACCTACTCCATGATAAAACTGGAAAAAAGTGTTTAGCAGAAATAGGATTTAAATGTATCAGTACTGATAATGTCTATATAATAATCACAATCTCTGAGAAGTTTGATTGCTGCCCTCACGATCTCACTGTTCAGGTTGTCATCTGCTGCAGAGTTGGAGGAGACTTCAAAATTACCAGGAAACTGTGTTGTTGCACGGTGCATTCTCACTGCATAAAGATAGCGTAGAGGTTTTGACGCCCTGTGCGTGTGTGTGTGCTTGCGTGGGGACCATGCCTTGCTGTGTTGCTAACTTCCTGCTTTAGCACCAGAGCTGCCGCAGTTGAGTTTGTGCTCCTGTGTTGTTGTCAGGGGGAAAGCATTGATGTCAAGGCTCTGAGGGCCAGGTTCAACAACAAGGCCAGCACCTCAGACACCAGCAGCCGAGACAGCGGCTCCCCGAAATCTCCACGACCTGGGTTTGGGAGGGCGATCCTGCCTGTGACGGACCACGATCTGGCGAATCAGAGACTGTCTCCCATAGCTCCTCCATCTGCGATGGCCGGCCCAGGCATAATGAGGTTCCCGAGGGCAGAGCCAATGGCAGCCCCCATCCCCTCCAGGCCTGCTGCCTTCCCTCGACCACCTCCGAATCCTGGAGTCAGACCGTCTATCCAGCCAGCAGATGCCACCAAGGTGAAGCAGACAGGGGAGATGCTACAGAACATGCTGAGGCACCAGAAGCCTCCAGGCATCAAACCGGCCCTTGCTCCAGCTCCAGCTAAGGCCCATGCTCCGGCTCACTCCCCCACCCCTCCACCGCTCCGCCAGCAGCCTCGACAGAGGAGCACAGGGGAAGTGATCCCACTGAGGAAGCATCTGCCCCCTGAAGGACCCCTGCCTTTGAAGCCCAAACGGCCTCCCAATGTCAACCTGGAGCCCTATAAGAAGTTCAGGCGAGGACCTGCACTCCCTGCCCCAAGAAAGCAAGACGGTGAGTCTCTCTGGATTAATCACTCAGACACGTGTAATAATGTCGGATTTAACTTATAAATAAAGACAAGTCTAGACATTCCCAGACCTCTGTTTACAACTCTTTTGGCTTAATGTTATTAAAAGGCAGTTTTTTCTTCCTTTCCAGGTAAGAAGCAGACAGTCAAAGTTCATTCTGTTTTTTAAAAAAATTAACCTCCAAAATAATGACAGTAGCTGCCGCTAGTCAATATGAAAGGACAAACTTGTACATTCTCTGCCCTGCTAACTTTTAGCTTTTTCACAGAGGACGTCTTTACATGTCAGAGAGGAAAAATACATCCGTTTATATCATATAGCTGCTACTATATCAAAAAGCCAAAACGATCGAACACTTTTTTACAATTCTTTGCTTGGAATTTTCAACAGTTGGAAATTGCAACTTTTGGTGGAAAGTTAAGATCATTAAATTAATACATTTTCACACCTAAATGTTGATGGCAGAGCATCAAATGCTAGAAAAGAATCATTACACAGTAGAATCTGATTTTTTTAAGACAAATCTTTAAATAAATGTTGTTTTTTTAAAACAAGTCATTAACCACAGTGTATCTCTGCGGTCATTATTAGCAGTAAAGTTTAGAAAAATAATAACAGTATTTTTTGGCCTTTTGTTGACTGCAGAGGTGTGACAGTTGGTTGCTGGTTACCCGTCTCATTTTGCCTTCAGTGTTTTCACATAAAGACGCTCTTTCTCTCTCCAGTTCTCCCAGCAGGTTCTCCAGGCTCAGTCGGCAGAAACATGTCTTTACCTGCAGTAAGCAGTCCTCCAAAACCACCTCAACGACCCAACAAACCCAGCAGCCTGCAGCGCCAAGTCGCCTCCTTGTGAGTGTTTAGTATCGCACGAGGGTTTCAGATTTTCTGATTGATAATAAATGAAAAATGTAATTTGAAAAAAAAATTATAGTTGCTGAATAATGAACCACTGTTGTGTTTGTTTGTTTGTTTATTGCAGGGACATAGATGATGACCAAGACACCTACGACGACATTGCCAGCTTTGATAAGAACGGTAACAATTACAGCTTGTTTATTGGTGCACCACTGAAGCTCCTTTATGTTCCACGGACACATTTTAAGTATTTCCTCATGTCCTTGCATCGTTATGTTTATTATTATTTTTATCAAACATTTATGTGTCACTTTTTAAAATGGAAAATAAACCTTGATGTCTTTAAATTGTGTGACTTCACAGAGTCCTGGAGTGACAACAGTTCACAGTGTATGGACGGGGTAAGGACAGAAAAACTGAATCTGAAATTTAACTCACTGTACGGAGAGAATAACACCCATTTTAATCATTCAAACCCAGGGGGCTCCTCTTGTGGGAGATTATTGGTGAAACTTTAAGTAGACTGATTTTACATTTATAAAGTTCTTTAGTCGGATATTATCAGATTTTCTTGTAATGATTGGCATTTCCCTGAAATCTGAAAATTCTCCTCATGAAAATGTTTTTTGCTTTAAAAGTGGCGCGCTAATAAAAGTTTTTTTTCTGGTAGGATGATGAAGACGTGTATGAGTCTATTGATGAGTGAGTATAAGTTTACCTTTATCATTTTACTACTGTATCTCGATATGTTAAGGGCTCTACTGGCTAAAAGTGGCTGCAGCTGCATGAACCTGAAGCAAATGTGTTTCTATTTTATCTGTTACTGCTACTGTTATTTTTGCCCGTACTGCAGCTACTAGAGCAGGTGACACTACAGCTGCTGCTATTACTGAAAATATACGATCCATGCACAAAATCATCCTTAACTGACACCAATGCAACTTTCACAACATTGCATGCAATGGTTGATATTTCTTTATAGTTACAAGTTGTACATATTTCCTGTTAAAGCAGGATATAGTGACAAAACAAGGGGCGGACTGTTAAAATGTGGGCAGGTTGGAACAAACGGAAAAAGTGAAAGGTGGTGATGTTTGCAGCATATTGCAGTTGGTAGAACAGTTAACTGTGAAGTGCTTGGGCTGCCAATGAAAAATTAGTTGAGTTTTATCTAAACATGAATACAGTATAAACTATTTTCCAGCGAGTCAAATAATTGTGTATGAATGTATGCAATTCACATGTAAAAGTGTAACTTCATCATGTGGAAATGTTGATGTTAAAATGCAATCACTTCTGAAATGTCCAGTTCAAGTATGAAATCATTTTATTCAAAACATTTAACATTTTCATGTAAATGTATAAACAAATGTGGACATTTTCAGTCATATTTGAAAGGTGTAAAACTCGAACGGCACTCAGTACAGTGCATACATCCGCCAAGGCCCAACTGTCTCCTTTAATTTAAAGCCTAATCCAACATCAAATAAAACATAATTAAATCAGCAAGATCCACATTTAAATCTGGAATCCTAGAATTGCACTTATTCAGATACCAGCCACCTTAATACGCCTACATTTTCCATCAAAACCCATGTATTATTCCCATCATTCCCTAGAAAAAACCCCATCTTGCAATGGTTAAAAAAGTGACAAAAAAATCCATGATCCATCTCTTTATGTGGATCTGCACGAAAAGTTAAAGGGGTCTGTTCTGGGCAGAGATCCATCCTCCATCCAACTTTTTTGAAAACAATTCAACTTTTTTTCTCTAAACCAACCAACCAACAGACACAGGCAGAAACATAACCTCCTTGATAGAGGTAATAATTCCTAGTGACATTCTCACTGCAGTGCCAGTTAGCTCATATTTGTATCTTGAGATACAAACTAACTAATAGGTATCAGAATGTTATAGTATGTTATAATACTAACATTAGCATTTAGCTTATAGCACATGGCAGATGGTGAATTCTTAAGAGGCTGATTTGAAGAACCGACTAGTAGTTTCTCATTTTGACTGTGCTTCTATAGAGACCAGGTGGAGGCGAACAGGATAAGTGCTGAGAAGAGAAACAAAAAAGAAGCAATGAAGCGACAGGAGCAGGAGAGGAAAGAGCAGATGGAGCGTCGAAAAAAAGAAAATGAGTTGAAGAAGAACTTTCAGGTAAGGAGCCATGACTTGCTGTCTGAGAAAATGCCCCACCTTACAAAACAGGAAGGCTATTTGCAGATTGGATGTTTAGTAATGTAAGCATTTAAAACACTGAGTTTTTTTTTATCCACCCCCATCTAAATCTCATTAATTTGTGTTTAGTGTTCCTTTTCACAAATTTATTTCTGTCCTTCTGTAGTTGCAAGGGGAGGTGGAGGTTCTCCATACAGCCAGAGTCCGGCATGACTGGCATGGAGGAGGAAAACTGGACCTCAGCGTACGACAGGGAGAGAGTGTGGAGATCCTCAGAGTGAAGAACAACCCAGGAGGCAAATGGTTGGCTCGCTCTCTGAACGGAATCTGTGAGTATCACTATACATTTCTTAAAGCATGCACAACTAAAAAAAAAGTTCCACTCTGGACTTCTCTTTATGCTTTATGCCATTGAGTTAGACCAGAGTTCAGCATGAATCAGAGGTTCCAGCAAATTCACCTCTCTACAAAACACTGCAGAGATGTCGTTGATACGAAGGATACACAACTCAGAGTTGTTGATTAAAAATATTCTGTTTTCAAATGTGTAAATTAATATATTAAAAGGAGACAGGCTGGTAGTCCTCTGTACCCCACTTTTCACAGTTTGAGTGGTAGGCTTAGGGTAATCATCATACTTCACACTTGCATATTTAGATGTATATTCTTAACATGCATTTTGAAATTGGAACATAAAGCTGAAAGACTGCATGTTTTTAAACTTGGCATAATTAGCATATTTATATGTGGGACTTTTTTCCCAAATATTCGTTGACATTGCAATTATTGTGCTCTGGCAAGCAACATGTGTATGTGAGGTCCTATTTGAGTTTGTATCCTTGTATTGAAGACATTATTCTGCTCGTCATTTCTCTTCCTCTAACTTTATTATGTGGTATACAAAAATATCATCAATCACTCTATGCAGATGATACTCAGCTCTATCTTTGAAATCAAAAAATCCTTGAGGCCTTATTTTTTTTAACGCATTCTTATCGCATACTTCCATAACAGTACACTTAGTAAAATAAGCACACAATTGTAACGGACAAGATGTCCCAATATTAGAAAGAACTAGACAGGCTGAGGACAATAAAGAATGCCTTAAAGTGAAGCAGAGCAACATTTTCTCCACTGAGAAAATGGGGCTTTGTCAATGATTGAGACACTTTTGAAGTTTGTTGGACGTCACTTTAGTATATAGTTATGTTGGTTTTTCCTGTGTTTTACATGACAATGATGTAAATGTACTGTATATATGAATACTTATCGTACACTATTTTTGCCTAGCATGCTTACTTGGCTAATGGACAAAACTTTAACAACAAAAAAGACTCTGTTAACTTTCAATTTTTTATGTTAATCCCAATTTGTTGTTTCAGATGGAATCAATCATGTTCCTTTGTATTATATCAATCAGTAGCAGAGAACTACATGCACAAAATGTATTAAAATCACATGATAAATACACAACATTATGTTCATGTCATAAGTTCAAACAGTGATACATGGTTCTATCGAATCAAAATCCCAAATTTGCCCAAAACAAATACTGACATGACACAATAGAGCAAAAGTCCATTATCTTGATGTTGTGTCCTTTGCAGACGGCTACATCAGTAACACGTGTGTGGATGTTGACTATGAGGCAGTGAAGCGCAAAGTGCTCGAGTCCAGAAAAATAGACACATCAACGCTGCCACCGCCACCTCCAGACCCCCCACTGGTGTTAAATGTGGAGTCTTATAACAGAGACAGGTACAGTTAGATTGTGTTAGTCCTGCTGTATTACATTTTATTTTTGTGATACTGTAGGAAAAATGTCTTAACACTCTTCAACCAACTTTTCCCAAAGGTTTATATACATTTATATATAATCAGTGATACGCTACTGACGTAATTGTTTTGTTGCATGGCTTTTTCATTTTCACCCACATCTGTTCCAAATAACGTATTGTGTTTCCTCTAATTTGCAGCATGCTAGAAGATGATGGTAAGTGACAACACACCACGCACAATCGTTACTGGCAGATTAACAATGGGGAAAACTCACATTGTTCAACAGAAACAAAACACGCATAGCTATTACATGAAGACCAGATTGACCTGTCAAAACAATTCTTTCTTTCTTTTTCTTTATGGTAAAAGCATCAAATGATTTAATAGAATAGGGATTCACAGTAGAGATTCATGAGCATATACCATAATAATCATTGGTGAAAAAATGTAGTTAAAGTCTGTACCTAATTATTGTTTAATTCTAGACATATGTCAGGATATCTTTAGATATTATAGAAAGTATAGGTTATGAAATAAGATTCCTTGCTAGCTCATACTATGGGTCTTGTTAGCTGTAGTTAGTAGTTAGTTAGTGTTAGTACTTTATTTTAATGTTATGTTGTATTTTGTTTTGTCTTCAGACAGCTATGATGACGTTCAACCACTACCGGAGGATTTCCCCCCACCACCGCCTGAAATCAGGTACCCGTTTGTCTGGTTCACTGAAGGTCAACAGGAAATGAGAGCTAGAGATGCTGAAAACTCCGTACAGACAGACAATAAGCATATTGTGAAACTCTACTGATGTAGATCAGATAAGTGATGGGACCAGGTGAAGGAATGTTTAAACCTGCCTATGAATTAGATGTATTTATCTGTGGGAGTAAATCTGAGAAAATGTATTCAATTAAATTCAATTCGTCCCCGGGGGGCAAGTTGAACTGCTGATAAAGGCATTTGTGAGCTTCTTAATCAACTGTTTAAACCATTCTATTTTTACAGCATAGATCCCAAAGTTGTGAAGGAGCTAAAAAAGAAATTTAAGGTAAAGCATTTTCAGATTACACCAGATTATTTGGTTTTATGACAAATAAAGCAGAGTGTCATCATCATAGCAGTGAAAGGAAATGTTTGTATACTATGTTTGTTATTATGTACCTGAATTATTTGTCCAAGGGACAAAGAAAAAGAAAAAAAAACAATGGTGATGAGAAGCACAATTTCTACTTGATGTACTGTATATAACAAACCTGTCACTGTGACAGAAAATGCTAAAAACTGATCACTCAAACTGTCTTTTCCCAGTACGAGGGGCCTCTCAGGGTGCTGCACACCATGATGGTGGATCCTAATTGTGTCTTAAAGAAGCCAGATAAGAATTATCTCCAGGTGACGCAGGGAGAAGTCCTGGACATCATCGAGCTCACCAACGGCAAGAAAGCTCTGTGTCGCAACCAGCTTGGAAAATGTATGCAAACAGCTCACATACCTCTTTGTTGTATGCTATTTTTCTCAGCAGCACATGATACATGCGCAGAGTGTGCAGATAGTTGGTGTATTTTACTTATTCAATGCGACATAAAGATGCATTTTGTCTCCCCTCTCACAGATGGTTACGTGTCCAGATCTCTTCTTCTCCCATTGTAAGTGGATTTTCATCAGTTTAATATGAATATGTGCCACTAATAGAATTACTGTTATTAAGTATTTTTAAGACTCCAAACAAATACGGATGAACCTCTTTTCCATAAATAAATTGTATTGTTGTGGCAGCAGCTCATCTTAGCAGCTTCTTTAATAGAGATCTTTGTTGTTGTGTTTGATCGTATAGATTAGTCCTTCATATTAGCCAATGTACACACATTTATTATAATGTATATTACAATGCATGAAGATGATCTGTCATATATAAATTGTACTAGATGCACCTTGTTTCATAAATTCAAACATTCTACGCACATCTTTCCAGCGACTGCTTAAAGGGATATTCCGGCGTAAGTTTAATGCTTGGTCTAACACACCGTGACACCGAGTAAGATCGCTAGCTTATGTAGTTTTAGCAACCTCAGAAAAGACCGCGCGATAACATTACACTGCAGTCTATGCCTCCAACCAAGAAACCGCCATCAAAAAGCCACTCATAGCCACAAATAGCGCTCAGAACAGCACCAAACTTCAGCAACAGTAAAAATAGGGTCCCAGCACATAGTTTGAGCCATCAAACATCTGCTAGCTTTGCAGGATTTCACACAACTCACCACTCTCCTCCAGCAGCTTGCTCGTTGTGGGGAAGCTCTGACAAGTCGATTACCGAGTGCAGTAGAGTTCCGCAGCTCAAGGATGAAAATGTGTGATTATTACTCCATGGAAATGCAATTAAAGTTCATATGTGTCTTGCCTACCAGTTTGTAACAGTTATTATCGAGAGCAGACAGGGAAAAGAACCCAATTGAGCATTTCTAACTGCACTCTGTAATCGACTTGCAAAGCTAGCAGATGTTTGATGCCTCGAACTATGTGCTGGGACCCTATTTGTACTGTTGCTGAAGTTTGGTGCTGTTCTGAGCATTATTTGTGGCTATGAGCGGCTTTTTGATGGCGGTTTCTTGATGGAGGCATAGACTGCCATGTATTGTTATCGTGCGGTCTTTTCTGAGGTTACTAAAACTACATAAGCTAGCGGTCGGAAAACTTGATCTTTCGAGAGGGGGTCTTACTCAGTGTCACGGTGTGTTAGACCATGGATTAAATTTACACTGGAATATCCCTTTAAATATATAGCATTTTGTCTTCACCCACAATTACGTTAAACGACGTTGAAAAACTCAATTTGGACTTAATCTGAACTCCCAGGTCTTTATTTTACGCAGAAATGTCAACAGAAATCATTCTTCTTTTGCAGGGAAGGAGACATTTACGACGATGTTGACTATCCAGGCGGTGAGTTATCTTTGCAGCTTCATGTTCTTTAATAAATGCAAATGCAAACTGGGCTATTCTCACTTCCAATGTGGTCTGAATTATTGACTTTTTTCTTTTTTCTTTCAGACATCTATGACAACGACTCATCACACAATGATCATTAAAACATCAAACTAAACACACACACACACACACGCAGACAGAAGAAACAAACTATAAATTAATAACTGTATAAAAGCATATATTATATCGATAAAGATTTTTGCTTTATTTGACTCCGTACTTTACAGCACGGTATCCTATCGCAATTGAGATGCAACAGTAAAGAACTGTATGACTCAACAGCAAACAAACTATCATAGAAAATGAAACAAACTATCTCACTTAAAACTAAACAATACATGATAGAAAATCCCACCAATACTGTAAATGCCCTGTGCTGAGAATAACAAACTGTCAACATTGCATTGTTCATCAAACTGCTTGTATAGAAAATGAATACACTATTACTGTGTTTTTTCTTTGTTTTTTTTTGTTTTTTTGCTTGACTTCTGAGATAATGTAAAATAATGAATAAAGTTTTTTTTCTGTTAATTGTGTTCCAGTTTGAGTTCTTCTCTTTTCTTTTTTTGTACATAAGGAAATGCTTCACCTCTGGAAGTGTTATGTTTCATCAAGTGGAGAAAGAATAATGACCTACTTGTAGATCACAGAGTCTTATGGAGCTGGGGAACGTAGGGTATCTTGGCACCCAAAAAAAAAGGTATTATAAAAGTCACAATAAATCTGGTCAAAAAAAAGGTTTAAATGAAGGGTTTTGATGACTGTTCAACGAGACGGCGTCAGTAACGCAACTGTTGGCTTTGTGTTGTATTGTTCTATTGTTTTTACATATTCAGAGGATAGAGAAGTTATTTCTCTCTCTCCATTTACTACTGTACCATACAAAGTTTTATTGAATAAAGGTTCTATGGGGCAAACTGGGACGGGCCGTGACTTCTGCTCTCTGTACCCTGGCACAGCACGCTGGACCCTAGGAACAAAGAAATGACTCCCGCAAAGATACCAAAGGCAAGATTTAGACCATCTTTAGGTAAGGTAAAAATGAATTATTAGGGCCACCAAGGAACCTGGTTTCATTCTGTCAAAGTTGTAATTTGCTTCTTTATAGGAAGTAAACATGAACAGTAAAGTGCACAGCAGATGGCTCAATAGGTACTTTGAATGTTGGATTCGCAGCCCCAGACAGGTAGCGGCCAGCCTGGCCAGCAGCACGTTGATCACAGAGAGACTGAATTCTGCTCGTCCACAAAACGACCGTCACAAACCAGCTGCAGTAAAAACGAGTATGTACAGATAATGCGCTCCAAAAAGCTGCGTTTGGAAAGAGGATAAAAGATGCCTGTAAACATTTGTCTGTTAGTTAAGTAGCGACCTATATGAAACTTTGCCAAGAGTGGTTTCTAACCATAACAGAGGTCAAACAATTGACTACAAATTGACCTCAAAATGGAGGGTGAAGAGGATATCAAGCTTACTGTAATTTAGAGACACTCCTGGCTCTTTTGTGTTTAGAAGAAAACATCTAGAGCAAGGAGTGGTTATCAAGAACACAGCAAAGGGTAGCTTCATTTTAGTCTGAGCTGGTAAGTGAAGACAGTGCTTGTTTTGTAATCTTCTCTTGAGTTGCACCAGATCAGTAAGACAGGAAGTTGACAAAGTTAACGCCACTTATAAGGCGTCAAATAATCACGGCAACTGCATCTCCCCAGGATAGCGACTGATGGTCCCAACAGGCCAGTACATATTGGGCTAGCCTGTTTATTCGTGTTACATAGTACGTACACCAGCTTCATATCTCCATGCAGTCTGCAGTATGCACCATCTTCAAGTTCTTACCGAGTGCAGACACGTTTGGCTCATCCGGTCCATACCAGAGCAGCACGTGCTTGTGGTTTGGATCAGATTTATCATCTCCAGTGTGACCCTTAAATGCACCTTAACCAGAACACAACAGCCAGCTTGAATAAATTATGTTTGAAAAAATATATGAGACTAGTTGCCCACCTAATAAGGTACGGGTATAGAAAAGAAAATTCCAAATCTGATTTGTCATGAAAGGAAGTGCGCTGAAAGTCAGAAACACAGGAATAAAAACAATTTAAATGTAGTTATTAACGTATGATGTCTTTTATATGTAGCAGGTCATACAACCACCATATCTTGATCTTTTGCCTGAAAAAAAAAATGTTTTCACAACCCAAAGAAAGAATCTCCATGAAGATAAACATGTCCTGTATTGTAGAATATCAGCATGTATTACTTCTATCATACTGTTGCACTGCACTGAAACACACACATCTGCCAGTATTGTTGAGTTAGAAATGATCCTCTGTTGTACAACCTGAGGAGGGCAGCAGTGTAGTGTGCAAGAAGAAGAAGAAGAACAAGCAGAAGAAGAAGAAGTCGGATTGAATCGACGATCGTCTACTCGTGTCTGTGGTTGTTACTTCCTGTTTCAAAGTCCAGCTGAGCGTCTGATGGAGCAGTAACACTAACAGTGAGTGAGTGGAGATGTTTATGCTGGAGCTTCACAGGTCGGTGTTTATCAGTCGTCCGTCGTTGTGAGAGTGTTCGGGCCGCAGACAGACATGCAGCAGTCTGTGGAGGCTCTGGTGAAGGTGCTGGAGTCCTACAGAGGAAGAGATAAAGTTGTGAGTACTCGTCGTGTAGTTAACAACAAATCCTCCAGTGTTGACCACGAATGATGCCAGAGAAGTTGTTCCTGGAATGAAAATATAAGACACATGTGCAGCAAAACTGTGGTATTCTCAGGTTTCTTTTCTTTATTTAGGCATCATTTTACAGTAATGTTGAAAAATGCACAAATAGTCTTTTATGATATCTTATATAATAATGATCACGGTCCTCTTTAACAAATCAGTTGTTCTTTTGGGGATAGTTATTCCAAGCAAAAATGAACATGTTGGTGTTTGGGGAAATCATTTAATATTTTCTCACGATTTATGATCCGAACAGTTATCTGAGAAAATGATCAGCAGACTAATCAGCAATGACAATGAAAAGTCAAAGTTGTCAGGGAGCGTTTTCAGGACGTGGCAGCTCAAGCTGTTCTTTTTAATGTTCAATAAGCAAAAATAACAACTTGCCCAGAGTATTCACAGGGAATTAGGGAAGGAGTCTTACCTCTGTTTCCTCCTTCTGTTTGTGTTTTCAGATCAGGACGGTGTGTTATGGCTCTCAGCTGGTTGGAGGAGTTCTCTCCAGGAAGGCAGAGACGGACGTTTCCTCGCAGCAGCTTGGGAAACGTCTGCTGCTGTTTTCTGCTCAGCTCAGCCAGTGCCGCACGGTGCTGAGGCTGTTTGATGATCTGTCCATGCTGGCTTACTCCCACAGCTATGGGATGGGAACCAGGGTGAGCCACACAGCAACACTCCCTCCTCAAGTCCTATTATTCTTCATCACCCAGTCGGGGACGGACGGATTAGCTTGGAACATGATACAAGAGTTCTTTGTCCGTGCTCTTTGCAAAATGGGTTCATCTTCTGTATTTTGGATGTAGAATATGGGAAGTGCAATATGGACAAAAAAATGTGCTGTGATGTTTACTGTGTTCTGTGCAGCACTAATGTATGCTGCGTGTTTTTCGAAGGAGGAGGACGCATGCGTGCGCTGGATATCGGTGCTGACCAACGTGGCCGACCAGCTGTACTACCCCTGCGAGCACATCGCGTGGGCTGCGGACGCCGAGCTCATCAAGGCGAAGTCTGATAAGTGGTGGCTGTTCAGCACGGTGCTGTGGGGATCATCGCTGCTGCTGGGAATACTCAGGTCCAAGATCATCTGTCCACTTACATCAAATCAGCTAAATGGATAAACATAATGGAGGGCAGAATTGACAAATGACACTTATATGATTCAAATGTGTAGATAATTCATTCGCAAGTACTAAATCGAATTAATGAAGGGATGAGACTGGATATTTCTCTATTTTTCTCAAAGCAACAAGAGGCTGAGCATCCTAACAGGTATTTCCTGTGTAGACAAATCCGGGTATTTTGTATTCCTCTGTGCCACAGAGCATCATTGTTGTTAAAGAAGTGCATAAAATACACAATGAAACAAAGTGTTGCACTGGGTGACAAGTTCCTTCATTACAGTGAACGTGGACTTTTAAGTTTATTTTTAGTCAATCAGAAATACACAGTCATTCTGCTGTCAATACTCTCTAGAACACCAAATGTGTATTAATACGTGGCTGAAAATCGTCCCCAAGAAACAGACAATATGACTCCTGTTGGAGTCGCGCTTGCTGAAAACTACTATGCCCAGCTGAAATATAGGAAATTACTATTCTTTATTTGTGACCTGTTTTTTTTTAAAGATTTCCTTTTGTGAAAACTAGTAAATCAGGACTATTCAAAGATGGACTAACACATAGTTTTTTTGTGTGTGTTTTCTTTTTCTATTACTATTAAGCTTTATTCTATCTCGAACTACCATTTAGGGTGTATCCTCAGTTGTAATTGTGTCTGGATTTAGAACACAACAGTTGACTACAAAAACTTAAAAATACAGAATAAACATGTGATTGAGAAAATAAAGGGAAGGAGGGAAATACAAACAGAAGTATAAAGTAGAATAAAATAAACAAGTGAATTGGAAGGGTTTTCATCTGGATTGATTATGTTAAGAATAAGATTAAATAATGTCAGCCTTACCCTTTTAAGTCAATGAAATATATTTATGTATTACTAACCTCAAATCAGTCAAAATACATTACATTACCCTGTATCTTTTTTTTTTCTTTCTAGAAGTGCTGATTGTGTTAAAACGTTAGCAGAATAACTTTGTAAGATTGAACCCAAATCTAGTCACTTGCTTGACTTGCTGCAGCAAATAGCCACAAAACACCGTCAGTCTGAAATATCATGGGAATCTTTTGCTCTGTAGATCACTCCGCGTTCTGCTGCTCCTGAAGAAGAAGCTGAAGAGAAATGAGAGGGACGGAGGTGGAACCAGGTGACGTATCTACAGTTTTATCTGCAGTGAATGTAAAGAGGAAGGCTCGCACTGTAATAGAAAAGTACATCTGCGTGTTTTTCCTCCTGCAGTCGCTCCCAGCTCCGCGGACGGATGCAAGGGGAGGTCCTCTCCATCCTCAGCAGCATGGCTGACCTCAGTAATGCCATTCACTGGATGCCGCCAGGCTTCCTGTGGGCGGGACGATTCCCCAACTGGCTTGTGGGGCTGATGGGCACTATCTCGTCTCTGATTGGTTTGATCCAGATGAGCGCAGGCGACAGCGAACAGACAGACAGCGCATAGTCTTCCCAGATCAGATGGATGATGTTTATTGGTGGAAATTGCTGATGTCATCAAACCTCAGTCAGGCTCTGAGTAGAGATTAATTTCAGTTGCAGTTGATTCCTAAAATAAATGTTTGGAAAATGAAATCAATCGGACAGCTGGAGGGGAGAGTTAGTTAACTGCTGAAAGCAGGATTCTGATCCGACATGACTATTAAGTCCTAATATCATCATGCTCGGTTGGAGGCAGCTCTTGGGCTTGCACATGATACCTGTGACTTTTTCCTCTTTAAGACCATTTTATGCCTAAGTAGTCAAGTATATCTTTACACTGTGCATACTTCTATGTCAGCATGCAAAGTGGTCTGTGACTTCATCTTGTACCTGACAGGACAAGTGCTGATTGTTGAAACAACCACCAGGTTTAACAGGTTGATGTGCAGAGAAGAAGCAACGAGACACCGAGGTCAATGTACATTTAGTTAACAATGGTCGTGTTAAGAAATCAAACCTGTGTGGTGATTTTTAGAGATACACAATGACAAAAATGAATTAATGTGAAAAGACCGGCAAACTGCTGCCTTAGATACACACTCCGTTTGCCTAATTTTCACTCTGTTGTGTTTTTCATGACAGTGATTAACAGTGTTATTTTTTATTAGGTCCAAGCCTTTCGATGATTTTTAGGAGTAGACTACACGGATCAGCCAAGAAACAAATTGATTTCTGTCAGATAACTGGAACTCACTGGTTTCACTCAGGTGTTGTGGCTGCACTAACTGGCGAAATTATCTGCGGAAATCTGATCTTGCATCAAAGAATCACTATAAAAGAAACAAACTAGACAACACTGATAACGTTTTATACAGAAACAGTCTGTGTTACTGGTCAAAAGCTGCTTGATATGTAAATTGAATTGTATGTAAAGTTATTGCAGATTATATCAACTAATGAACTTTTTAAATAAATGGAATTCTGTCATCACTTGGATCATGTTATTGACGTTTGATTAAGCAGGTCTGAAAGGTTCAGTTTGACGTGTGCAACCGGTGCCTTCAAGTGCTGACGGACAGATCGGAATTGAGAGAAAAACATATTGAGCTCATAGAATAAACCTCAATTCATATACTTCTTTTCATTCTGTAAGAGTAGGGTTTAGTACATGTTATCTTCCTTGACTTTAATTATGAATCAAGCAGTAGAATAGCTAAGTTAGATCAAGTATCGGTTGTGTAAAGTCAAAATAGATAACATGTTACTAGAAAACGTTTTCAGTTAAATAGAGGTTAGTTTGTAATTAGGCATTGGAAAATATGTAATCAATAGATTTTGTTGTTAAGTCACATGTGTAGATCTGTAGAATAGGAAGAGGAAACCAAGAGACTGAAGGCGAGAGGTGAATCTACAACAGCACTTGAACGCAGCACAAGTCCAGAGTCAGCGAATAATTAAACGCTGTCCAGTCGGCAACAGCAACAACGGCAGGAATATTCTGTCTTACACTGTGACTTTTTTTTTTTTTACACTTAAATCATGTGAACTTAACACATCCGACTGTGCTGCGGTTGTTAGTATGACGAATAAAACAGCGCTAAAGTTTTGGAAAAGGCTCAAATCCAAAACCACGTCAACTTCTCTGTCGTGGCACCATCGGGAGTCTCTGTGTGGGCACAAAGAAGCTGACAAAGACCTCAAACATCAGGTGAGAGCTGCTCCTTACGCTGCTCAAAACACAGTGACTACAGAGAAACGACATATCGTGTAAAGTGAGCTCTTCCTTGGATGCCGCGGTTTGGAACTGGCTAACTAGTTAGCATGGAGCTACTTTAGTTAGCCAAACTAGGCTTATTTGACTCACAGTGTTAAAACTGAATCGTTACTCATGATTTGGGTTTCTTCTTACAGATTACAGACACCGTTAGTTTCCCAGTCTCCTGCCCCACATTGTTTAGCCCCGCTGTGTTCTGCCTTTAAGGGAGAGCTATGAGCCATTTCCAAATTCCATCAACGCAAGTTCCCAGTTTTACTCTCATTTTCTGAGCATGTAGAAACACATCCAGCCTTTTCTAAATGACTGCTGGCGACTCTTTAAATGAGTATTGTTGTTGCATCTATTACATTATCACAAGCGGTGTAGTTATCTGTATAATGTAACGTTATATTTTATACTTGATACGAAACCGTTGTTCTTCTCTGAAATACACATTACTGCGACATAGCAGGTATGTTAGTGATCCTGGCCGACGTAAGTTACATGAACAAAAACACATTTTTTTAATCGAATGTTGTGATCCCATGTGGATCGTGTATCTGTAATGGTAACTGACTGACAGTCCTGTGGGGTCGTTTTGACTGTTACACATTGTACATGCTCTCCATGTACTTTGAGCTTTTTGCTGCCTTTTCTATCTCGATCGTGATGAGGCAATAGAGACAAGGGGCTGTTTGATTACTACACAGATAATGCTAGTTCACTAAAGCTCAAAGCAGTCTACTGACACTTAAGACACTATGTGAGACACTGTTTTGTTTTAATGGCAGTGCATCAATTGCGTTTTTTATGAATTCGACTGCTGCACTGTAATCTCACTTTTTCCTGTGACAGGCTTTCGTTCAGAATGGACTTAGATGTCTGCCCTGCTGATCCATCAGCATCACCTTCCTCAGACTTCTTTTGTCCTGCCAGTGTACCTGTTGGTGGAGCCTCTGAGGTTGAGGTCACCAGACAGACTGCGGCAGCTCTGCCGGGTTCGGAGGCGGAGGATCTGGACTTCTACAATCCGATCGAGCCTCCTCCGTTAGACTGGAGGTCCGACTCCTCTAGTGAGGCGGGCACGGCAGACGACCTGGATGACCCCGGCTTCCCTCCCTCCGTTGGAAATCTGGACAAGGCCAGTCCAGGTGAGCCAGTATTACTACCTTTGAACATGAGTGACACCGTGGCTTCGCTTGACGTGTCCCAGCAGGAGCTTGTGGGAAATATCGTAGAGCCAGTCCAAGATAATGGGGAGGAGGTTGGAGCTGTAGAAGAAGAGGAAGGGGATTTGGAGGGTGTTGGGGAATACCAGGAAGAGGGAACATCATGTGAGGAGAGTAGAGTAACTGAAGAGGAGGTTGAGGTTGCTAACAGGAGGTCAGGTGATGAAGACCACAGCCGTATCCACAGCCTCCTCAACAAGCTCCAGCTGATGGGGGAAGAGCCTCGCCCGAGCCGACAGACACCACCTCACCCTGTCCGGAATCAGTACTCCAGCCGGTCTGAGCTGGATGCGTGCGCTCCCTCCCTTATAACAGATGACAGCACTGAAACGACCGGACTGCTGTTCTCTGAGAGCCACCAGAGAGACCTGCTGGGGCTGCTGCAGTTCACAGAGATCAGTGCCACACACCACCCCACCTCCCTGTCCCACAGAGGAGAGGTGGATGCTGTGGTGTCAGTTTCGTACAGCCAGGAGGACGCACAGAGATTCTGGGGGCACCATGGGATTGGTCAGCAGCGGCGGCACAAGGAGGACTCCCTCTCCTCCCTGCCGGATGAGGAGTATCCTGAGCCAGTGTGGATGAAGCTGGGCGAGGAGCCACCGGAAGAAGAAGAGGCAGCTGCAGAGAGCGAGCAGGTAAACTCCAAACTAGTCAATTTATTAAGTTTATTCTTTACAGAAGACGCTTTTACTGATATAATCTACATACGGTTCAAATGATTTAGTGTTAAATAGATTTGTATCAGCTTAAGGGAAGTATAAAACTCTCCCAAAATGGGATTTTAAACAATGTAAGTTAATTGCATGTATATATCACTGAGATTTTGACGTTTGACCAATGATAGCCTCTATTTCCGACTGTTGCTATGAAAGATTTAACAATTATTTTCCCTTGATTCATCTTTGAGTTGCCTCTTTTGTTTAATTGATTAATCAGTGTACAAAGTGTCAAAATGGATGAGTTACAATAACCATCCCAAGTTACCAGACCCCAATGTATCCGATCAGTATGATAAGCAGCTAAAATAAACAAAACAATGCAGTAAAACTGAGAAAAGAAAGATATCTTGAGGTTTTTTTTTTTTTGATTGAATCCTTTATTTATTCAGGAAAGGTCGATTGAGAGCAAGTGCTCTTTTCCACTGATGCCCTGATTACAAATGTATATATATGAATAAACACACACAATATGATCATAATTGACAATTACATTCAGACTGCAGAACATTGAACAATAGGCATTTAAAACTAATGAAATAAGGTTGGTGTTTGTAATGCTGTAACAAGCAAATGTTTGTCCTTTTCAACTCGCAAACTCAATAAGGGAATCGCATAAATTTTTTTAAATTCTCTTGATCCACTTATCAGTCATTGACATTTTTATGTTCTTTATGTCCTAGATGCAGTTTAGTATCGACAGTTCATTAATTCCTCTTTTTGCTGTCATTGCAGAGTGCTGATCATCCTTCGTATAAAGACGGTGAGTCACTTCCCACTTTTGTTTCATCATAAAGAAATGTTTTATCCGTGCCAAAAGTCACAAAGAAATGATGCCAAGTCATTGTGTTTATGTAAATGTGTTTCACTCTTCAGTGCCTGGTCCGTGTGACCCTGATGACCTGCTGGATGGAGTGATATTTGGTGCAAAGTACCTGGGCTCCACTCAGCTCAAAACAGAGAAGAACCCGTCTACAAGCGCCCGCATGGCCCAGGCTCAGGAGGCTGTGGACCGCATTAAGGTAACCTCGCACAACAAATTTGTTTTTTGGGCATTTTTTGTACTGAAACTTTGAAATCCAAATGTTCCTGTTATATATAGATTAGCTTATTGGGTTGTTTTCATCAGTGAATCTCTGTGTCTCTCAGGCTCCGGAGGGAGAGTCTCAGCCAATGACAGAAGTGGATCTGTTCATCTCGACCCAGCGAATCAAAGTGCTCAACGCTGACACACAGGTATGTTTCTGTTTACTGCTCAGAAAAATGTGTGTGAATGTCTTTACTGCATAGTTTTTTCATTTCTGTCCCTTCATTCAGGGTTTTTGTTTTGATCACTGCCTGTAGCACGTGATGTTGAGTGTTTCACTCTCTTATTAACAGTTACTTTACAGCCACTTTCTAAAGTGTAAATACAACACATTTGCATCTGTAGTTTTCTGGCTTTTGAGCTAATAAATGCTGATGAAGGATACTATTGAAACATAATAACAGTTAGCTTTAGCTATGGATAACTTTGGGATCAGGAATATAGATAAGATAAATGTCAAATAAAATACTTAACCTCAACTTGCTTCATCCAGAAATAAATGGGAATATTTTCAGTGGGATTGTAGTGAAGAAACAGTTTGAGTGGAGGAGTGAATGAAAAGTTGCATGATTAATTTTAATTTGAGAACACTGTGCAGCTTAGATGTCTGACATGACGGTCCATCCTTTATTATTCTGATTAACCTTGCATTCACATGCTCCTCACATGGTCCCATGTCAGTGTCTTCATGAGCTTTTAAGTTGTTATGTGGAAAAAGAACATTCATTGTTAAAGAATTTAAACAACGTGTTTTATAGCTGTTTGAAGTTTGAAGCTTTAAAATGCAAAGTCATTTTGCCCAAACTTGATGCTGCACAATTACATTCAATTGATACACAAGATGAATGATGAATTATAAAACACTTTTGGCAGATTCTCCCCCTTATTGGTACCACTTGGAACGGTTGTTCCTGTGAATTTTCCTAGTCAGTAACCAACCAGGTCCAATTATTCTGAATGCCTGAATAATTAAATTTAGGTTTCATGTTCGGTTGTATAAACTTACATTAGATAACACTTATAAAGCAGCATTGCACTTGCTAAATTTCACCCTCAAGCTGAGCCCTCGCAGCAAGAACACTTAAAATAGGACTGTGTAGTGATTTGATACGAGAGCTCTGCAGTAATGATGCAGTTATAGACAGTAGAGTCTATTTTTCCTTCGTTGTGGTTGAATTGTCGGGAGAGTCAAAATGGGTCATCGGTCATCTACTGCCAGCTCCCACTGTGCATGGCTCATTGCTCCTCACTGCAACAAATTTATGGATATAAAATTATCAATTTTAGGGGTTTTTACAAAAATAATGATCTCGACAATTTTAGCCACATTATTTAATGTTTTTGCATCTCATACTAGTTTGAAATTGACTTTTTTATTTAAAGTGAAGGTTGCCTGCATAGTAATCATTACTGTATCAACAGAAATCTTTTCTCTTCCTGTTTGCTGCATTAAAAGTCATGTTAGCTTCTCAAATCTAATAGATTTAATGACATATTAAGGCTACTCAACAGCAATATTTCTAATACGATAAATCCCAAAAGTTTTTAATCAACAGAGCTCATTAAGGCATGCTTTTTTGCCTTACTTGCCCTTTTCTTCATATTAAAGTGTCTTTGAATACCTCAGTGAGGGATAGTGAAGCAGGCAATAACAACTGATGAAAAGAGAATAGAATAAAGATGTGGCAGTCTTATTTAAAGCAGATCAATTTGCTGTGTCTCAGAACTAACTCACAAAACGAGACCTTCCTGTCTTCTCTCTGTTTCTGATATTGTTATGACCCTAATGTCTCATCTCCACTCAGGAGGCCATGATGGATCACGCCCTGCAGATGATCTCTTACATTGCAGACATCGGTGACATTGTGGTCCTGATGGCACGGAGGAAACGTAAAGGCCAGGATAGTGACTCAGTCTCTAGCTCTCCGTCTTCATCCTCCTCCGGGCCTCAGAAGAAGTGCCTTATGATCTGCCACGTCTTCTCCTCTGAAGATGTGAGTTGGTCAATCGAAGGGTCTTGAAACCAGTGTGACGTTTTATTTAATGTGTTTGACTCGTTAGCTCTCATGTTGTGAAGACCAGCAGCTGTGAGACAGTTCCTAAAAAAAGTGTTTGCTGCTCAGCTTTTACGCTCTTGGTAGTGGCCACAACTTCGCTGTGTCAGTTCACTTCTAGTCTTAAGCAAAGCCCACAAATGGGCTCACAATTCAGGACATTATTTAAGCGTCTTTTGATCCCCTCAACATCGCATTTCAGATCAAATGTGCTCTTTTTTCGGCCGGATAACACTTTCAGCTCCAGCTTGGCCTGGTTTCCTTCCCCCAGACAGCCACTGAGTTCTTCCGAATGTAAAAATGGTCTGGCTGTCGTCCCAGTTTCACCCTGTTGGCAAGACTGAATAGGAGCAGGAAGAGTTTCTTTTTAGAAACTAATTAGCTGTGGGATACTGAAGGCCATGAGGCCACTGCATTTACTGCTAGGTTTTCCCAACTTAAGTCTGCTTATATGAAAAGCTTTACAGTGGGTGGAGGCAACAAAGCGGGTGAATTTCACAAATAGCTGATGAAAATTAGAAAAGTAGGGAACTTTTTCAGACATGATGCTCTATTTTTTGTTGTTTTAGTTTGAGGGTGTGACATGTTTCAAATGTACTGTTCATTTGCGTTAATTTGTTTATATGAAAATGAAGGGTGGAAAAGTGCAGGAGGAATATTAATTACCTAAACGTTCCCTAAACAATAACATGTAAAACCTCCCTGGAGACATGATAACAGTGTTGAAACCCGAGTCCGTTTCCTTTCCTCCACCCTGTCTCTCCATCCAGGCTCAGACCATAGCCCAGGCTATCGGTCAGGCGTTTGGAGTAGCCTACCAGCAGTTTCTTCAAGCCAACGGCATCAAGGCTGGTGATCTGAAGCCTGGAGAGTACAGCGAATACCTGGAGAGTCAGGAGCTCTACAACGGAGACCTGGCCCACTTCTCCGACTCTCAGAACATCCGAGATGTAAGCAGTGTCCATTAACAGATGTCATGCAATTTGGTGATATTAAGGATTTTACAAGGCACATGTGAGAGGACTCATACGAGGTGTAGTGGTTAAATGCATTGAAATTTCACTTTATTTATTTAAGAATTATGGTATTTTTAAACGTGGGCTATATGTTTGAATATTCTCTTGTGCAAATGACAAATAGATCAGTAAGTCGTCTCCTCTGGCACCAGTGAGACAGGCTGATTGTTCAAGTCCCCGAGGGCAACTTTGACTGTAAAATGAGGCCACTGAAAGTGCTTGATTTCTTTCATTGAGAATCTCAGATTGTTATTCAAAGTGTCTGACAACATTATGGAAAATATCCCCGCTTATGTTGTCACAATACTGCAATTTAAAACTTCGATCAATACTGTAAAAAACAGAGAAAAACTGACACAACATTTAGAGCATGCAATTTTCGATTTTTATGGTATTATAAATATAACAATGTTTGTGTTAATTTATATGCTGGAGGAGGCGGGGCTTTGAGGGCACTGCAGCGGTTCATGCGTCAACTCTCTTTTAGAGAGGAGAGCGAGAAAGCACAACTGGTACAGGTGTATCTATACCGCGGAAAACGAGTATTGGAACCATTTCAAATGATTTGAATTTATATGTATCAACATTTCAATAATTCTGACAACATCAATGTTATACAGGTCCTTCTCAAAAAATTAGCATATTGTGATAAAGTTCATTATTTTCTGTAATGTACTGATAAACATTAGACTTTCATGTATTTTAGATTCATTACACACAACTGAAGTAGTTCAAGCTTTTTTATTGTTTTAATATTGATGATTTTGGCAAAAAAGTCAAGAAAAACCAAAAATCCCTATCTCAAAAAATTAGCATATTTCATCCGAACAATAAAAGAAAAGTGTTTTTAATACAAAAAAAGTCAACCTTCAAATAATTATGTTCAGTTATGCACTCAATACTTGGTCGGGAATCCTTTTGCAGAAATGACTGCTTCAATGCGGCGTGGCATGGAGGCAATCAGCCTGTGGCACTGCTGAGGTCTTATGGAGGCCCAGGATGCTTCGATAGCGGCCTTAAGCTCATCCAGAGTGTTGGGTCTTGCGTCTCTCAACTTTCTCTTCACAATATCCCACAGATTCTCTATGGGGTTCAGGTCAGGACAGTTGGCAGGCCAATTGAGCACAGTAATACCATGGTCAGTAAACCATTTACCAGTGGTTTTGGCACTGTGAGCAGGTGCCAGGTCGTGCTGAAAAATGAAATCTTCATCTCCATAAAGCTTTTCAGCAGATGGAAGCATGAAGTGCTCCAAAATCTCCTGATAGCTAGCTGCATTGACCCTGCCCTTGATAAAACACAGTGGACCAACACCAGCAGCTGACATGGCACCCCAGACCATCACTGACTGTGGGTACTTGACACTGGACTTCAGGCATTTTGGCATTTCCTTCTCCCCAGTCTTCCTCCAGACTCTGGCACCTTGATTTCCATTGACATGCAAAATTTGCTTTCATCCGAAAAAAGTACTTTGGACCACTGAGCAACAGTCCAGTGCTGCTTCTCTGTAGCCCAGGTCAGGCGCTTCTGCCGCTGTTTCTGGTTCAAAAGTGGCTTGACCTGGGGAATGCAGCACCTGTAGCCCATTTCCTGCACACGCCTGTGCACGGTGGCTCTGGATGTTTCTACTCCAGACTCAGTCCACTGCTTCCGCAGGTCCCCCAAGGTCTGGAATCGGCCCTTCTCCACAATCTTCCTCAGGGTCCGGTCACCTCTTCATATTTCATCCGAACAATAAAAGAAAAGTGTTTTTAATACAAAAAAAGTCAACCTTCAAATAATTATGTTCAGTTATGCACTCAATACTTGGTCGGGAATCCTTTTGCAGAAATGACTGCTTCAATGCGGCGTGGCATGGAGGCAATCAGCCTGTGGCACTGCTGAGGTCTTATGGAGGCCCAGGATGCTTCGATAGCGGCCTTAAGCTCATCCAGAGTGTTGGGTCTTGTGTCTCTCAACTTTCTCTTCACAATATCCCACAGATTCTCTATGGGGTTCAGGTCAGGACAGTTGGCAGGCCAATTGAGCACAGTAATACCATGGTCAGTAAACCATTTACCAGTGGTTTTGGCACTGTGAGCAGGTGCCAGGTCGTGCTGAAAAATGAAATCTTCATCTCCATAAAGCTTTTCAGCAGATGGAAGCATGAAGTGCTCCAAAATCTCCTGATAGCTAGCTGCATTGACCCTGCCCTTGATAAAACACAGTGGACCAACACCAGCAGCTGACATGGCACCCCAGACCATCACTGACTGTGGGTACTTGACACTGGACTTCAGGCATTTTGGCATTTCCTTCTCCCCAGTCTTCCTCCAGACTCTGGCACCTTGATTTCCATTGACATGCAAAATTTGCTTTCATCCGAAAAAAGTACTTTGGACCACTGAGCAACAGTCCAGTGCTGCTTCTCTGTAGCCCAGGTCAGGCGCTTCTGCCGCTGTTTCTGGTTCAAAAGTGGCTTGACCTGGGGAATGCGGCACCTGTAGCCCATTTCCTGCACACGCCTGTGCACGGTGGCTCTGGATGTTTCTACTCCAGACTCAGTCCACTGCTTCCGCAGGTCCCCCAAGGTCTGGAATCGGCCCTTCTCCACAATCTTCCTCAGGGTCCGGTCACCTCTTCTCGTCGTGCAGCGTTTTCTGCCACACTTTTTCCTTCCCACAGACTTCCCACTGAGGTGCCTTGATACGGCACTCTGGGAACAGCCTATTCGTTCAGAAATTTCTTTCTGTGTCTTACCCTCTTGCTTGAGGGTGTCAATGATGGCCTTCTGGACAGCAGTCAGGTCGGCAGTCTTACCCATGATTGCGGTTTTGAGTAATGAACCAGGCTGGGAGTTTTTAAAAGCCTCAGGAATCTTTTTCAGGTGTTTAGAGTTAATTTGTTGATTCAGATGATTAGGTTAATAGCTCGTTTAGAGAACCTTTTCATGATATGCTAATTTTTTGAGATAGGAATTTTGGGTTTTCATGAGCTGTATGCCAAAATCATCAGTATTAAAACAATAAAAGACCTGAAATATTTCAGTTGGTGTGCAATGAATCTAAAATATATGAAAGTTTAATTTTTATCATTACATTATGGAAAAGAATGAACTTTATCACAATATGCTAATTTTTTGAGAAGGACCTGTACAGCTGTGTTATTCATTCGTGGCCATCGTGGATTTGGTGAGAGCTGCATCGTTTTTTTCTGGTTAAACAAAAAGGATTTTACTCTAACAAAAAGGTCTTTATCTGTAGGGCAGGGTTTTTAATCCTGGTCCTGGGGGCTTCCTGTCCTGCATATTTAAGATGCTCCCTGCTCCAACACACCTGGTTCAAATGAATGGGTCGTTATCAAGCTTAAGCAGACTATGATGACGAGCTGATCATTTCAATCAGGTATGCTGGAGCAGGAGGCGTCTAAAACATTAGATGACCAGATTACCATTTTGTTGGCGAGTAAAATCCTTTTTGTTTAACCAGAAAAAAAACAATCTAGGTCTTTTGAAATCCACCAGACTCTATTTACAAAAACAGGGACTTTATCATCTTGATACACACTTAATTCAAACTATGACAGAAATGGGAAAAAAAAAAAAAATCACCGGAACTATCTTGATTTGTCGTTCCATTGTTCTGACATCAACAAACTCTTGTTAGGTCTAAATAAACTCTTATTTTAATGCGTTAGATGTAAAAAGATTCTGGCTCCACACACTGTTCTCTCATACTGCCTCTCTAATGTTTGACCAACCTCCTGCTCCTCTCCTGATATTTTCACAGCTAACGACAGACTGATTGTGTGCAATGATATGTGTATTTGTTTGTATTTATTGTTTATTTGATTTGGACGTTACAGCTGTATTCATTTCACAAATTTCTAAGCTGTACCAGAGTTCGCTAGAAGCTCATTTACGTCTGTCCAGGAGACGGAGAAAGAAATCTGTTGAGAAAACTTTACATGTCTTTGGCCTATCACCTACCCTGGCCACATTCGACACCTGCCTATAAAATAATGCAATAGCAAATTGAAAAATAACTTTGTATGGAGGTAATTGGTTAACTGGCTGAAAATACTGAGTGCGTCTGTGGTTCAGGTGGTAATCACCAAGGCTCCTGGAGAGATCTTGGGTCTGGCGGTGGTGGAGTCAGGGTGGGGTTCCATCCTTCCAACGGTGGTGGTGGCCAACCTCCTTCACGGAGGTCCAGCTGAGCGCAGCGGCGAGCTGAGCATCGGTGACCGCATCATGTCCGTCAACAACACCAGCATGGTGGGTCTGCCCATCACCACCTGCCAGAACATCATCCGGGTAAGATGGGGACTTACAATCATAGTGATTTTAATATCAAAAACAATTCTATCAACAAACACAAAGAGTTATTATTATTCCTATTCTTATGTTAGAATTTTAAACTCGGCTTCTGAAGAAATGCCTAGAATGTAAACACTGGATGCTCAAATGATCTTGAGTGATCTACTGTCTTGATTTTGCACTAGATGGCACTGTGTTGCCATGCTGTGTGAGCGTACCAACACCAGTTTTGTGTGAGAGTGGAGTCAGATATTAGTTGGGGTTTAAAGGCCAACATCAGTATCCACCACTTGTTTGAAGTATTTGGTATTCATTTGTTTTATTCTTTCGAAGAGTTTCATCCTGTTATGGTGCAGCAGAACCTTTGAAACATTTGCCTGTGGTGGACACAGCATCCTAAGCACCTGCATAAAGCCATGTTCTGAATTTTATTATTGTGATGTGTATAATGCTAAGTGTTTTGAGGCTGTGTCGGTCAACTTTTATGGCAATCTGTGAGGCTGTATATTACCATGTTGTTGTACTGCATTGGTGTTTCAGGTATGTTAGATGCACAGGGTGGTGAACATGAAGGTCTGAGTGATAGCTGAACAACAAACAGCATCTATCATCATGTATTCACAAAGAAATAATTGGTCTTGGCAAAGTTTTTGCAGATGAAACTGAAGATTAACTGAAGATTAAACATTCATTAATGTTATAATTTAATGTTTGTTTTTATTTTCAGGACTTGAAAAGCCAAAAGTATGTCAAGCTCAGCATCGTCCACTGCCCTCCAGTAACCATGGCGATTATCAGAAGGCCTGATCCCAAGTTTCAGCTGGGCTTCAGTGTTGAGGACGGCATTGTAAGTCAATGTTCATATTTTCTTGTTGTCACTATTATAATATTCCTGTTTCATTTTAAATATTTTTATATACAGTATTTTAAGTTTTATTCCTATATTTTAACTTGCATTAATTATGTCTTTGACTGTCCATTTTTATTACTTTTCATTTTGAGCATTGTCGAAGTAAGCTAAAGAACAAGAATTTATTGCATTCGACTTGCAACGACTTCACTGTACTAAATAACTTCATCTAACTTTGGTGACACACTTGACAATCTTAAGGTCCACTTACTAGCTCACATGTCTGTTTGTTTCAGATAAATGACTTCTCTCTTTCTGTTGCAGATTTGCAGTCTGATGCGGGGCGGTATAGCAGAGAGAGGAGGCATTCGTGTCGGGCACCGCATCATCGAGATCGACGGGCAGAGTGTTGTTGCAACACCGCACGACAAGATCATCCAGATCCTGACGAATGCTGTCGGAGAGGTGAGGAGGGATGAAAAGATTCCTTACATGCACAATATGATTTTACCTTATCATAAATATCGTCAAGGCTGTTGAAAATATTCTGTTTTTAAATTTAAATGTTGTGTCTCTGTACAGATTCACTTGAAGACCATGCCAGCCTCAACTTATCGACTCTTAACAGGACAAGAGCAGCCAGTGTTCCTTTGAGCACTTCCTGCAGCATCGAGGACAAAAAAACAGCAGTGTTCAAGCTACATGAACTTTTTTGCCAAACTCAGAAAATATTATGCAATTGATCACGCAGCATATCACAAGCTGTTTGTCACACCACTGAATGCAACAAACTAGTCTAGCTATATATTATTTTTGAGATGTAAAGTACATTGGAATTTTATTTTGAAAGATATTTTAAAGCGACAGGGATAGACGGTAGCTCTCAATTTATATTTATCTGATATTTAACATTTCAGACAGTAGCGAAGATGAAATAATTCGTAAGTGGAACATTTTTTGACTTCACTAACTTTTACATGGTGGTGATGGTGCTGAGTATTCTGTTCTGTAGAGTTTGTGGTCTTCCTGCCTGGTGTGTTGCCAGTGTGCCTGATCTGAACGTGCTTGTAGGGGAAACCTTATTGAATCAGGACAAAGAGTCTCTGTATTTCATTGTGATGTACTTCCAGTCCCTCACGTACACATGCATATCAACAGGTGTCTGCCACTCACTTCAGAGAGTGCTATTTAGTCAAGTGCTCTGGTTCATTCACGCAGCGCTTCCCTCACTGTGCCTGACAGGTAGCAGATATCATGCACAGTTAAAGGTAATTGCCTTTTTTGATAGACAGATGCATATATTTTTAAGAATTTGTTGTTTGGGATGTTCATTAAAATGATCTGTAAGATATCTTCTTGATGTTTATTTATTGACAGCTGGTGGTTGGTGAACAAGTTTCAAGATGCAAAGTTGCTTTTGTGTTATAGGCTATATATAAAATTAAATCATTTTCAAAACAAACTGCATGCCTTTTTAGGTATGAGCTACAGCTGCTGTGTATCTACATTTTTAAAGATCTTGATGCTGTCTTGCAATAAATGTATTTTAAAAAGC
This sequence comes from Diplodus puntazzo, assembly GCA_963678695.2. Classification (NCBI taxonomy): domain Eukaryota; kingdom Metazoa; phylum Chordata; class Actinopteri; order Spariformes; family Sparidae; genus Diplodus; species Diplodus puntazzo. Next base: position 21,235,717 of record OZ023163.1, read on the forward strand.
TGACATTAAATTGATAATGGCACAGTTCTATAAGAAAATGTAGTGTCATTAATATTTTCACACTTTAAGTATAAAATGTAATCAAATACTGCTTGTGCTAATAAAGTAATGCCTTTTATTTATGTGAGTATTAATTTGGGACAGTTATTATCTAAGGCAGTGTGAGCATGTCCATACGTCTATATATGTCTATAAGCACCTCGATAATACAGCTCTGTCAATGCCTGGCCAATCAGCCGCCTTTATTTACCAAAACATAAGCGAACGCCAATCAGATACTTTATCGGTTGACCGGCCTCCGCCCCTGGAATGTACTTCGACCAATCAACGTCGCTCATGGGCGGGATTTTGTACCGCTCACACTTGGTGTTACAAACAGGGAAATGGAGAGTCAATGACAGGCTGCCGGCCGTTGGTGTGTCCGATACGGTGAAAGGAGGTTTTATCACCTGTATTACAGAAAGGTAATCATTAACAACAGCTTAACGAGTCTTGGGAGCTCATTGCGATATATATATTGTTTTCAAAAATGTCATTTTAAACCGCTTAAAGCATCACTGTTACATGCTAGGAAGAGAGAGAATGTAACGTTAGCTTAAAGTTTCCTTCATAGCTGTTAGCTTAATATGTTCTTAGTGTCAGCTGGCAGTTATGAACGAGTCAAAGAGTTAAATTAATGGATAATAATAGTGTTTGAATTGTGCTTTTACTTTACTTTTTATTTTGATAAATCGCTTCACAAATGAAATAACGAAATGCCTTTATTTTGTAGCTTATTTTAGTGTGTAACATTAATTATGACTGGTAAATATTTTTGTGTAGGATGTACCATTACATTAGGATCAATATATTAACAATTAATCATCACCTGTGTCAAAGAAAATACCGTGGCTAACAAACCTGTATCCTATACCTGTGCTTGCATTTGCAGTGCAAACAGATGTATGCTTAAAAAAAAAAAAAGAAAAACTTTCGTGTTGAGGTTACACAGATTTGCGAGGGAAATGAGCTGAGCCATTGCTTTCTAACCTGGTAAAAATCTGATTATTTACCACAGCACAAACGAAAGGAAGAAGCAACAACACTGCAGATGCATTCACAGGGCAAAAGTAAATGGTTAAAAGTCTTAGAGTGAACAGGTAAGCTGTTAGGATCAGGAGGATTTCAGGATAAAGCAAGGGATTGTCTGTCTTTAGTAGATCACAGCAGGCACACAAGACAACCTTCACTCACAATGAACATAAAAATAGTGTGCTGAATGTATCACATGCAGAACTTTAACCTTCTTCAGCATATTTCTGTCTAACATAAAAGGTTGAAATATACAGGTTACATAAAATGTGTTTTCTGTTGAGGGTTAAGTTCTACTGTCCAGTGACACTTCAGTCTTTTGCAGGTCAAAGGTCAGGAAGAGTTCCTACCACAATCCGCATTATGTATAGTCAACGTTGGAGGACTAATCACCAGATTTAAAAAAACAAAATCAAAAGAACAGCACGCATTGATTCAGATATGGTTTTAAAACACTTTAACACACTTTAAATATAAAAAGAAATAAAATGTCACCTAAACAAATAGAAGATAATAACCTCAAAAGAGATATCGAGTCTAAAGGCAATTGTAGAATCAGCGGAACAAATTTCAGAATGGTTGTTTGTATTTATGATTTGTTTCTGAGCATTTTGCCTTTATTTAATATGCACTTTGTTTTTCTGAGGGACACAATAAGTCAGAAAACAGTAAGAAAGTCACAGTATCACAATATACAGCATTACACAATTATTTTATTGTTATCAGTTTCTATGAACCTTAAAGTAATGAAAACATTACTTATTATAATATATTTTGTCTTGACTGACATGAAACCTGATATAAACCAGGAATATATTACATTCTAATACAGTAGAATTCAGTATCATTGGTAAGGAAATGTACATTGCGTGCCAGTATACTACTCAGCGGCATCATTGTAGGTATTCCCAACAACTTGACAACTCTTCCCTTTCTCACCACATTTTGTCTTTTCCAGCTTTGCATCATGGCCAGGTAGCTGTTCAGAGGGATGGCATTTTTCAGGCAGCTACTCCTCCTGCTCTGGAAGAACATCACATACCGCAGGAGGAATAAGGTGGCCACATTTTCACTTCACAGAAGTGCTTGAACATTCAATGGGAAAATGATTTGATGCACCTGTAACTGCTCTCATGTTCTTCTCCTATACAGATCCAGCTGATCATCGAGCTCCTCTGGCCGCTCTTCCTCTTCGTCATCCTCATTTCCGTTCGTCATTCACACCCTCCTTACAAACAGAGCCAATGTGAGTGGTATTATGTAACGTGTGTTTTCAGACACACTCCCTTACAAGGTCTTAAAGATAGCTTTGTGCCAACCAGCTAAAGAGGATCGACTCAATGAGAGTGATTCTTGTGCCACACGCACATTAGTTTCACTGACCTGTTGTGACCTACTTTGAGACGTCCTGCATTAGCATACGGTGACATTAAGGGGCATAGTAACAAAATAAAACGCAACAAGATGTTGTCCAGTAGTACCACGTAAACTTTATCTTGTTAACTTTCGAAAGATGGTAACACATTTGTAAAGAAAATTCCCATACAAAATCTAATTATTCAGTGCTACTGTATGAGGGGTTTGTACTTGCTGTAAATGTTTATGAATGTTTAAATGTTATATAAAGTGGCACGTTTTTTGTTAATTCGATGTATTCAAAAGAAACAAAAATCTAAGCTTTGTGAGCATGAAAACTCTGCAAACTGTACATATTTCTGTCCGTGTGTTCATCTTACTTGAGAACATGCCTTACTTTCCTGTTTCCATATTGTTTAGATCAGTCTTGCATGTGAAGGCAGTTCACATCAGACTGATGATAACAAATATATTAATATGAATAAAAATAATTGTATATCATGTGTAAAAAAACAAACAAGGTTTTTGATAAATAACAACAGCTTTGGTTATGTGAGGATTATGGTTCAGCCGCTGTCTCTAGATTCTATTTCAGGTCACTGCCACAGCATTTCCATTGTTTCCCATGTCGGGCTAATCTCCTGGTACTAAACTGTTTGTGTTTTGTTTTTCCTTTCCTTTGCTTGTAGGTCACTTTCCAAACAAAGCCTTGCCATCAGCAGGCACCTTACCTTGGATTCAGGGTATAATCTGCAACATCAACAACCCCTGCTTCCACAACCCGACGCCAGGGGAGACAGCGGGCCAAGTCGGCAACTTTGACAACTCCATGTAGGTAGACTCCTGTTTACCTGCACTGTAACTATGAGAAAAAGTCATCCATGACCTCTGAGCAAGATTGCCAGATTTTCCCATGTAAAAGATCCCCAGACCATACATTTGTTTTTGCATGTTCTAGTTTATTAGATCATGCAAAAACAGTAAAATGGCTTTGCATAAGCATACCTTAAAGAATAGTTTGACATGTTGGGGAATACGCACACTGGTGTTCACTTTTTAATAGAAAATTAGTTCAGAGAATCGATGCGACGCTCATGTCTGTATACTAAACATGAAGCTTCAACTAACAGCTTAGTTGAGCACAACGACTGGAAAAGGGGACAAAGATAACAACATCTGCCTCGCAGCACCTTAGATTTGAAAAATTATTAAAAACAAATCTCAAATCTACACAAAAAACAAAATTGTAAAAATACCTAGTTGGGGTTTAATGGAGGGTTATATGTCAGGCTTTGGTGGAGGTGTACAGGGTCTCCCAGGAGTTTTGTTCTTACCACCAGTATGCCAGACAAACATCGGAGTCTTCTCCCTACTTTCCAGGCAGCAGCTCATTTCATTTCATGTCACTGTGACGTGAAAATAAACTTGAAACAGTTGACATTTCGTTGGCTTTTTCTATTGATTCTGTAATTTCTTACTTCTGTTAATGTAAATGTCGAGTGGCTGCGTTTCAATAGTGCTAAATAATTTGCTATTCTCTCATGAATGATTACACGCGCTCTGCAAGATGCTGGCCTGACTTTCAGGAGCAATTTGGGATGAGTGTCTTGCCCAGAGACACGGGAGGAGTTGGGGATCAAACCGCCAACCCTGTGACTATTTGGTGAACCACTCTTATGTCAACGTTTCATATTGTTTGGTGTATCAGCTGACAACAGAGACCATTAATAACTCTTTGGTGCTTACAATTGCTTCTGTGTCAGTACTACATCAGACCTGAGAGTAAGAACATACTGTTTCCTGCAAGAAACAGCTAAATTTAACACTTTGTTAAACACAATTAGTAGTGTTTGCAAATAACCTATGTGTGTTTGTCCCACTGAAAACTACTCTTGTTGTTATCCTTTAGACTGTCTCGTCTTTTCGTCGATGCCCAGACTGTTCTGTCCTACAGTGGAAACCGGAGCTTCTCTGGCTTTCAGGACCTAATGGAGAGCGTCCGAAGGCTGGGAGAGAGACCTGGAGCCTGGCCAAGTACCACAGCTTGTTTTAATATCCTCTAGACTGGCACAGAGCTGGAGAGATACCCTGACAGTCTGAACAGTGACACTTAAACACTTTGATGTTGATGAATAATTGTCCCCTATTAAAAAACCTGGTAGGGCATGACCAGCCAGAAGGTTAAATAGATTTCATTATACTACCAGGAATAAAACACACAAAAATGTGGACTTCAGTACATATTGTCAAGGGTTGTCTTTAAGGTTGCTTTCTAAGAATCTGTATAAATAATGTATATGAAGAAACACAATAGAGCCTTAGCTTCTGTCAGTGAAGTTGTTGCAGTTTAACAAAGTCATCCTGTGATAAAGTACAGGAAGACAAACATTGACCAACCAAAGGAAGTCTGTAACTCTGCAAAGGTTGATTTTGAAATAACTTTATTATGCAAAACACAAACATGCATTTGAAGAAATGTCAGCAATGGACAGCAGGATTTAGTCCCTGCAAGCCATGAAATACAACAAAAGCATTTAATTAATTCAGATTTCTTTTTATTTGAGCCAGCACTGTTCCCAGACTTATCAGAGAGGTGACAGTGCAACCAGTTGCTGATCTGTCGGCTTTAGACAGGTGTCGAGTGACCGGCTGAATGTGGCCATTTACTGCTGTTGTGAAAGCAGCACAGAGTGGCTGTTTGCTTCTCTTTGCTGGGCAGATTAGATGACACGACTACTCAAGACATACAATAAGATGAATGAAAGCAGCTCTTCAATGAAGGTTTTCCTGCAACAAAATCTGATGAGATATCGGCTGAATTCTAAAATCCTGACATACTGATACTGCCACGAACTGTAACTTCAAACTTTTATGTCTACATTTAGGGAAATGATTGCATTAGTTATGAGATGTTACAGTCATACAGCTTTTCAGGATACAGAAATAACAGGGCTGAGCAAAAGAAAATCCCTGAAGATAGCACTACAGACATTTACCTGTTCACATACCTAGAGAGAATTTAAATGGGAAAATCTAACTAGTTTTTTTTTTTTATTAGACCTTATATAAAATAAACAGACAACTTCAGAGGCAACAAACATGTTGGTGGTCAAGCAGATGCAAAATATTTCCTGTAGTTGGCTAAAGATAGATGCCATTTTGTGATAGAGTGAATTTAATTATGAATGAGGTACTATGATATATTTTATAATTGGTAACATGTCTAATATGGTGCTGAAGACACATAATAACTTGTTCACAAGCTAGCGGGAAGGTCATTACAAGAAACTGACTCGTTAGGGTTAGCGACCCGCCCAGACATAGACAGTGGTTTGACATAGTGCAGGAAATATGTGATGGAAAATAGCTTGAGTTGAGTTTAACAGAAAATTGGAAAATGGATTAGGTTTAGGAATAAAGACAGTGACATAACGGCATAGATTTTTATATATGAGTTGTTATAAGTTAACAATTCTGTAAGCTGAACCATCAGTTGTAAACTGTAGCCTCCTCTCGTTTTACATTTGCATGTGTGAAATCACTTAAGACTAAAGTAATTAAGAAACAGAAAGACTTCAGATATAAGAGATGGAGAAATAAGTATTATGAAGCAAGTCCACCTAGACCAAGACCAAGTCCTGACCAAGGACAGAGTGTATCAAGACCAAGACTTTTAGGTGTTGAGTCCCACACAGCATGCCACCCTGTGCTAAACGTGAAACATGTTACCATATGCAGTCTATCTGAATTACCAATTTCTTCCCATAAAAACGCTCACATAAAACAAACTAAGATCTATTTATTCATCACTTTTATTGTCATATCTAGTTATACGTGTCTGTATTATTGAACCATGAGAAAAGTAATCAAAAGGCATTACAGAGGTGAATTTCAGGAGGAGCAGTTGTACCATCAACATAACACTATACATTTTTTTGTGCAAGCATCGGGCCTTCGGGGTGACACTTGTCTATCAGTAGAAACCACATTTAAGTACCTTTTGCATCAAACCATTATTCAGCACAGTGATATCCCTTCAGTTGTTGTCTTGATTGGTCTTGAAATAAAGTCCAGCGTCTTAACCATTGCAACCACAACCACTGTGAAAAAAACAAACATAAATAATGATACATAATGCATACAATCAGTGCACACTGCTTCCTGGCCTGTAATCTATGGTTTGCTAAATGATGGTTGACTACCTGCTTAACGGTAACCTGTCACCTCGAGTAGTGTTCTGTTACAAGTCGGTCCCAGCCGTGTTTGTCTTGTGCACATGTATTTTTCATTTTCATTTTTCATTTGTAACACAATGTGTTTTATTTTTAGCACTGGGCAGTAATTAATGTTTGCTTTTCTACTGTAGATCTCCCAGTAGAAGAATACCTGAGAGCCAATGAGACGTTCTCCACCTTCCTCCTGACCAATGGCAGCCTGTCGCCTACGACTGTGGACCAGCTGCTGAAGGCTCGTCTCAATTTTCAGGTGAGGTATTCGCTGTAAATCCTTGGACAACAAAATTTTGATTTATAGATCAAGGACCCACTAAAAGACACATTTGGCTTTTGTTAAATGTGTTCATCTGTTCTGGCTCAACTCGAGTGATTTTCCAAAGAGATGAAAAATCACTTCAACTTTTAATACAGAAACAAAAACAGGTGTAATCTATTATAATGAACAAAATACAACAAATAAGGCTTTTACATTCAACATTTTTCTCCCCTCCAGGTTACTCTAGCCGGAGCTCAGCTGCAGCTGAAGGACTTGGTGTGTAATGCGAGCATGCTGAGACAATATCTGACCGTGAAAGAAGAAGCCGCCATGAATGATCTTCAGACTGAGCTGTGTAACCTGCCAGCTGACATTCTGCAGGAGGCTGAGCGTCTTTTCCTTACTCAGCTCGACTTCACCAAGTTCTTCACCGTAAGAATCAACAGGGAAACCAGCAATTACTCAGTGGATTCAATCACAGTTTTCTTCCTGTGTGCTATGACACATTGTTGCTCATATATCTGATGAACCATATCAAGGGCCAACAGTAAACCTCTTTCTCTGTGCTTCCTGTCAGAGAGACCGTCTGATGGCGAACGCTGGGGACCTCAGGGTCATCAGTCAGGCCGTCACCTCTGTTTCCCAGGAGCTCGCTGCCCTCATTGATGATGTAAGAACTCACCTGATTTTCCATGTCTGTCTTGGATCTGGACATGTGTTTAATATATGTCCAATATTTAATATTTTATGGCTGACAGAAATTGATAATAAATAGTATCAACGGAATCACAAAAATGTTTTCTTTAATTCACTTTGACTTCTTTGTCCTCTCTCAGTTCTCATCTCTCTCCAGCTTTGCGGATATGAGTGCAGCTCTTCATCTTCTGTCTCCAGAGAATCGCACAGCGCTGCCCAGGGAGAGCTTTCGGGCTTTTTCCAGGATCATGTGCGGTCACCCCGAGGTTGGCGGTGAGCGCATCCCATCACTCAACTGGTATGAAGACAATGACATCAAGTCCTTCTTAGGGAAAAATGGCACTGAAGACACAGACCTGGATCGAGACAACAACACCAGTAAGAGGCTTTGGACATCCTTGTTTGTGCGCCATTTGTTGGTTTTCATCAAGTATGTATAGTTTTAGAGAAATTTTTAGGGTAAATGAATACCTTCCTGTGGGAAACAGACGTTTACACTTTTCAAGTACTTAAACTGAAGAATCATGATTTGGCTGTGACAAATATGTATACATATACTTAAGACATAAAGAAACTCAGAATAAAACAGAAAGAACAGTAGACTTGCAGTTAAGACAGTACAAAGACTCAAAAACTCAAATCTAATAAAGTGGTACTTTTGCGACCTTTCAAGATTAATAAAAAAAAAAAAAGACCCCAGAAATCAGTTGTGTTCTGTGTGTGCTGTTTGTCTCATTTAACCAAGAGTTTTTGATTAACATTTCCTCTGCGCAGCTCCCTTCTGTAAAAGTTTGATCCACGGTCTGGAGTCCAACCCTCTGTCTCGCATTGTGTGGCGAGGAATCAAACCACTGTTCATCGGAAAACTGCTGTACACACCTGACACTCCTGCAGTTCGACACGTCATGAAAGAGGTACAGAAAGTCAAACTTCCGAGAATCTATCCTGTTTTTTAAGGTGAAGACGTAATGACAGAAGGATGTTGACTTCATGTACACTAGGGATGTTATGAAGATTAATCCCCATCTTTTCAAAGTGACAATTCACCCAAAAATCAAAATACATGTTTCCCCTTGTTTTTTTTTTGTTTGATTGATTTGGAGATGTCTGCCATCTCACAAAATATAATGGAAACTGAATGGCACTCTAGAACTACGTTTGAGAAATTCTACAGCAATGTCCCGTTCCAGAAATTATGATCCTGTTACTTAAGATAATCCACAGACTTTGTTGTGAGCGGCTTTTTTGTTGGAACTCTCCATGAGTAGAGCACATTTCCTTCCTCTGGGAGTTAACTCTCCCTTCAAGAATGATTTTGACTGATGGGAAATTGTCAGTTACTACCACACCTCATTTGCTGAAAATTATAGTTGAAACTACCTGTCTGTTGAACCAAACATCCCTTTTTTAAACTATTTAGAGCATTTCTTACTGAAACCATGAATATCTCAAGTTCCAGACAAATTGGTAGTACACAGTTTAGAGTGTAACTAGAGGGCAAATGCTGGTTTTCTGTCTTGCATTGAACCAGGAGGCTGATAATCTTTCCAGAATTTAAGATATCCTTGTTTTGGGCTGTCCTGGTGGTTCAGCTGGAACAATCACCCATCAAATAACTGCAACGTCTTCAGACTAGAACCAGTCGTTTTTAATGCAAATGAGTTTTAGATTGAAAGTTTATTCTGCAATTACACGTTATAAGTCAACAGTATACATCACAAAGCAAATACATCCATCAAAGCTAACTACATGGTGTTTCTCCTGAAGGTGAACAAGACGTTTGAGGATCTTCAGATCCTCCAGGAGCTGAATGCAGCGTGGATGGAGGTCGGACCTCGGATCAAAAATTACATGGAAAGCAGTGTGGAGATTCAGATGCTGCAGGTCTGATTATCTCTCTACAGAAGGGCTCAGTGTGTTGTCACACATTTCATCTCATGTTTGTGTTTGAGTTTGTGTTTGAGTGTGTTTGTGTTTGTGTTTGATAGGATTTGTTGAGGCGGCCAGAGGTAGCAGTTCTGGTCAACCTGCGACTGGAGAACACGTCCTGGACAGCATCGCGGATCGCACGATTCCTTTCCACACCCTCGCCAGACACCCCGAGGAAGCCTGGAGCTCCACCTACCTGGCTGGATGTCTACAACGACCTCAGCCACACCATCACCACCCTCGCAGAAGTCACTGAGGTTCTCTTCCTTCTTGTTTTCTCTTCCTGTCAGAAATGACAGCCTCCCATTGACAAAAGTACTAAAGCCAGAACAGAGCAAAACAAATCATATTTGGTAGAATTTTGAGTAGGAAAATCTTTAATCCTTAAACTAGAATCACTTTAATTTTGTATCTAACATTGTGACATATAAGTAAAGTTTGAATTAATCTACTGTTCCCTGTATATATCATTTATATCTCTTCCTTTTGCTGATTTCCCTTCAGTGTTTCTCCTTGAACAAGCTAGAAGGGTTGGACACTGAGGGTAAGATGATCGACAGGGCTTTGGAGCTACTGGAGGGCAGACAGTTTTGGGCAGGTGTGGTTTTCCTGCTGCCCAACTCCTCATCCCCTCATCTGCCGCCCCACGTCACTTACAAAATCCGAATGGACATCGATGATGTGACAAGGACCAACAAGATCAAGGACAGGTTTGGAGGAATCAGCATTTGCTTTTAACCTGTTTTTTTACATTCATATTTAGAACTTTTTCAGTGGGATTACAAGGAAACAGTGTGAATCTGAAAAAACAAAATCTATTTTTTTGTGTGTGTGTGTTTTTTTTCCTCAGGTTTTGGGATCCTGGTCCAGCAGCTGATCCGTTTAATGACATGCGCTACATTTGGGGCGGCTTTGCGTACGTGCAGGACCTGGTGGAGAGAGCTGTGAGCCGCATACTGACCGGAGTTCAGCAGACAACCGGCATCTACGTCCAGCAGATGCCCTACCCCTGCTATGTGGATGATGTGTGAGTAATATGTCATTGTAAATTGTGAATTACTGTTTGTATAAACTGTATTCAAATATGAATTTTAATTCTGATTAACTTTATAACAGTTTCCTTCGAGTGCTGAACAGATCTCTGCCACTCTTCATGACGCTGGCCTGGATCTACTCTGTGGCCATGATCATCAAAGGTGTGGTGTACGAGAAGGAGGCACGGCTGAAGGAAACCATGAGGATTATGGGTCTTGGAACAGGGACACTGTGGCTCAGCTGGTTCATCAGCAGCCTGGTTCCTTTCCTGGTCTCTGCTGGACTCCTTATAGCTCTGCTCAAGGCAAGATGACCTCTAACTCTGCTTAAAATATGTTTAATAAAAATACACAAATCAAGCTGTGAATTAGAATAATTAATAGTCAATTAATAACTCCTAAAGTTCCGAGAGGACAGATGTGGAATATTTGAAATGAAAAATGGTTTGGTGTTTTATAGCGTCTTGTGAGCTTTACCTACTATAACTTTTGTCTCCTGCAGTCACTTTTTAACTTTCCCTCTGTCTAATTTCCAGTGGGGCGACATCCTTCCATACAGCGACCCGTCTGTTGTGTTTTTCTTCCTGACTGCGTTTGCCACGGCCACCATCATGCAGTGTTTCCTCATCAGCGCCTTCTTCTCTAAAGCCAACCTGGCTGCTGCATGTGGAGGACTTATCTACTTTGGCCTCTACCTGCCTTATGTACTATGTGTGGCCTGGAGAGACCGCCTCAACACCACCTACCGAGTCCTCGCGGTGTGTAAAAAAAAAAAACTCACAATCCCCAATTCCCTATAATCAATTCAAAACATCAGTGGCAAAAATAGTTTTGTTAAATGTATGTGATTCTGTTTCAGTAGTAAAAATAGTTTGCTTCTCTGTCCACAGAGTTTCCTGTCACCTGTGGCCTTCGGCTTCGGCTGTGAGTATTTCTCTCAGTATGAAGAGCAAGGTGTGGGCATCCAGTGGTACAACCTTCACTCCAGCCCTGTGAAAGGAGACTCCTACAACTTCACTACCTCTATAGTCATGCTTTATGTCGACGCCTTCATCTACGCCACCTCGGCCTGGTACATCGAAGCAGTATTTCCTGGTATGATGATTGTAACTTTAACCTCATTATAAATATTGAAAGTATAGTTTGTAGTTATTTTTTGCTCAGAGAGGGTTAGGTTTAATAGCTGCTTTGAATGCAAGATGATCACAGTGTCTTAACACTGACAAACGAGCAAATCACAAACTTCTGTTTTGAGATCACCTTGAAAATTGTGTCGGACTTGAGTTTTAGTTTTCAGAGACAGGATTAGAAACTCAGTCGTAGACTCGCTTTCCCAAGTAAAGTTAAGTGTGTTTCTGGTATGCTGCCTTTGCTTTTTATATAATGTTCTGAGAAGTTTTCCCTTTTAAAGGAATATTTTGTTCTGTCGAAGGCCTTGGAAGTTTTTGCATCATTTTTTGTGCAAAACTAATTAACGTGCATAAATAAGCTATGTTCCTCTGTCTGCATAAGTGTCTCCCATAGTTTTCAAACACAGCACAATTGACGTGAAGTGTTCACACCAGGGATGCACGACATATAGACCCAGTGATGCTGAAATTGAGTGAACACATTCATGCTTCTCTCTCTTTCTATTGTCTCTTTTTCTGTAAAGCCTACTCATTCTCAGTAAAAAAATCTCACTGTTGTCACAGTAATTATGCTTTATGCATTTCTCAAACTATGGCATGTTGTGTTCTTGAATTTGAGGGAATTCAGTTTGGAAGGTTCTTGAAAAGTACTTTTTATGATGTTTAAGAAGCTGTGGGGACTCTGTATTGTACTCACTATTTTTAGTGACAGCCGATATGCGCTTTGCAGAGGAATGTAGTGTGGCAAAACAAACTCTGGTTAAACTGGTTCCTTAATCAAAAACACAAAAACTTTCGGTGCTTGATTTGGACATATAAAGTTTCATCATGGCTGAATTTTTGCATTTGTGTGTTTTCTTTCACAAAAGGTGAATATGGGATCCCGAGGCCCTGGTACTTCATCTTCCAGGTCAACTACTGGGGTGGAGTCCCTTTGGAGGCAGGCATGCCGATCCCCCCTGCGCCAACAGAAGAGGATGAAGGTAGACTCTCGACCTTCTCTTCTTTTTTTTTCTCACAGCAATTTTTGGTCTGAACCGTCCTGAAAAAAAATATTTACAAGCAGCCATGTGCTTGTAAACAGAAGTGACTTATGTGCTTGTAAACAGAAGTGACTTCTGTTTACAAGCACATGGCTGCTTGTAAATATTTTGACAGATAAATTGCTTGTTTATTGGACAGAGTTTTAGTGGTCTTCCACTTTTCCCAGTTGCAGTGTTTGGCAGCCAACTGCAGTCTTCTTCTTTGGTCCTAATAGCAGTTAAAAGACCATATAGATAGTTTTATAAGTTAAAGCCAATTAAGTACTAATCAAGTTAATGAGCTGAGACAATAAACCCATTAACTACAAGTTCTAAGAACACAAAGAGACTGGACTCAGTCCAGACTTCACTGTGTTCTCTTGACTTTGGAGCTGCGTCTGACTCATGCTACCATAATCCCTTTCATTCTTGAGTTGTGTCCTGAAGTGAAGTTGGTGGAATTATGTTTTCAGCGTATAAAAATAAATTGTGACTGTCAGCCTGATCATTCCTGCTCACATATTCCACTCTTATCGATTATGAATCACTCTGAGAGCAGAATTAGCATCCGTTGATAAGCCATTTAAACATTTACATAGCTTTAACAACATATTGTCCCATCTAATTGGATAAAATGGACCTTTGTCATCAGATCACATTGAACCAGAACCCACTAATCTGACGCTGGGTGTGAGCATCAGAAACTTGGTGAAAATCTACAAGAAGGGAGCGAAACTGGCCGTCAATCACCTCAACATAAAGTTCTACGAGGGCCAGATCACCTCTTTTCTCGGCCACAACGGAGCTGGCAAAACCACCACCATGTAAGGAGCAGAGAATGCAGTCAAAGAGCCAGCGATTTCAAAATGTTTGAGTGACGTAAGACTAAATATTAGTGTTGGTCTGAGCTCGTAAATGATAACAGGGAGATGATGTAGTTAATCAGCCAGCATCAGCACACATGTGGTCAAATGAAAAGATCAGGATCAAATTTAAAGTGGACAGTTTGCTTAAATAAAATAGTTATCATAATGTGTCTGATGTTTGTCAGATCTGTCCTTACTGGCCTGTTCCCACCCACCTCGGGCACTGTGTACATCAAAGGGATGGACATCCGCCATGACATGGACATCATCCGGAGAACGCTAGGAGTTTGTCCTCAACACAACGTCTTGTTTGACATGTAAGGCTCATCTCTCTGACATAAGACAGTGGTATCAAGCTGTCATTGTATACGTTTTATAGAAACTCCACTTGTAAGTTTCATACCACAAGCTTCTTCCGAGAGTCTTCTTTTTGTGTTTTTTATTATTAGTGGTTTGCAACGTTACATGACACAGAAATAAATGATGGGTTTGCAAGGTCTGCCTATGTCCAGAAATTACCCAGATGTTGTTTGAGGAGTAGACTGGTTTTAAACAGATTTTCAGATTTTCCCTCTGTGTCTATCTCTGTCTCTCAGACTAACAGTGGAGGAGCATGTATGGTTTTATGGGTGTCTGAAGGGTTTGTCTGAAGCAGAAGTGAAAGCCGAGCTGGACACTCTCCTGGACGACGTCGGCCTGCTGCACAAAAGACATGAACAAACTAAAAACCTCTCTGGTAACTCAAACTTTTATATAAAACCATCACCTGACCCTCACTTTCATCAGTTTGTGGATTCCCTATTTATTTTTGTGGAGAAATCTGTAAACTTTGTCCTTTTTTAAAATTAAGATTTTTTTGTATCTACCTTTGTCACTCTTTCAGGTGGCATGCAGAGGAAGCTATCTGTGGCGATAGCATTTGTTGGAGGCTCGAAGGTGGTTGTTCTGGATGAACCTACAGCTGGGGTTGATCCTTACTCCCGCAGAGGGATCTGGGATCTGCTGCTCAAATATCGTAAAGGTACAGCTCAATTAGTGCTATGGAGCAGTGGATCACAAAATTTAAATCTTCATAAGATCACACAAAGATGGGCTGTGGAAAAGTCTTAAATATTTGCTAAGTTTGTTGATCAATAAGCTGTAAATTAGAGTCTTGTACTGTAAGAAAGAACCCCACCTAAACCTGAAAAAATATCAAAATGACAAGCAAAATGCAAGATGTACATCAAACATATTGTCAGATAAGTCAAAATGTGTCTGTGCTGTCATTCACCATCAGACCGGACAATCATTCTGTCTACCCACTACATGGATGAGGCGGAGCTACTTGGCGACCGGATTGCCATCATCTCCCAGGGAAAGCTTTGTTGCTGTGGCTCACCGCTCTTCCTGAAATCCCGCCTCGGATCTGGCTACTACCTCACTGTGGTGAAGAGAGAGGGACTGGACACCAGCACTCCCAGCAGTACCAGTTTCTGCACTGGTACTACCAGTACCAGCACCAGCATCAACAAGATGCCTCCTCTCAAGGTCAGATTTTTTCTTGCACTTTAATTATCCAGGAAAAGCTACTTTTACATGCTTGTTTTTTTTTCCAAATGGATGCAATTGGGTGCTGACAATTCGGCATCATTTGTTAATGTCTTGTCATCATATTTATTTTTTATATATAGTGTTCACAATTCACAACCTTTTGTGAATTGTCTAATTTTTGTATTTCAGGACAGTGAATCGTCCATGAGTGAAGACACTGGGCTGGGAAGTGAAGAGACCAGCTCATGTGAGTGTTTATCTGCTGCGTGACAGTAAACTGAGGTCCTTCAGTGTTAGTTAAGTGCAGTTGTGTTCATATACAAGTACAACCAATAGTTTAGTATTTAAGATTAAATAAGAAAGAACTGAAGGGCACCCAGTGTAGAGTTCTTACTGTATCCATGATCTCTCTCCTTATCCTCATATTCATTGCAGACCTGGCAGCATTGCTTTCCCTGACACAGCACCACATCCCAGGTGCGAGGCTGGTGGAGGAGTCAGGGCGTGAGGCAGTGCTCAACCTGCCGCAGGCTGCTGCAAAGGACAGCAGCTTGGCCGTCTTCCTGTCTGATCTGGATCAGAGGCTGCCCGAGCTGGGCATTAGCAGCTACGGCCTGTCAGACAGCACACTGGAGGAGGTGAGCCCTTTGCATGGGAGCAAGAGCATAATTTTACTCACTGTTTCATTAAAAACACAAAAGAACAAAAAGAAAAAATGTAAAATTACTGTAAGAAAATAGTATGAAACTCAGTCATAGGTACTTACACATGACTGATACTGGCATAAAATTGTATCAGAGGCTCTTCCGCCCTCATTATGCTTACATGTCAGCAGCAACAGTATGCAGTCAGCTGCACTCAAAAACCTCGACCTATAAAGGTTTAAGACAATATGCTTTAAAGTTTTAACTGTGAAAAGTGTGTTGGATTAAACATAACAAATTCACTTCAGAAAATCAGAAAGACATGTCAGTCATGTGAAAGGGATTGTTAAAATGAACAAATAGAGTAACAAATTAGATTTTTAAAAATAAAGATGCAATGTTACATTTATTGGATCAATAACATTGTACCTCATAGCAGGAAGAAAGTGTCATCAGTGAATGATCAACAATAAATCAACAATAAAAAGTGTAGGAAGTACATTATTTGTGATTATTAGTCAATTATTGGTCAATTGATGTCAGTGGAAAAAAATGTAAAATGTGCCAATGTACAAGCGAAAAGGTCGGGGAGGGTAAAATTGATTGCTAATGTTGATGTAGTGAATACTTCCTTTATACATTTAATGGGGAACTAGAATTACAGCATTGCGGTTGAAGTCCTCTGTGCAGACGTCAAGTTGCTGTTCCTGAGCTGAGGTGTTAAATAATGACCAGAACATTATGGTGACAGAGTGCATTTAACCTCTGGTCTTTTGAATAACAAATGTTCATAATGTTGAATTTTGAGAAGTTTTTATGTCAAGTTTTATCTATACTATTGTAAGAATTCTTGAGTTATGGCCAAAAATGCATTTTGTGAGGTGACAGTGACCTTGCCCTTTGACCTTTCAGTCATAATGAACATTTGAACCAAATTTGATGAAATTCTCTGGAGGTCTTCTTGATATGTCGCATTCACAAAAATGGGACGAACTGATGTGTAGACAGGTGAGAGGCAACCCAAATACATAACGTCTCCAGCCACTGCTGACGCTGTCGTCCAGGCATAAAAGATGACTTTGTTGTTTTAAAAAAACAAACATAGTCCAGAAAAGTAAAAGTAAAAAGATTAAATAAAACACACAACAGTAATTAACAGGTTCTTAGAACATGTGTTGGCAAACAAATTAGGCTCAGACTAGATATAGTGGCTGGTTCCTTACTTAGCTTTGAAACGAAATGTTCAACTGAAATCAATTGCTGGTTTAAAAATAAAAGTATTGTGTCCAACTGAAACATCACGGTTCACAACAGATCTGCCTGTGTGGCCCTGAAACATTTTTCCAATAACCTTACCTGCTTCTATGTGTGTTTAGAGTGTGTGTATGTGTGCGTGACAGAATCACCCATAGTGGGGCATTAGTCGTCTCATC
Organism: Diplodus puntazzo; assembly: GCA_963678695.2. NCBI lineage: Eukaryota > Metazoa > Chordata > Actinopteri > Spariformes > Sparidae > Diplodus > Diplodus puntazzo. Next base: position 21,252,922 of record OZ023163.1, read on the forward strand.
AGTGTGATCTACAAGGAGCTCAACCCCGTCCTCTCAGGAGGACTAGATATTTGTGGCGCGGCCAGGGTCTTAATGGGTTTAATGTTAGCATCAGATTAGCCCTGATAGTGGATTTAGTGGAGTCTGATATGTTTACTCAGTGTGAATAAGCCGCCCCCCTCTGCCTTCCTGGCCTTTGTGTAAAGCTACTGGCTGCCTATTTACTGCCACCTGCTGTCTAATGCTTCACTATCAGGGTGTTTTAAGAACTGTCAAAAAGAATACTTTTATGGCATAAATATGGACAAGTTCAAACAAATGCCTTTTTTCAGATCTTTTTGCGAGTGGCAGAGGAAACCGGCGTGGATGCTGAACCAGAGTGGCAGGCCGAATCTCCGAACAGGCAGCAGCCATCAGCTGGGCAGAGGGTGGAGAGACAAGAAGAACCAGAAACAGGTATGCACACTCACACTCACAGGCACGTAGTTTTATGTTCATACCACACTGTGTTTCCATGTATAGTCTGTCTGCTGTTTTGTCTCCAACTGTTGCTGTTTGTTTCCATAATGCTGCCAGGAAGGAAAAGGCGTCGTAAGCAAGGTATATCAACATCAATGTCTGAAAAGCAACTGTTGGTTTGAAAAGGAAAGCTTTTAATTTCACTTTCTACCTGTTAGAGTTGACAAATATAGGGGATTTAACAGATAAAATGTTTCTAAAAGCTAACACATGCATAAAAGTGTTCGTACTGAATTAGCTTGTTTTCAATATCTCTTGAGTTTCCCATTAGAGTTCAATTTCAGTTACAAATGTAATAAGACACAAGCTCTCCACTAAAACTTGGTAAATTAATGAAGATTTAGTGGCCGTTTAAACCAGATTCAGTAGTAGTAGGAGGACCGTGAGTTACATGACTGCCTTTTGTTTAAACATTATGAAATGGAAGCACAACACTTGAGTCAGTTGTCATGCCATGTTTCTACTCTTATCTGAATAGAGTCTCCATCAGTTCTGAAAGGAGTCTACAGCAGCTCTAACCCTGTTTCATACTGTTTTCAGAACCTCAGGAGACAGACCTGCTGAGTGGTGAGGGCCGAGGTGGGGTCCCCATGACTGACTGGTGGCTGACCTGGCAGCAGCTGAGGGCTCTCTTCATCAAACGCTGGCTTTATGCGCGACGGAGCCGTAGGGGCTTCTTCGCTCAGGTGCAGACAAACGGCAGATAGATTCAAAAGGCAACCCTGTCGATCGCTGCTTTGCTGCCTTAAACAATTGTCGATTATTTATTTTAGAGTGTTTCTTTGGTGCTGTCAGCCATTGTCATCACTGTAAGTGGTCTTAATGTTATGATTTGTGCTTCAGATCGTCCTGCCTGCTGTGTTCGTGCTAGTCGCTCTGCTCTTCAGCCTCATCGTGCCTCCATTTGGGAAATATCCTGCCCTGCAGCTGCAGCCGTGGATGTATGGAGACCAGTTCACCTTCTTTAGGTAGGCTTGTGTCGAGAAGATATTTTATCAGTTTCTTCAGCTGTGACATAGTTTGGTCTGCTCCTTCACTCTGTCACAGGTAACAGCTTAATACTGTAAAAACACAGGTTGGTCTCTTTGCTGAAGGCCTTGTTATTTTGACTTGCTTCCTCAACTGTGGTTTGATATTTACAGCAATGATGCGCCTGGGAACCCCGCCATGGAAAACCTTCTCGAAGCTCTGCTGGACAGGCCGGGTTTTGGTACCAAGTGCATGGAGAAAGAGGAAGAAGACAACAGCACGTAAGTTAAATACAGTAGATACAATCATTTGTCTCAGCAGAATCAGAACGAACGGATCTGAAAGAAAAAGTAATAAAGGTAGTGAGACTCGTGCTTCTGAGGCGTCAGGATCTTTAACATCCTGCAAAAAATTGCTGAAAAACATTCAATATTTATACAGTTTCATATCCATTTACTACAAATAGGAGATCAAACAGGAAGTTTGGTGATTAAACATACATTCAGAAACATTACAAAAAAGGCAACATCTTGGTGCTTAAACTACAATCCTTTACCATCGAGTAAAGGTTCCAGGTTCACTCCCTGCTGTTCCTGCAGGAGTCCTCAGTGTAAAGCTGAGCGAGGAGGCTTGTTCATGCGGCCACAGGTCGACTACTCCACCTGGCAAATGTTCAGCAGAGGCAACTGGAGCAGAGGCAGTCCCTCACCTAACTGTCAGTGTAGCACTGAGGACGTCCGCCGGATGCTGCCCGACTGCCCGCAAGGTGCTGGTGGAATGCCGCCTCCACAGGTCAGGACTGACTTAATTCCAGAAAGCAGTTGAATGATTAACTTAAATTTAAACCGTATATGTGATGCTAATTTGAGATTAATGTAAAGCCAAAAAACAGCTCATATCTTCTGTAACATAAAGGTTTGGTTGTTTATGTTATCATTTGGTGTAATAAATTGCAGCATGTGTGCACATCTTCAATGGATTTCAGATCAAGAGGCTGACTGGAGACGTCCTCCAAAATCTGACAGGTTATAACATCTCTGATTACCTGGTGAAAACCTACTCTCAGATCCTCAAGAAAAGGTACATCATTAAACAAAATAAAATTTGATTCAATTTAATTGTATTACTTTGGTTCAGTATGATATAGATAACTGACAATGAATGCATGAATCTAAAATATATAACCATTCAATTTCTCTTTCTGTGGTACATTTATTTTGTATTAATCTTAATGCACAAAGGTATTCGTCCTTTTTTTAGCCTTTATTTGTAGCCTTCATACTATATGACTCAAACGTGTTCATTTTATGTTGACTTTTATATTGAAGCTGTCAGTAGGTGATTTTAGGGAAATGACAAATAGTATCTGTGTAATCGGACCATTATGTGATACTCAAATTGTCCCTAAAACCAGTCTGATGATATCAGATCACTGGAAATACAATTTTTGAATTTTTTTTTTTTTTTTGAAGTGAATGCCATATTTGAATGACATGTTTTCAATATCAGGTACTGCAGCTGTACTTCGAACAATGAGGGTCTTTATTTCTATGTTTGTGTTTCCTTATATATTTCTCATACATCGTTTCACTCTGTTTCATTAACAGCCTAAAAAGAAAGAAGTGGGTGAATGAATTCAGGTAAGCTGCTGGAATAAAACATAATTTTTGAACCAAAACATCTGCTATCAAAAGATTTGAACAATAGCTATTGTTCTGAAGTAACTTTTTACTTTTTGCTTAGTGGAGAAGTCAGGTGTAGACAAAAAAATATTTGGAAGTCTTAACATCCAAGAACATCTTTTTGTAAGTAGATAAAAAAAAAAAAACACCACATTTTAACTCTGGTAAATTCATCCATTGTCTGACCGAGCAAATGAGCCCGACTAAAACTTGAGGTTCTCCTGAATTAAATGACACATGGTACATGATGCTGACTTCCAGAATAGAGAAGGAAACAGAGTATAAATAAAATAAAATAAATCTGTATTACTGAGGTTTAAACTTTACTCTTCCAAAGGCAAGAAACAACCTGTTATATTGGAGGATTTCCAAAAGTGTCATTTTTGTGTTACAGATACGGAGGCTTCTCGCTCGGGGGCAGCGCCACCGAGACTCTTTCTCAGGTCCACCACCTCCAAGACTCAGTCATGGCAATCAGGACTCGTTATCGAGTTCCACAGGTAAACATGAGGTTTAAGACATGGTCAACTCATGCTATTGTTTTTCTGAATGTTCTTAATATTTTTTTGATGTTCTTTGATCACAGAACAGTTCACTGGATCATCTGCTGGACAGACTGCCGGGATTTCTAGGAGGACTGAACAGTGAAAACAATGTTAAGGTAAATGTATGTTTGTTTGAATATGTGTTTGTCTTCTCTCTTCATCTTTTCTTTAAAGGTAAAATCTAACATAAAACCCTTTTTAAGACACAATTAACACGTTTTGTGTGTGACTCCATGTAGCTGTTTGCTATATCTTTGTTTTTTTCTGTCAACAACACATCAAACAAAAATGCTGGACCATGTGTGTGTACAGACATTTTCCAGTCGCTGCAGTCAAGTTTTATGATGAAAATTATGTCTCTTTGCTCTACTTAGGTGTGGTACAATAACAAAGGATGGCATGCCATGGTGTCATTTGTCAACGTGATGAACAACGGCCTGCTGAGAGCAAGTCTCCCACCAGGTTCAGAGAGAAGAAAACATGGCATCACTGCCTACAACCACCCGCTCAACCTCACAAAGGAACAACTCACTGAAATGGCCATGTTAGTTCACTTATGTGCAGTTTTTTGGTTGATGTTGTTGGATTTGGTGTCTTGTGTTTGCTAATTACCTTGGGACATTTGTCACGAGGTAGATTCAGCCTAATCAGGACACTTAATGTCCAATACATTGGATATTTTTTGTATTTTAATATGTGTTTTTCCTGCTTCCTCTTTTAGGATGACCACATCAGTAGACGTTCTGGTTTCCATCTGTGTGATCTTTGCCATGTCCTTTGTGCCGGCCAGCTTCGTCCTTTTTCTGATTGAGGAGCGAGTCAGCAAAGCCAAACACCTTCAGTTTGTCAGCGGCGTCAAACCCATCCTCTACTGGCTGGCCAACTTTACCTGGGACATGGTCAGTACTGAGGAGCACAGAGGAGCCACGTTTAAGCGATTTAAGGCCTCTTATGTATGGATTATGTAAGACTTCCTCTTCTTGTCATTTTGTCAGTTGAACTACACTGTCCCGGCCACCATGGTGGTGCTGATTTTCATCGGTTTCCAGCAGCAGTCTTACGTCTCAGAGACCAACCTGCCTGCTCTCGTCCTGCTGCTGCTGCTTTATGGGTAATGATCAGAGATATTGACAGACTGTGCATCTTCATATTTTAATTTTATTGTTTCAGTCATTCACCAAAGATAATATTGTACTTCACTGCTATTGTAGTGACCCCAAAAGCCCCCAAGCCAAAAATAAAAGTTTTAATAACTTCCATATTACCTCAGTTTGCGGTTGTGAAACACAATTGTGTAATTTTCATATCCCTCTACAAACATGATCATGAACAGGATCATGGTCTGTACTAAAAGTAATGTATTGGTCTACAATAATTGAATAACATAATTAGTTATCCTTTTTAGGTGGTCCATCACCCCTCTGATGTACCCAGCATCCTTTGTGTTCAGCGTTCCCAGCACAGCTTATGTCGTTCTGACCTCCATCAACCTCTTCATCGGCATCAACGGCAGCATTGCCACATTTGTCCTGGAGCTGTTTGTTGACGAGGTATTTAGTTCCCATTATTATGGCGACATGATAACGATTTATTACTCCTTAACTAGTTCACATTTTTTTCTTTTTTTCTTTCCAGCATCTGAATGAGGTGAACAGGATCCTAAAGAAGGTGTTTCTTATCTTCCCTCATTTCTGCCTGGGACGAGGACTCATCGACATGGCCAAAAACCAGGCCATGGCAGACGCCTTCCAGAGACTGGGTACATACAGTATACCTCTGAATAGATTGTGTAGTAAAGTTTGAATATATAATGTACAGTGTATTGTATATTACTTCATTGAACAAGGGAGGTTTTTGTTTGCATCCCACTGAGCATTATTGCATACATACTCAAACTATATGTTAGACTGCAGCAAACACACAGGACTTATGGTATATAATTGTATATAAAAAATATGTCTTCCTCCTCCAGGCACGAAGCAGACTCTGGACCCTCTTCAGTGGGACTTTGTAGGAAAAAACCTGTTTGCAATGGCAGCTGAAGGTGTTATCTTCTTCATCTTCACCATACTGCTGCAGTACAAGTTCTTCATTCGCTTCAGGTATGTTTAAAACAAGTTCTCAAAGGGCTGAAGACCCTTCCTGTTTTTGATGACCACATTTTTCAACCATTTATATGATGATAATAGGTAAGTAGTGAGATGCAATACTTGGCACAGATTTGGAAGAGATCGTCAGAATCTGTACCAAAATGATTTCAAAAGGAGCGAATAAGATACAATCATGTTCACAATTTCTGTGTAAACATGAGACTGATAGTTTTCTTAATAAAACTAAATGACTCAGGTTGATCTTTTACCTCTCTGTTCAGGCCGTGGTGGGTTGAGCCTGAGATGCCTCCTCTTGGCCCAGAGGACGAGGACGTCGCCAGGGAAAGAGAGAGGGTCATAAATGGAAAAGCCCAATCAGACATCCTCACCATGATCGACCTGAGCAAGGTACAATCAGGATGCAGGCTCAAAAACTGTAAACTGTTTTTGTTGTTTGCCTCATTGATCGCAGCAAATCTCTTCCTTCACATAACAAAGATACTTGTTTTTAAGAGTTAGATTTGTGTATTTTTATTACTGTATTAGAATTACTGAAAATCAATGAGTGTCTCAGAATCTCGTTGCACTCCCACAAAGAGTCACTGTGTTCAGACACAATAAGGAGCGCAGTTCTTGGTAAACCTCTTCTACTGACCCTGCACTGGCAGACATCTTGCTCTGACCGCATCATTGATCATAAAACAAAAAATATATTGTTTTGCAGGTTTATAAGGCAGGCAAGAAGCCTGCAGTAGATCGTCTATGCCTTGGGATTCCTCGTGGCGAGGTGAGAAATACACACTTTAAAGATGCACTCATTACATCATCTGCACTGTGTTTGTCAGCCATGTATAGCTGCAGTAGATCAACATTGTAAACCACTGCAAGAGCCATTTATAAGTCACATCTTTGGATAATCTCCTAGTGATATTGCTCCTGCTGTTGCTATTACTAATATCTCAAGTGCTGTTGTAAATGCACGACTGCTACATATGCTTCTACTGCTACAACCACAACTAGAGAGAAATATCTATTATATTTCAGCCACATTTTGACTCAAGCAAATGATTGTAGCTTCTGATGTGTGTAGATATATTTGTAACTTTTCAATGCTGTTGTGTCTTCTCTGTCACCTTCAGTGTTTTGGCCTGTTGGGGGTGAACGGAGCAGGGAAGACCTCCACCTTTCGCATGTTGACTGGGGACACAGCAATCACCTACGGAGAAGCTTTTCTTAATCACCACAGGTATGAAGCTCCTCCACAAACAAGTGTTTCATCTTTTGAAAAAACAGCCCTTTCTTCTTTGTGAGCAAACTAACTACTGTTCAGATATTTGGTACTCAAATATCATCCCTGAACTTTGAGAAATGCTACAACAGCAGCAGCAGCAGCAGATGTTGTTGCAGTGTCAAACTGTGTTCCTCTTGTTCTCAGTGTACTGACAGAGATGGAGCGAGTCCACCAGCTGATGGGATACTGTCCACAGTTTGACGCCATCAGCGACCTGCTGACAGGTCGGGAACATTTGGAGCTGTATGCCCGCCTGCGGGGAGTACCAGAGGAGTCTGTCGTCAAGGTAACATAAAGGAGCAGATCCTCTTCAAAGTGAAATTAAGACATTAAGTCATGTGATATCTAAACACAGCTCCACTGTGTAGGCTCATATTGAGTACCTTTTCTGCTGTCCTATAGGTGGCACAGTGGGGGGTGAAGAAGCTGGGATTGACCCAGTACGCTGAGCGGGAGGCTGGTGGCTACAGTGGAGGCAACAAGAGAAAACTCTCCACTGCCATCTCCCTCATCGGCGCTCCGCCTGTTATATTCCTGGTGAGAATCGAACAGATTCACAAACTGCTGGGGGGGTGAACCTTAGAGAATATCACCTGTTAAAGTCTAAATGAGTTGGGTGTTGTTCGTGTTTTGAGTTGATGCTTAGTCATTTTCTTGATGCTATGATTTTTTTTTTCTTCTTGTTAGGATGAGCCCACCACTGGTATGGACCCAAAAGCCAAAAGGTTTCTGTGGAACTGCATCCTCAGCGTCACCAAAGAGGGAAGAGCTGTAGTTCTCACCTCCCACAGGTAGGAGGAGATGTTCACCACATTATTCTTACATAATTGCATAGCTGTATGGCTGGATGATCCACTACATGCAGTTTTGAGTCCAGTTACATGTTAATGTGTATTTTCTTGTGCCTTCATGGTCAGTATGGAGGAATGTGAGGCTCTTTGCACCAGAATGGCCATCATGGTCAACGGCAGATTCCAGTGCCTCGGATCTGTACAGCACCTGAAGAACAGGTAAACACAACACACCATACCATCTTCTCCCGGTTAACTTATTCTGTTCAACCTCAACAATACAAGTTAAACTGTTTCTCAGTCAATGAATGAATGTTGGAGATTTGTGCCCACAAATTACCCCGCCTCAGTTGTAGTAGTTACTACATTTACGCTGGCCCTTATTGTTTCCTGATTTGATAAATCTGTTGACCAACATGGAGGTGAAGAGATCTATGAAAAACTGTCTGTGTGCTGATGCTATCTTCCAGGTTTGGTGATGGCTACACCATCATCCTCCGCCTGACAGACAGTAAATCAGACCCGGATACGTGCTCCATCAGCGCCTATATGAAGAAGTCATTTCCCAGCATCGAGCTGAAGGAGCGCCACCAGAACGTGCTGCAGTACCAGCTGCCCTCACACGCCTGCTGCCTGGCTCGTGTCTTTGATGTGTTGGCCAACAACTACGAAGAGCTCGGCATCATCGACTTCTCCGTTTCACAGACCACCCTGGACCAGGTGAGGAGGGTGATACACCTCGGATAAAAGCTTTCAAACATTATATTTATTTAAAATGCTAATGTCCTGATCGAGGATCCTCTTTAAATACAACTAAACAGAGCTCTGCATCCATCCCAGATACCCTTAAGTGAGGCAAAGTGTCAGTTGTTCAGGTGATGCTGTTTCCCATCACACTGCAAAAACTTTGCTATCACTGTACAATTTTGTCTTCCTCTGAGCATGCAGTCACCCAGGAAAAGGAAGATTAATCTGCGTTCCATTTATATTATAGACTAAATTATCGAATAACCTTACATTTTATTCTGTGTTGTTGTTATTGTGATTAATCCAGTTGTCTGCAGCATCAAACAATCTTAGAAATGCCAGGGGGAAATGTTGTCTGTTGCCACTTCAAAGAAAGAATTAATGTGACACGGGATCTGGTTTATTTCTATAGGTGTTTGTCAACTTTGCTAAGGAGCAGACTGATGACGACGTCCTCACAGAAGTAGTCGTCGGCAACAGACCAACACAGACCAACCAGATTGCGCTGCCGGTCAGGATTAACCCTCCCACCATCCAACCACCACCGCCAGTCACACCCCCTGAGCCGAGCAAGACTCCACAGCAGCAGGGGAAATCATCTGACAGCAAACCAAAAGAGGGTCAATCCAAGAAGGCAAAAGCTAGCAAGGCCAAATCCAAAGAAGGCAAATCCAAAGGAGAAAAAAGCAGCAGTACAGCGATGACCAGAATACCTCGGCCAGAGGAGACAAATCAGGCGAGCAGTAACGGTGAAGTTCAGGGAGAATCAAGTAAATCCAGTGGGTCCAAACACAGAGCAGAGACCTCCAGTAAAGATCCTTCTGCTCTCTTTATAGTCGACAGCAACACACAAGACAGTGCACTGTGACCGGGACTGGTGCAACACAAGCTGAAAACACCAACTAAAGTTAAAATCTTTTTATTAGTCGCTGATGTTCATTTGAATGTTGCTCACTGTTAGCAGCATCCTCAATATGCAACATGGAAAAGATGGACTTTGTTATTGTTGGTGAAACTGAGGTATTAGAGGTGAATTTATCTGAAGAAATAATCAAATATTATTGCTTCCTACAATGGCTTTGGTGCCTTGTTCACCAGATTGGTAGCTTTATACCCTTTATTTGGGTTCATACATCTTACACTGTGTCTTCTCTTTCTGTATCAATCTATCACTCCAAAGGTCATGGTTTATTTTTCCTGAAACAAAATTATGCAAATGTGGATGTTAAAACAAGAGGTGGTGTTCCTCAGGGCTCAATCATTAGACCCCTCACAATATCATCTTGATCTTGAAAAAAGCACTTTAAAAAAGAAAATGCTGCAAACACTGCTAACCCGAACCCAACAGTTGTGGATTATTAACATAAGAGGATTATTGATGTATTTTATAAAACAGCTGAGGGGTTGTTTTCTAATCATTATCTCTCTTGAGAGAGAGAATTCATACTGCAAGTTCATCATTCAATACCCTCTTAAATGTTTAATGATTAACTTTAAAAGTGTTATTCTTTTGTAAATCAAGACTTTGTCTTGGTCTTTTGTCTGTCACAATGTCTTTTTTTATTCATAACATGTGATTTGTGATTGTGTAAGCGTCGCTGTCCAAACAGAGGGTATTACATATGATGAGGACAAACAAACTTTACTTCTATCTGGTTTTTATTGGCAGTTGTGTTTTTTTTTGTTTTTTTTTTCATTTGATGGGAAATTGACATCCAGGCTTCCCACACAGCTCTTGAAAGTTCTGGAAGCCTCATTCACAAGATATTAGAATATTTTAAAAATATATTCAACAAGGCCAGACACGCTGGTGTGACTCTACACAGTTTTAGCTGCAGAGTGTCATTACAGATTCTTCTACATCATGCCAAATACTCAAAATACTGACTAGCTCAAACAATCAGTGGTAGTATTCAGTCTGAGCTGTAAACACCAGATGCAACTACATTGTTTTTGATAAGTGGATGTTTTTTTTTGTTTGTTTTATTTCTTTTTTTATTATTATTATTTTCAGTTTATTTTTATTTATTTTTTTCCTATAAAAAATTACACAGCTGACTGAATGTCCAAAGCAGATTTTTACTTCACTGTAATGTTGTGTGACATATTCAAAAGATTGTTACCATAGTAACTGTAAGCATGAGACAAACATGAAGTATCGGAAGGGTTTCATCCCAAAATACCAACTGTTGTATTAAAATATAATGTTTAAGAAGGTTAAACTGAAGTCGTACAAAGTCTAAAATTATGCTGGATGATTAAAATGGTGGATGTTTTGGAATGAAAGTCTGTTCTACTGAATGTACTTTTATTATGTTTGAAAAGTTCTACTTGAACATGAATTTATCTATTAGATGTACATTATATACTGAAAAAATATGCTAGTATAGAAAAAAAAGGATAAATGTCTGTTGTGAATGTTTCGTCTTGAAGGAAAATAAAATATTGTTTCCTCTATCTTTTTTTCTGTGCTGTATGATGCTGTATGTCGATCACCGCAGCATGTTGGAAGTCAGGAGGTTTTTCTTCGTCATGCTGAGGACGAGCATTTGTTTTGGTGCAGAAATAAGTGGAGGGAGGCTCTTGTGTCTGTTCACTCCATTACCCCACACTGATGTTTCCATTAGTGCTTCACTGTTGGAAGGAAAAAGAGAAACTAAAGTTAATTGATGGTTTTCTTTACACTGAAGTAATTTATCACATAAATAAACTTCACTCATGAATAAAACTATTTGCAAACAAATGAATACATAGTAAACCTACCTAAAGAACTTTGAAGTGACAACATTTTCATCCACTGAGGTTGGTTATGATCAGTAAAGTTCAAATTTGACCATTTTATTGCCCCAGCAGTATCTTTCTTTCTTACCACAATAGAACATTTGAGTATATAACATGTAAGTTATGTGTAATAATGTAACCCTGATAATCTGTTTCCCCTTTCGTAATATAGCTACAATATGATAAATACTAACATTAAAATTGTTCAAAAATAAAACACCAAACATACATGTTGGCAGGCTTTATGTCCTCTGTGCAGTGATTGATCTGCTGCCCGACGCCCAGACGTTGTTCACCAACAGCCATGAGGAGATGATCAGGCTGGACACGTCTCCACGGTCCTTCAGCACCAACTCTCCTCTTCCTCTCCAGTTTCTGTGTGACCGTCTGCAGCAGGGCATCCAGGCTGGACAAGGAGATGTCAGGAAGACGAAACTCAGGAGATCTCTGCGCAGAGAACAAGAGAGGAGAGTCAGACAGAGGTGTCGTGTGATAGCACAGTGGGGTACAAAGGGAAAAATACCCAGATGAAGTCCCCGAGTCAATTTATAACAAAACTCAATTCTTTAAAATAGATTTAAATGTTAAATCGTTTTTTTTAACCATGTTCAGGTTCATCCACTGTGTCGGGCCCGCCATCAAATCTCTGAAAAACAACGTTCAGCTACACAAAGTTACATTTTCTCGCCTTTCTTCTCTCAGTTTCTTTCTATATATACGGGATGATTTTACCTATTAGGGTGAGTCATGAAATGACAAACATGAGAAGTTTTGCAGGGAAATGTCTCTTCGATGAACAACTACACAACCCAAGTATACACATGTTTTGTGTTCACCAATAAAGCAATGGTTTGATTGTTTTTAGTTAAATGCAGTGTTTTATTAGCTTATCATGTGTTTTACTAAAATTGCTCATAAATCAAGTGAAATAAATCAAAATATAATGGAACAAAAGTAGCATAAAATGGAAAGAACTTCGAAGTTAAATACAGTAGTTGTGTACTTAATGAGAGTTCCTTTCCGTCACATTTGATGTGTCTTTTATCTGTTTTAACATTAAAGGGTCGATGGAGAAGTTTGTACTGTATTGTGGGACTGTCGAAGGGGAACTTGTGTGGTTTTCCGTGTAGTTTCTGATCAGTGACTCAATCATTGCTCGGGAAGGCGCTTTTAAAACTCTCCATTGCTCAAACCCTGGTTGATTTCGACTCTACTTGGCTAACAACTTCCTCTTGTGTGTTAAACCTTGACTCAATCATTTACCCTAAACCACAGACCTGCTCACCATGGTGGAGTTCCTCCTGGCTGCCCGTAAAGGTGCAATATAAACCCTAAAGTGCTTATTGTCTGTCACCTTGTCAGTTTGGTAGTTTACTTACACTTCTGGAGAACATTGGGTTGTCTATCCAGGGCCTGCTGTCTGGTTCTTGTCCTGTGACCGGTCCCTTGTCTCTAAAGCCCTTTATATTGAAGTTTGAAGAGATGGTCCTGGCTTGCTCGGGTGAACTGATGGGAGGTAGAGGTGTGTCCCACCTCTTGGTCTTCTGATGGTCACAACACTCAGGAGCTGGTTTGGGTTGAGTGACAGGCGACAGCACCAAGTGAGGACTGCGTGGTGGTTCAGTGTCCAAATATGATCCTGTGTGAGAATCTTGCGTTGGTTCCACTGATTCACTGACGAATGGGTCAATCTTGGTGCTGGTTTCTCGTTTTCTTGCTCCTTCCTCCTTCACAGGCTCTTTTGCTGCAGCCAGAACAGGCATCAGGTCGACACAAAGCCTCATTACATTCTCCGAGGTCTCACATGTAGATGTGAGGCGTTTGCTGTTTGATGTGGCGACTTTAATCTTCTCCTTTGACCTCACAGTTCTCATCCTGGATATTGAGGGAACTGATCCCACAATCATCGGACAAATGGCTGGGGCATGTTTTTCCAGTTTGACTGTCCTCGTCTCCTTCTCTTTCCACATTCCAAAGCTTGTACAAAGTCACCTCTGACAGTCTCCTCTGATGTCCTCCAAACATCTCTCAAAAGAAGCGTATCGATACAAAATAAATGTCCAAAGTTTGCAGAGTTTTGTATTCAGCCAAACACTCACTTTCTCTTTCTTACTAGCAGCAGTGAGAAAAGCTCAGAACAATTAGGCGGCTCTGTGGCAGCCTAATAAACTGGCTGTTATGGCAACATGCACACAAACAACTAATGAGCGGAAAAAAGGTCATTGTTGTTTCAGGCTCTAATAATGTTTAAAAGAAACCACTTAAAGATGCTGGATTATGAAGATGATGGAGGGAGCAGTGTGATTGTTTGGCAAAATATGACAGGAATGTATTCAATGAGTTTGCAAAGATTGTCCAATGACAGGATGACCCACTCAGAAGTTTGAAAATAAAATGTTTAGGTTTTACTGTCTATAACTGTCCTGTTTTGGTTCACTCTCACCAGACTATGGTGGCCCTGAAACTGAAAACAAACAACATTTTAGAAAACACAACATCTCACATAACATAACATTTCACAAAACACAATGACATTTCACAAAATATGACATTTAAAGGTGCAACATGTAAGACCCGGCCAACTATCAGGGCAAAACAAATAAGGGGCAGCATATCACCTGAGTAACAGCGAACTGCTGCTGGTACCTGCAGCTGCCCTTAGCTCGTTAGCTTAGTTAGCCGTGCAGCTAGTGGTCTGGACCGGGAGATTGGAGCACCACTTGCACGGGAGCTTCAGACTGAGACGGGCCAGGGCTAGCTGGTTAGCATGCTAATTTCAGTAGATATTTCTGCAACACAATACGCTTACTTCATAACGTCAAAACAGATATCTTCATATTATGTTGATATATTTTTTTGTTTATTTTTAAAAATGTTTTCAAGTTAAATTCTTTCCTTTAAAAACAAACAGGACATTGCCAAAAAAAGAGAGCTTTTTAAAATTCTTTTTGTTTTGTTTTGTTTTGCAAAATGCTCTCATGAACTCAGAGCACGCCATGTGCCCGACTGATTTGTAATAGTTATAGTTTATAACCATAGTGAAGCATTTAGCAGCTGAAGAGACAGATCTTTGAGTAAGTGGATACCAAAATCAGATCTCAAAGAGAAGGAATGCTGAACAGAAACACAACTCCAACTAAGTGATGACACCAAAACGACAATGTTGACGTGGTGATGTTATTGTTGTGTTTTCAAAGTAAGGGTTAGGGTTACATGATGGGGGTTTTCGGTCATAAAAGTGAATACAAAAGCATTGGGTGTAATTTCCAATTACCTCAAGCAACAGCTAGCCTTTGTTATGTTGTCAAAGCAATGCCTGTTCAGACAGTGATCAGGACTTGTTCACTACCTGTGACTAACAATAAAAGATGTCAAGAAAGTTTACAGATGTGTGTGCGATGTCAACCAAAATGTTCAAAAATATATATTTATCTTGTGGTTTTCACTACAATAGTTACACATTAAATCCAACTACGTTTAGATAGAGATCCAATGTCGAAAGCTGCATTTTAAAAGAAATACAAATAAAAAAAATGCAACGAAATACTCTCGCTACACGGAGACAGAGTGGGAGCTCTCACTTTTTCTCCCCTCTTTGTCTGCAGTGGGAGTACAACAGCTATTTATGCTCTGCAGCTTCAGCCCACTGTCGAGCTAGCTACACACAAGATCATCTACTGAACACACCCACTGTTTTAACTCTAGGTTCTCCTGCCAGGTGTATTTATTTAATTACACTTTACATAAAAATCCAGAGCTCGGGTTCTCTCTCTTTGTTCTCGCTGGAATAAGATGGTCGTTTTGACAAACAACAATGAGGAACAGGATTTTATGTGAGTATGTAGCTAATACTAGAAAGCTAGTTAGCATTCGCCTGAAATACAACTCCCTTTAAATAGCTAATTTCGTTTGTTACGTCAGCACTTATAAGTGGTTATAGATTAGCTGACATCTTGCCAGCTTTCTTGCTGATCAGTAAGACTAGATGCATTAATAGTTGCTAGTTTGGTTTGACGTTAGTATTCATTTTTTTAAAGGCCGCTTTTTTGTCTTTTCCCTGTTAGCCTTTTAGCAGCTGGCAGCTAAGCTAACTAGCTGAACTGGACAAGTTGCTTGTCGTGCAGGCTTTAATTCAAATATTAACCACGTCAGGGTGTCTCTACATAACAAGAAGTTGATGAGCCTTGCTCTTTTCTTCTCACACAGTAAATCAAAGTCAGAGTATCTAAGTAACGTTACGTTCTTGTTAACGTGTACAGCTCGAGCTTTAAAAGTCAGACATAGTATGGTTGAGAAAGAAACATTTTTATTTAAAATGGTTGCAAAAAGTATATGAGGCCGCTGCCTTGTAACACAAGTTTCAACTGTGCTAATGTCTGCATGTGTTTGTGAAACTTTATGCTGTCTGGCTGTGCACAAACCAAGCTTACTAACCCAGTTAGAGGTTACATCATGTTGTGTTTCTGTAGTGTTGCTAACAGCCAGCAGGGCGGTCCTCCTCCTCTCACAGCCCACTGACCTACATTTGAAGCTTACTACCCCTGATCCATATGAACATACTGCAGGGATCACACAGAAACAGTAAAGGAGGGCTATGCATCCATAACAGCTGATTCAGGGTGTTTTAGCAGCTTGTCACTTTTTTTTCCTTGGTGTGTTCTTGCAAACATGCAGAATAAGAGTAGGGTGAATATACTGCATGCGCATGCTCATATAAATGCCCCATTTTACACCGTCATTCTGCTATTATGCTGAAAGCTATTACTGATAGCACCCACCTCCTGCCTGCAGCATTGCACCCTGAGTGCTCAAGAAAATGTCAAAATTGAAGAGCACACACTGGTGGTCAAAGCGAAGTCACTAATGGAAATAATAGCCAGGTGCAGCGCCCAAAGACATCTTAGGAATGTAAAATAATCACAGACTGAATAATGTATGCAGCAACTTAAGAAAGTGACCACACCTAAAAACTGAAATATATCCATTGAACATAGAATAATTAAGATTAATAAGACTTAAGGAGCTGATACTCCCCCTTCAGGATTCTTGTGGCTTACCAACTTTACATCTTTTCTTGTGTTTCTGCAGCCTGATAGAGGAGCGTAAATGCACCTCCCTGCCCAGCTCTCCCGCCAAGCGAGTGTCTCCAGCCAAAAAGAAGCAGTTCTATATCAACCGAGCCATCCGCAATTCTGACCTTACTCCACGAGCCAAGGGCAAGAAGAGCCTCCGCCGGCAGGAGAACAGTAAGCCCTCATTTCACACGATCTGATTGTAAGATGTCGTCATCAACAAAGGAAAAGATCATAATTACATGCAATCACTACTGCAACAAAAACGCGAAAAACCCCGAAAGTATGTTTTTATCTCAGTGATTAACACTTGAATCTGTCATTGAAGCTTTGCTTATATCAACACTATCTTTATATCGCTTCTCTCCTTCTCTGAAATTCAGCACGCTTCCTTGCTAATCTTCTTGAGAGAGAGGAAAGCTCCAAAGATGATCTGGAAGTTTGCAGTAACCCAGCCATCCCGTCCATCTTCACTGAGGCCTGCACCAATGGAAACTACATAGAGGTAAGTTGGCCTCAGCTGTTTTCTTCCCAGCGGATCAAACACTTAACTTCCTTAAAAGGCCAGAGAATCTGAGATTGTCTTGCATCTGTGATTCAAGCATGTTCAAATCAAAAAGCACCCGATGAAACAAGTATTAGTTTAAAAATAGACGTAATTCCTCTCTTGATCTTTTAGCCATGGAATGACTTCATGAACTGCTCTGGAGAGGAGCAGGAGAGGCTGCTGTCTCTGCTGGAGCAGGAGGTGGCCAAGAAGAAAACCGCCAGCCGGCTCCCAAAAGACGAGAGGAATGGTGAGCTTCCTAGTTTGTGTTCTGCTTTGCGTCCTGGTTGTGTTAAGTGTGGCTGACCGTCACCCATCTCTTCACAGTAAACGTTGCCTTCACTGCTCAGGAATGCTACCAGAGAATCGATCGCAGGCTGCGAGCGACTCTGCGACGGAAACAAATCCCCATGGTGAGTGTCGTGTCGAAGCGATTTGTCAGTGATCATATCGGTTGGATGGGTCAAGATTTATACCTGGCTGGAGTCTGTGTACGTATACGTGTAATGGGAAGTTTGATTGCTATTTTTGACCTGACTATACAGCTTGTTATCTTGTTCCCTAATCCTAGATGAACTGCACATCATTTGCTTATTTTGACTGATAGAAAATGGTGTGAAACATTATATTGACCAAGACACCGGGAAATACTTAGTTCCTGATTATTTCTTAGTTCCTGTAATCTTACTGAGGCCAGTCAAGAATTAAACAGAAAAGTTTTTAAAGCTGTAAGACTATGCAGAGGCATAGAATAGAATAGAATAGAATAGAATAGAATAGAATAGAATAGAATAGAATAGAACAGAATTACTTTATTGATCCCAGACTGGGAAATTATTTTGTCACTCTGGGATCAATAAAGTAATGTCATGATAACTATAGTTTAAATTAAATGATATATTGTTGCAGAAAAACATTTGCGAAGAACAAATATTATTGTAATTTTTAGATTTTTTTTTATGCCATGATAGTACATCATTTCAAAGAGCAATGCACTTGGAATTCTTAATATTCAGTCATTGGAAATATCCTTTAAAAAAAACAAAAGAAATAAAATTAAACCATAAAACCAAAACAATAAATAAAAATGTTGAGGTGCAAGTCCAAGTCTCTAAATGGTAGAAAAACCCTGCTTTTTATCCCGGCATCATGTTGACTACAATTTTGGTGACGTTCTGATGTAAACAAAAAACAATGTAAACGAAGCAGGCAATCGCAAGGTCACGTACATATATTGATAAGTCGATAAGAAATGTACAATAGGTCGATCTTTACTGAGATAGGCCCGACTACAAACATTAAGGAACCATGACTCGGGAAGCCTGCAGTAACTCTGTATTTGTGCTCAAACCATGCTTGAGGATCCCTGATTGTTGTGGAGAAATCCTCTTACCTCTCTCCCTGTATTTTTTCACCTGCAGGGAACTCTGGAAGTACTTGAAGAAAACATTCTGAGCTTCTTCAACACTAAGCCACACTCAGTTTACACGACCAACCTCGCCAGCAGGTAGAAATCCGTTTTTTATATTCCTAGTCTTGAAAAGCATTTATTTAGTTTCCTCCAAAATGTCCTTAAAAATGTAATGCACATCCTCAAAGTACATATATAGAAATATTTAGCCACTTACAAGGTTTCAGGTGGTATTAATGTAATTGATAATAGAATTAGGAATTATTGTTAAAAACTTTGGGAATTATTGAAACAAGTGTGAGATAATGGTAAATAACTCAAGACCATATCGTCCTCTCTGAGAGTTTCCAGGGATCTTAAATTGACCCTTATGAACGCTGCTGATACTAAATAATAATGAATAATAAATAATAAAGATAAAATGAGATAAAATATCTGAAAAAAACTGGACAATTTTAAGATTCTAGGTTCTGACAATCTTACACCATGGCAGATGTTTTAGTCCCCGTGCTCACTATCAGCTCTCGTCCTTGACCTGTGTTTGCTCGTGTTCAGCACAGCTTCAGTCTTGCGAGAAAAAATGTAGCCCTCGTTTTTTTTTGTTTTTTTTTATGAGCCCAGTCAAATGATTCACTGAGGGTGCAGTTAGCTCTAGCAAAGAAAAAATAAATATATTAATAAAATAAGTTACATCAACAGGAAAGGTGCTGTAGCTCCTTCACATAGTATAATAAACCGCTGTGCTGTGTTTGGGAATCTGAAAAGCCTTACAACTCTGGGATGTGTCACTCAAACTGCGCTCCCTGCATCGTATATCATGTCTGAAACAAAACAACTCCATCGATGCGGAGCATTTGTTCTTTTAACACACCTACAGCCTGACACATATCCATGTTGAAAGCCCGGCCTCTGAATGATGGATCCTATCTATGATCCACACAAAGAAGCAGAGTCCTTTCACCAGAGTGGTGTGAGGACAGAAAATCATTCATCTGTTGTTTGTGTTTATGAATCAGCTTTGAGAGACTGCTGCTTCACGCCGTCTGCCAGTACATGGACCTCGTCTCTGCAAGTGAGTGGAAATACAAACTATTCATACTGGACTATTATGTCGAATAGGATTGCAATGGTATGATAACATCCCAGAATATGTTACAGTATCACACTTGACAGTATTACACAACTTTTATGGCTATGATTATCTGTTGACCTGTAACAGAATGGAAAAAGAAGGGTTTTTTGTTGAATAAATTCTTGATTTGTAATTTCCCCCCAAAATGTTATGTCCTCTCAGACATGAAACTTGCAATATTATATTTTCAATCTCACTAATATTGTCAAATTCGTAGATAAGCAAATATACATGGTAAAATAACCATTAACTTTCATACAACAGTATTGCTTCAATGTCAGACCAATTAGTATTTGTCCACCTTAAATATGATGAATGTTGTTTGAACGTGCGACAACCTGAACGTTATAAAAGTCTTGTTTTCTGTCGATGTGCAGTTTTCATCACAAAAATAGTTTATGAAATCTTTTGAGGAAGCTTGATGCAGCTCTGTTTGCATAACCCTGTTTACTCGGCCTGGTCTGACTTACAACACCAGCTTAATGTTCCGTCACATGATCGTGATCAAAGTCTGTTTGTTGGACTCTCAGGCACCTACCACAACGGCTCACGTCAGACTGAAGTGGTTAACAAACAAGAAGAGTTTCTGCCTCCTCGACTTCTGCTGTCTGCCTACGTGGAGCAGATGAGCTGAGGCCACAGACGCACGGCTCGGCTGCAGACAGGAGCTCTCAGAGATGTAGAGAATGTGCGCAGTCTTTATGTAATGTCTGTTTGATGTCCGCCAAGCTCAGAAAACAAAAGCTGGAGAAAAAAAGGTCTGCTTCCTCCTCTCTGGCTGCTGTCTGGTTTCTGTAGTATATTTTCCATTCATTTTCACCGCGAACGAACTGAGACCCTGTGTGCGCACAGAGGCTACAAGCTACGTGTTACATGACAAACATTGCGGTTAGCATTGAGCTCGAGGCACAGCTAAGCTCGAGTACATAAGGGTGACACACATACCTGAGGCAGAGGACAACCACATATGTTAACATGACTTCTCTTCACCATCCTCAGGCACACTTTGACACTTTCTGCCCCACTGGTAACTTTCTAAGAATAGATTTGGAGTACATAATTATGGAGCTGTGTGGCTCAAATTAACTGCTGTTTCCATAAAGCATTGGGAATAAAATTAATTATCTTTCCCAACTTTTAAGTAAAGTCATTAATCCACGTATATAATCTGGATAATTGATTCTGAAAAGCTCTCACAGCCTGTTTTTTTGTGATGTGGAACTTACAATTATGAATTCACAATTACATTTAAGATAATTTAAAAAAGGGGGAGAGATGGCAACAATTGTCTTTTAATCAGTCAACCCAGTGTTAGCATTATGTCAAATGGATTAATGAGCTGTAAATCTTTAAAGCAACAGATAAATGAACAGCTGATCCTTGCTCTCCCTTTTCATAGCAAACTGTGCTGAACTCATTTGATATCAATTTCAATAAAACATAAATGAATAAGGTTGAATAATGACAATATTAACCCATAAAAAATGGTGGAAATCTACTTGGAACTATTGACCGACACTTTGTAAAGGTGCTAAGACAGAAAGAGCTGCTCTGATGATCACTGCCTGAAGGATTAGCCTGTACGATTTGTGTAAGTAGTGAAGCATGAATATTGATAGTCTCCCGTCATTATATGCACAAACACATGAGTCATCATTGTAGAGACGGAAGCAAACGTCTTTCGTCAAGGTGGTGAAATAAATGCTTGGAATGTAAAGTGATTTTTTTGTAATCATCTCTGTGTTACATTTGAGAAGAAAACTCCCACGTTTGGCAGGATTTCTTCAGGATCTACTTTTGAGATTCTTTTTTTTTTAATTTTTATCTGTAATTTCTTTGTCACCTTGTCTATGCCGGCTGTGTTTCAGCTGCATTTTTCAGTACTGATCTCAAGAATACGCTGCATTAACCAATTCAACTGTCTGTATTGATTGAGTAACGATGGCGTACCAACTGTTTGTGGTAAACACTTTATTTTACAGGTCCTCAAATTTCATGGGAAGTAAATGGTAATTACTAAGTAACATTTGAAATTTCTCCAAAATTTCCCCCAAAATTCCCTGGAAAATTATGTTTGAAATGTATTGAAAATTACCCAAATCTGATTTGATAATATTCTGCTGATAGCATCTGATGATCTTGCCAACTAGTGTCTGCTTAACTTCCCCTAAGCAGGCCACTAAATATTACTTCAGAATGTCAGAAACATTTTGAATATGCTGCTTGGTAATTTCCATCTACTCACTAGGACATTTCTGGAAGGAAGTGTTGGCCTGTTTGTTTCCATTTAAGCACTAAAGTGAATGATTGTTTGGCTGATCCGGTGTAGAAACTTAGACAACTGCAGCTGCTGATGTGATGTGCTGCCTTCACTGCACACGGTGTAGACGAGGTGTAATCGTTAAACTGAAATCATCATCCTCAGTAATCAAAGACAAAATATGGAACTATACTATAGTTAGAACCTGTTAGTATCCCTGTACTTTTAGATTTAGTCATAGATTTCTTCCACAGTTCTCATTCAGTTTACACCTAACACACAACTCTTAACGTTTAAAGCCATTTTTTCTTTTTCCGTATACAGTTAATATGGTTTGAAGGTATACTGTATGTACAGTAGATGTGTTACAAAACCTGCTGAGTTTTGACTCTTGGGTGTTTTTCGTCTAAATAATCACATTTACAACCCCAGAAAAGCACTTCTGCCTTATTAAAAACAGGTTTCTAGGTTTTTCTGCACATATATTTCTACATTTGTACTTAACTGGATTTTGGAAACACATTGTTTTTAAAAAAAAAAAAAAAAGAAAAGAGTGGTAAAAAGAAAATCTAAAGCCTGATTTCTTTTTATACTGTCGTTGGCATTGAAACAAAACTTGACCTGTTGGTGCAACAACCAAAGTATGTGTGTTGTGTTTTTTTTTTAATGTGAGGAAATCAAATTTCTCAGGCTTTCACTCTGAATGTCATGTAGTGATCTTACACTGTCATCATGTTCACCCCCACCTCGTGGGGGAGCTGCCAACTTTTTAAATACATTTAGAAGTAGTTGTGCTGTAAGTGCAGTTCTCAGATAATTGACCTGTGCCAACAGTTGGATAAAAAAAAAAAAAAGCCTATAAATGCCTCAAAGCTTTATACAATAGACTGAGACATCTTTGTGTATATATAATGGTATGTATGTGCTATGGTACCTATTTATAATTATCACTGCAACTATTAAAGGATTTAAGATTTTTTTTCTCTTGTCTCATTTCATTGCATTCTTATTACTTCAAAATGCTCAGATAAATGTAAGATATTTTCTTTCTGTCCTATTTGTAATTCAATGGTTACTACAGTTTGTAGTTTGTAGTTTTTGAGTTTGTTTAGGCATTAAAAATCAGCTACTGAAGATCTTTTTCTGCTCAAAGTGCTTCCCCATTGTCTGTCATTCACGTCTGTAATCACTGAGGCTGCTGTGTGACCACGTTTCCTTGGGTGATATTATTCTTTTAGTATGTACATAGGTTGCAGATGTTAGCCCAACACTATTCGTTGAATTACGATCTGGTACAAAGTAGACTGCACATACACTTCAGATTCACCTGTAAAGGAATTGCATGCACATTTAGAAATACAAGGCTCTTTTTATTTGAGACTATATAACAGAATCAATCTAGGCAGCATACTGATGCAACAGAAGTCCAAAACAACAGAATGATTTGATGAAAACACTGAAATATAATTTGGGTCGACTGCCAAACATCTCTGTTTTATGAGTATTTACGCTGAAAAAAAGGCTAAATTGTTTCGTAATAGAACTATCTAATTAATACATTAAAAAAAAATAGTTCATGATGGGAAGCCAAGGATGGGTCCTTTTAGTTTTTAGAAAGACTGTTGAGCTGAAGTAAACATGTGATCCTCTTAAACAATTCACAGTTTCGTAAAGTTATTGACCTGTGTGTTATGCTTAAAGTTGTTCCACCAGATGGCGCACTAGTACAAACCAAAAACAGGCCAGACAGGCGCCTGTATGGTCACTTAATGCACCCTATGGACCATCTGCCCATATGGTTTATAGTTTTAGAAGTTGAAAACAGTTTGTCTTTTAGTTCGATGTCCACTGAACCAGCCTTGAAGGATGGTCTGCTAAAAGGCCGTGTCACGACTCAATGAAAGAGGACTTCAACCTTGATGTAACTGTCTGAAGGAAGGGCAATTAGCAGCATATGTTCAGCCATTAAACAAGTGTGGAAACCTGCTCTTTGATAGAGCAGGTCTCAAAACAAGAAGTACACTAACAGAGTTCAGAAGCAGGCAGCGATCACACATGCATGACAGATGCTGCTGTTTGATATTTAACTGTATGTATGACCAACCCTTGCTGTGTTTGTTCCCAGCCTGCATTGTGGCCTAAAAAGTCAGTTTAAACAAAACATTCAGAGGAATTTGTTTCCATATTGAAATTGAGCTGCATTTGCATTTATTTTTAAATTATTATATATTAAGAGCACAAATTAATCAAATAGATAATGAACCCCTGTATCCAAGATGAGAAGAAAAAACATTTAGAAAAGGCTGGATACTTTGAATCTACACTAACTTATTTACATTAAAAACAGGGATATTCAAACTGTAGTGAATATAAAGTCACACTGAGAATACCTGTGAGCACTTGTTTGTCAAAGTGTCCTATCTTTGGGAAAAGAACATCAGGTAGCACAAATCCTGTTAATATTAACCTGAAGTGGTTAAAGCTTTATCTTTAGCTCGTTCGTGTTTTGTTGCGTCCTCATGGGCTGTTTTTATCTGCTGTTTTTCCTTGTTGTTCGATGCTCACATCATTGTGGGTATAAAACTAGTAATTTCCTTTGTTGACCACACCCTGGCAAAGCCCGGTTTGAGCTGAAATGCATCATCGGTGTTTTATTATTCTGATATAGAGTGTGAAATTATAGTTGTCATCACCACAGAGGACAGCATGTTTGATTTTAATTTTATATCTCTCTGTGTCAGCGTACTTCACTCTTCTCTCTGGATCCCGTTACATCTGATGATGCAGCCAGAGGATCGCTTTGCCGTTTTAAATATCTCAAGCTCTTTATTTTAGTTAACAGCTGCGACCAGCTACCAGCCAGTCAGCACTCACAGGACTTTAAAAGTGTAAAATCATTTTTGGAAATGGATGACATGGCCAGTGTCTTTGAGAAGCTGTCAACAATTGTGGGATGAGGACACAAAAGACGGCAGTATATTTAACTGTGACAGAATGGCTTCCTTTAAATCACAGTTTTCTTTTTCAAAAATGTGCTGTTTTTTACCACAGAGTTTGGTCTATGTGAGCAGACTAGTCCTTTGTTTGTGCTGTGGTTTATCATGTTTCCACCCTGAAATGTATAATTAGTCCTTGTGTTTCACTTTGTGTCTCCTAAACACAGGTTTACCTCAATTGAACTAGAAACTAAATTGTATTGTTTTGAGTGACGTTGGATTCTCTGAGGGAGAAATATGACGTTTTTTTCAGCTTTTGATTTTAGTTTATTTTGATAAGACATCAAAACCGTACAGTGGTACTGAGAGACTTTCTATATTCTATGGTGTTATTTAAGGTTATGTCGCCAGCTCCATGTCTAATAAGAGAAGTGACAGTTTAGTATCCTGTGCTTAATTGATTTATCTCAGTCTTAGTCATTCATTCATTCCACATGTGTTCTGGAAGTAAAAAGCTGCTCAGTGTGAGTTTGGGTAAGTTCCCTTCAACTAAATAAACCCCTTCACCACCTTCATATTTTCAAAATGTAACGTGCAGAGCTTTATTATCTTAATGACAATAATTTAATATATGGATGAAATATTCAATGAACACTTAAGTCATGGTTATATTAAACCAGCTGTTTCACTTTCAAGCCTGTTTTATGCAGTTTTCACACCAACCACCACAGTATTGATTCTGGCTCTCCTCCAAGGGACCGTCAGCAAAAATCAACAATGAAAGGAAATGTAAAGACAACGCACAATAACACAATAAGTTCCATGACAAATACTGTAATTTAGCTTGTAAAAATGTATTTAAAACAAATACAGACTTGTAGGAAAGTACCAAGTATTTCTTACGAGAAAAGTACTCAGTGGTTATTAGTACATTATTACCATAAAGGATAATTTCATCCATAAAAGGGAAAATTCATACATCATCTACTCAACCTCATGCTGGCTAAAAGTCAGATGAAATGTCGTAGTCCACAAATCATTTCTGGTGCTTCACAGCAAAACAGTGTTGCAGCATTCTCCGAAACAACTGAAGTAGATGGAGACTCTTTTAGGAAAAAACATGAAATGTTTGAAATGTCTCCATACAGCTCACACAGTAAAATCCAAGTCTCCAGAAGCTGGAAGATCCCACATTGACTTGAGAAGATGCTATTTACACCATTTTTAAAGCTGAAATCTTCACTGTAAACTAAGAGTGTTAGTGGGCACCGCATCTGAAGTGTAGGCACAAGCTCGAACCCACGTCGAGGGTGTAAAAAAAATGTTTTCCGATTAAATTGTGATCTCTGGGTTTTTGGGCTTGGATTAAGCGGCATGAGCCGTTTTATGTAAAATTTTAGTCGTTTTTCTAACGTTTTAAAACAAGTTCTCATTTACTTCTGTTGTTTCTCCTGGAGTGTTTTGTGAGCAACGAAACTTCACCTTACTTACCGTTTGCACGAGGCTGAGCAGATGCTTGAATTAGTGTGCTCGTTGGTCGGACCACATCTATCTTTAAACTCGTACACACCTGTGAAGTTTCATGACTTCACCTTGTTATTGTGCTGACAAAATCAGATGGACATAAACACCTGGCAAAGTACTCAAAGCCACTTCTGTGGAGGTTCACCATACAATAGGTGTGCCCAGCACCACATTTTGCCATGGTGACACACGCACACACACACACACAACAGACTCACAAGTGGAAAACATTACCAGCCGACGCTGTCTGGTAATAAGAGAAAAGTCAGAAAACAACGATTTATTAGGGCCGCGCCTCACAAAGTTTCTTCACCATTTAATCTGCACATAATTGTCTTGATTGGACATTTATGCTTTGGTCCAAATCAGTCTTGGTGAAAAGCTGACGTACACTTTTAGAGAACTTGTATATCACGGCAGTCTGCAGTTCCAGTGATTTCTACAGCTCTCGTTTTTCTGTGATGGAATGAGGGGAGCACAAACTACATCGTCACAAGAAACACTGACAAAGTTTGGTTTGACAATGAATCTTTTATAGGTCTTCTAAAAAACGTGCCCAAATCAAGAGGAGTGGTTAAAAATTTAGCTGGAGGACTACCAGAGGCCTGTGGATGGCCATCAAAAGCCCCTTATTCAGGTTAAAACGCAGATTTGGTCACATTTTCAGAAGACCCATAATACATTAATTATTAAACCAAAATGCATTAACGTTTGTTGTGGCAAAGCAGTGTGTGTGTTCCTCTCATTCCATCACAGCAACATGACAGCTGTGGAAATGACTACAACTTGAAACTGCCACGATGATGTACAGGAAATGCGCTTTACAAAGGAAGGGAAAACTTTGACCACGACTGTAGCTCGGATAATTGCGCAAAAATGTCTGCCCGTGCCTCAGTGATAGTACTCAGTATTTGGTATTCATGCTTGAGAATTATGATTAATCGGTTAGATGTGTGTAGTGACACGCTGGTTGGAAATGTGCAGATCCTCAGACTACACACTGCTCGAACATGTGGCTGCAGAGAGATAAAGTGTAAATATTTGAGCGGAGTACATCTCCACCAATTTCTTTTGTCTTTTTTTTTCTTTTTTTCTTTTCTTGCCCCACTCCCTGCCTACTCGATAACGCGCACCCTCGCATTTACCGACATCCCCTGCTCTTGAGGGAGGGAGGGTGGGGGGTGTATGGGGGGGCTGGCCCCTGCTGATTCAGAGGTTAGGAATTTGCATCTGATTACTGTTTGTCAACCAATGATCTGACTGTGCAGACCGGAGAGTCTCTCCACGCCTCTCTGTCTCTCTCTCCCTCCGTGCGTCTGTCGGGCTGTGTGAACGTTGTGGGGCTCTCAAAAAACTCTGACAACACAACCGCACGCAAAAGCCGACTGCGCGGATATCATGCCGTCACGTGAAACCACTTTAATCGTAGCCGGTAAGCACACGAGCCACATCTCCTCTTCCTCTTTCTGGTGCGTTTCTCTCCGTGCGTAAAAGCGAAGAGGGAGACTCACTGCGCTCACAGACGGGGAAAGCAGGAATGTTTCTTCCGGTTCCAAAGAGTGTAAAAACGGAACGGAAGCCGATGTGGTAAGTTCAAATGTATCTTTACTTCTCGTTCGCCTTTATAACTGTCTTATACATCATATTCTGTGTGTGTGTCTGTGTCTGTGTGGCTTCCTTCTTTTTCCGCTGCTTCTGGTTTACTTGTCACTCACAGGAGGCAGCTATTTTGTTGTAGTTTTTTTTTTTTTTTTTTTTATCGATATGAGGTTATCACACCGCCGGATCAATAGTGTATTGCTAAGGTAGCGGATGTGCTCACCTGCCATATGTCAGCCAGCAAACGTCATTTAACGAACGCTGGATGCAACGGCGCTGTTTCTTGTAAGTTAATAGCTGTTTGATTTCTACACCGAGGTTTAACCGAATATAAAGAATTAAAACGTGTGTGTATGTCACAAGCTAGCAGGGGTCGTGTTTTGTTTTGTTTTTTGTATTTTCCTGTAAGCTTAAAAAAACAAAAACACACTAGCGTAACTGAAACTTTATTAGCCGCTAGCTAACATTCGAGTAACGATGGTAAACTTGATTTGATGTTCTTGTCGTAAAACCATAATGCTAACTTGGCTAGCCCTCTTAGCTAATATTACAAGCTGATTATTTAGCTCTAGGTCAGTGTCGGATAAACCCACTGCTCGTGTGAGTGTTGTGGAAGACTTGTGGGCTAAATAGCTAATTAAGATGATGAGACGAGATGAGACCAGTGTGTGTGTTTTTTAAGTTAAGTGTCCTTAACAACGTGACAGTACATCCTCTCACTTTGACCAGACAAAATGCAGTGTTCGGGGTCAAAGGAGAGACAGTAAGATGAGGCTGCTTTTAGACCTTTTTTGCTATTCAAATTAATACTAGGGGTCGACTGATACGGCTTTTTTCAGGGCTGATACTGATACCAATCATCAGAAATCAAGGTGTCAAAATTTAGAGCAACCAGTTAGGGGATGAACCCAAGTAGAGATTGCTCAAGTACTGTTCTCAAATGCAATTTAGAGGTACTCTAATTGGTTATTTTCTTTTTTTGCTTCTTTATGCTCCCAATACATTTATCTGATAAATTTGGGAACTAGTTGCTTTTCAGATTCACATCATTCAGTGTTTATAGGTCATTAATTGTGATGCAATGTGGATGGTTCATTGTGTGAGAGGATGTTGCATCACAGCCAAAGTAGCACATTTTAAAGTTTATTTTATTTGCCAATAGGCAAAATGCTGAAGATCGGCCCTGATAATAGGCTGATGTCTTATTGATAACACCAAAAAACAGAGTGGGAGTGATGTTTTATTATTGTGTGAGACATGTATAAAGGGCAAACATGCACTTTAAGATGCAGCAAGTAACTGTCAAGGATCAACACAGGCTCATATCTTTCTAATTTTAAAGGAGCACTGTGTAGTTTTGGGGAAGAATTTTTAATCAGAAGAGAAAGCTGATGGCTATTTTTTTTGTTATGTCTACACATACTAATTGAGCCTACTCTATTTGTTTTCATGACTAAATCAATTTAATAAACACACTGACCTTAAAGTACAGCTCAATATCATGCAGTTGTTGTGCTTGCCACCTTTCTAGCTTCAAACTGTTTTCTGGGGACCTTATTTTACTCTGAGAACAGCTTGTTTAATCAGTTACGGAAAAGGTTGTATTAGCTCAATGATACTGTTGAGTTTGAATCTCTTCTTCCAAACCACAATTTCCTGATTAACATCTACATTATATGATTTGAATGAAGTCCTTGGGCTGTGTTGGCTTCCCGCAGGTGATATTGCTTAAATTGCTTGGTATTTCTGTGGAAGTGCAAAACAAAGGTGGAGTCAGTGGATAAAAGAGTCTGTCAGCATCTGCTGAGATCAAGTCAAATCCAACATGTCAGGGGAGTGATATAAACACAATGAGCTGCCTTCAGTGCCATAGCCGGGTGGTGGGAAAATCTGCTGTACATAACAGGCAGTGTATGACGTCAGTGGACATAAAAGGGGCCAGCAAACTTTTTATCCCAAGTGGATTCGAAAAGAGCTTAGGAAGCCTTCCTTCTGTATTTTTCAGGAGATACTGACTGGTTGTGTCAAGCTGACAAACCTCACAGCCACAACCAAAACTGACATGGTTTGTGGTTGGTGTTATAGTTTCTCACCAAGTAGCGGGGGTGGGGAAGAACAGGCACAGGAAGCTAGTTTGGTTTTAAAGCCTCGTATAGCACTTTGTCTTAATGACCTTAAACGTATACGTTCTGAGAACAGAAAGTCTGGTTTCAGTAGAGAACTTCATTGTCCTGGGCTGATGTAAATGTGTTTGTCTTGGAAGTGTTTCCACCTTGTCGACTTGAAAGCTTTAAGTTTATTTAAACGTAGATTTTAACAACATTTTTGCTTCACTATGACGTCACAAATTAATGAGGAAATGAGACTCAGAAAGCTCCACCAAGAATTTGAATGACAGGAACAGGATGAGGCCAAGAGAGTGTTTTCCTTTGGAAGTTTACTTTTGGATGTTTATGGTGAACGACCACCAGCCATTTGTCGACTTCCATTTAAAATTTTACTTGACACACCAAATATCTTTCATGTCGAACTGCATAAGGTTTCAGTGTAGAAGGATAACGAAAGTGTACAATGTTATAACTTGGCACCTGCGGCCTCCAAATGTGATTATTAAGCACTGAAATTCTTAAGAGATTTCCAAGCCCTTGCTGCACCCTGCACCCCACCATCTTCCAATCACCTTACACGCTTGCCCATATATTGCCACACTAATCTGTTTGGTCCAATCTGGCATATGGTATCCTATGGCCGGCACCAGCTCAGTCAGTGTTTCCAATGGAGAGAAACACTGCTGCAGCTTGGGGAGCAGAGGGGTGGGGGGGTGGGGGCATTTATGTTGTGGATTAGAAACGTATGGCCAGCGATCAAGTTCAGGTCTTAAAAGGCCTTCCCTTGTTTTTGCATAATGTCGGCTGGCGCTAATAAGTAATGTATGTTAGTTACACAGCTTGTTATGAAAGCAGGTTTATATAAAGACGCTTGTTGTCGCTCTTGATTTGAAGAAGTGGCGCTTGTGTTGTATTTTTGTAGACACAATTTCACATCACAGAAAGGTGTTGAATAAATAGTAGACCTTAAATCTGGAGATATATCAGAATCAGATTGATTCTGTAGCATGTTAGTTATCAAACTATAATGATATAGCTTGATTACTGCATATGTCCCATCTGAAAGCTGCATTAGTTATGTAATGCAGGTTCATGAAGTTATTAGGCTGTTGTAGCTGATTGAAATTAATCTTATTACAGGCACCAATAGTTACCTTATGCCACAGTGACTATGTCACTATGAAGAGACACAAATTGCAAGTATTTACATCAAGAAAAATGTCTGCAACAGTTGACACATTACCAGACAGAAACCTAATGAAGTACTGTAATAAAATCAGTTAATGCATTCAAAAAGATTACATTTATAGAAATGTAATGCAGTGCTAAAACGGTTGGTCAGCAGAAAATTAATTGAAAATGGGGCTTGTCATAGCTGACAGACATATTGCTTCTTGGCCAAAATCCCTGTGTGTCTTGTCATAGCGTTGACGTAGTGTGCTCTTGGTTCCCCGGAGTGTGTTTCCTTCTCTTGCCATGTGAAACAGTCCGCCTGGCCTCAAGTGCTTGGTGAGATCTGTGCTGAAACCAACTCCAGTTCACTCAAAGGCCAGTGTGTTAGCCATGTTCATCCCATATAGAATCCAAGTTGGATTTGTCATTTGTAGATTCACACTTCAGTGTGTTTAAGTTGTTCATTGCACACATTGATATGCAAAGTGGGCCGTTTTGTTCAGATGTTGACTTCCTGTCTGATCTCAGCCTGAGGGTATTTAAAGAAGATTTGGAAGAAGTAAGCGCAATATGCCGATGGCATGTTTGCCTCCGAGCATTGATGCTGAGTGAGTAGCAGTCACTTGAAAATGGCCAGTAAACTGGTTAGTGGGAATGAATTAATGACAGACAAACATGTAGAGACAAGACAAACAGGTCTGACATGTGTTTTCGTGTTATCAAACTATAATCCTTTACAAGGTTGAAAGGGCAGCTTTAAATGTAGCACTTACCCTTTAAGGCATAAAGGCGTGGGCTTGTGACACTCAAATGTTTCAGTATTAACCCACCTGTAAATATTAGCGTTAATTGTATCAGAGTGAATGTGAGAACTGTCTGTGCACCACAAGCTTTCCTGCCATTAAAGAAGTGGGAAGCAGCGTGGCTTGGCTGGCTTTCAGCTGTTCCTGTGCCAAAAGCTACATTTCTGAAGGGCCTGTGCAGCACGTGGGGCTTCAACTCTGTTATGCTGCCAAAAACTGCAGGAAAAAAAAACTCACTAGTTACTTCACTGCCTGGGCTGGAGCCATGGGGGAATCCCAGCAGGGCTGACGGTGACGCAGGCAGAGCCGGCTAGGGAGAGGTCTGAGAGCTTTTGGGATACCCTGCAGTTCCTGCACCGAGCTGCCAGGACAGTCGCAGGCTTTGTGTATTCAGGCGGTGGTCAACACTTGGGTCAGTGTCAGCGTGATCTATCCTGGTACATATCTGCCTGGATACCAGCACACACAGCTGCAACATGCTGACATGTCTGTCAAACCTGAAGCATTTGTATTTCATGTTGGCGTCTGCGAGTGCTGGCAGCCTGCCCAAGCAATCAAAAGCTAATTTAATTGGATCCTTGCCAAAAGATACACATCCCTTGGGAGCAGGCGTAGCTGCCAGTTTTCATTAGGCCAAGCGCAGGCACATGAAACCGTAACCCACATTTAGCACAGAAGTGACAATTTTTGTTCTGGATGCCCCTCCCGGACAATGCACAGAGCTCTTTATCTAAGATTTCCACTCGCCTCTCTGCAGACAAAAGACTTGATTGTTAAAGATCACAATGCCATGACGTGACTGCACAGTCACCATATAAACCAACACGTTAATCCAGTTTGGGACGTTCATGCCATTCAATGAAAATGCAAACCCCCTACCCCACCTCTCCCGCACTAGAGGAGCTATCATCATACCGTCAGTCTAGAGTTTCAACAGCAGTGCATTGAACGCTGCGAGCAGCAACATGCAGCCCGACGCCCGAATCCCTGAGAGTTTTTATGGCAAAGTCGGTTAACACGTGAGGAATTTGGCTCCCTGGCTTGTCTCTGCAGCAATCTGAGTTGTAGAGGTACTAGAGTTGTTTCCCCCTACACAATCCTCACATGGTTTCCTGGCAAAACTGACAACACATTTAAAGGAAACTATGGATATGAGTACAAGTACAAAAGCTTTCGTTGTCTGATTTCTGCACGAACAGAATGAAGATTTTTTTCCTTAAGCAGAGAGTGTTTGCTCCTTGTGAATAAGAATGGCCTGTGTTTTTCCACTAGAGCTGTCATCACATGGGATTTATGTCTGCTCTCATACAGTCTTAATGTAAAGCTATAGGTGAGGTTGTAACACGGGGAGGTCAATATCGACACTTCCGCTGAATCAGCAGATCCTATTTTTTTTTTCATTTCAACTATTCATCCGATGACTCTTTCATGGCTAGAGGAAATGTTTTTATATATAGCTACATTCAAATGTTTTCTGTGTGTTTCCCTGTGGGCTGTCCTGTCTTTAAATAGCACATGTCTAACACATATAGAAAACAGCCTTTTTAACCCACATAGTGGAATATTTTGTTCCACTTGTAGCATTTGACCCCTTTTTATTCAAGAACAAAGACTAAAGAAGGTGGCTCTTTTAGGTTAATACTGATATTTCGTGACCTGAGTCACTCACAGCTGCAGTCTTCTGCCAACATCCATCGACTTATATAAACCATCATTAACCAATTGTAAATGTATAGATAATTGACGTTAATTAACAGTTATTTAACTTTTAATTAACAATGAAATATTTATTTAGCAGTTGTAAAAGTACATTAACATCAGTTGCAATTTTGCAATAAACAATTTGTTTATTACTATCATTAATACTCATTTAACATTTATTAATTAAGGCTATGATAAAGTTATACCATACTTGTAATCAAACCGAATGTCTCCATTACAATTGAATTTAAAAGTACAGGTCTTTAGGTCTTTTTTCCTTTCTTTCTTTCATCCGTTTTCAAGAGAAAAGCAGCACTTAACTCCAGATTTTTCGTATTTATTAGATCGAACTTCAGATCATTCTCGCTGTAATATCAGTTCTGATCACTTTGAACCTCACTCGCCTGCACAGCTGACTCCTGTTGCTTGATAGATAGCCACAGATTTCACTGCCGAGAAGTGGATCACTGGATTATTTTTGCTATATGCCCACTTAATTTATGGCATAGCTGGGGCTAATCAGATTTGGCTCGCTGTGTTGCCTCGGCTCGCTGGAAGAGGTCAGTGGAAAGTGCGTGACGAGCCAGCGCGACACTTCCTCAATGATCTTGTTGTTGGTGCAATGAGGCTCAATGGAGCCTGTGTTATTGCCTTGCGAGGTAATACTGCAAGGAATGTGAGAGAGGGACGCATAATCAAGACCAGCACCACTGACCGACTTCTTGTTTTTATGCTTTTTTTTTTTTTTTTTCATGTAGTAAGGAACATGAATGGATACTGTTTGGCTACTCCCGTCACAGTTACTCTTTAACTTCTGCCATATTAACTGTTTACTAGTTTATGTCACAAACCAGCCTTAACACTCAATATCAAAGTATCTGTTCAATGATAAGCTAAATGAAAAACTGACTTTGAAAAAAATTGTTACATCAAAATAAAATGAAATGTACCTTGAAATTAATTATCACACTCAATTTATGATGTAAATCTTATTGTATTTCATTTTCATATGAAATGTAATACTCCTGTTGTAACTAGTATGTTGCAACCTAATATGTATTTATTTTTCCCAAAACTGGGAAGGCTTTTTATTCATGTTTTTGTGTTTCTATTTACATCTTTAAATTAAGCACTTAGGTTTAAGATAAAGGACATTTCCTGTCAAACACCAGGATGTTAAATGAGATCTTGTCTGTTGCCACCACACATGATGTTTTTGCATAGCACGACATTGAACTAGGGCTGCACAGTACAATAAAAAATCATAATGCGATTATTTTGACATATATTGCGATATGATTCACGATTAGTGGGAATGATCATTTTTGCATTGCAATTTTTATTTTCTGAGATACTATTAAAATGATGATGATGCGACCATTTTTCTTACATATAGCTCTCGAATACCTTTATTAACATGCACTTCTGTGTTTATCAAAAACTTTGCAGCTTCTGTGGATATTACACTTGGCCGTATTGTGATTTAGCTGCAGGGAAGAGACTCAATGACTGGAATAACAATGGCTCAATAGAGGGAGTCCTGGGTAATTCAAGTCCCCAAAAGCACAGAGATACCAAGTGAATGTGAACAGATGTTATTTACACCTGCGAGGTTGATCTAATGCACCCACTTCATACAGGGTTAGTGCTAATGCTTTTAGCTTAGCAAGCTACAGTGAAGATTTTGGCTTTAAAAAAAGGGTCCTCATTTACTTCGCTCATTTAGGAGAAAACTGCAACACTGTTTTACTGTTAAGTTCCACAAATGTTTTGTGGACTACGAAACTTCACCTGGCTTTCAGTCGGCATGAAGGTGAGCAGGTAATGACAGAATTTTTTATTTTGAGTTGAACTTATCCCTTGAAAAGGGAAAAAGATGGACTGATAAAAAGCTGTCTTGAGATAGAATGGTCAGATACCAGAAAGGAGGTGTCATATTTGTCCAGGAAGGTTTGTGTTGATAACATCAGTACAAAGCCTGTTTCACCACTAACAGAGCAGTATGTACACAGTGCACATAACAACGGTGCTGAGAGATAATAAAATAATTCCCGACATTTCAAACCTCACGTACACTGCACTCCATGGCTGGTTTTGATTGAAATCATCTGACTAGAGTCAGGTAGGAGTCTTTCATTTAAAGCCAGTGTACCATGAGCATGAACACGATTGCTAATTTGATAAAGAGAGTACAGTACATCTTGTGCCACCTTAAAAAATCAAACTGCATCAACAGGAGATCCAAGGAAGGCATTATGGTGCCACCCCCACTGATTTACATGGGATCGTCAGGAAGTGAAGAGCAGGAACAGCAGCGCCGAACGCCAGAGATGGAAAATCATAATTGATCACTACTGCTTTGAGAATCTGGTTCTCTCTGCTTTTTCCAGTCTAGCAGAACAGTCAGAAGTTAGTTTTGAAGTCTCGCGAAAGACCGCAGCCATTTCATCTTTAACCACACGGCTTTATCTGGCAAAAACAAGATGATTTCTTTCAGTACACTAAGTGAAAACTGAAATGAAATGCAAGATATGTATCTGCACGGAGGTTGGCAGATGAAACTACTTATCGATGAAAGACCCTGGTGTTTGTGTGTGTTGCATTATGAGAACTTCAGGAACTCTTACTGCAAGTTTGTAACACAAATGCTGAAAAAACATTTGAAAACAGTAATTCCTTCACATTCATTGCGGTATTAGAAAACTTAAATGCTCTTTCCAGACTTCATTTTGCACGTTTCGTTAATATGAGCAGCCATTCGTACATATATGTACCTATGTGCATGTATGTGAGGCAGCGTTGGTCTCTTTATCTCGTTGGAATTAGACCCTTAGCTCTCTTCCTTATCACTCTGCCCTGTTTGCTCAGACCTTGCAATCTTCCACCTCTCAAATGTGGGTTTAAAAAAAAAAGAAAAGAGGATTAACCCATTAGCTCTCATCATTTCTACTTTATCCTACATTCAGCCAACTCTCAAAGTTTCCGTCCCAGTCCCCCCGCCCCCCAACCCCCGCCCCCACATGCTACTTATGGCAGCAGGCCGGCCTCTGTTTAGCCAATTAAGGTTTTAAATGAGGCCTAAGGGTCTTAAAGGGTCAGCTATGCATTTTGAGGGATTGTCTTTTGCATTTATGTTTGTTTTTATGGTATGTCTTATGGTGAAATCGAGGGCAAGTTTCTGCATCAGTGGACAAAGTGCTGTCACATAATCTTTCTACGTATAAAGCTTTCTGTCATGTGATCATTTCTACATCTCATGAGGGTATTGCTCAAAGGCGGTGTGCACGCTTGGTTTGGTTTTTCCCAGGTCGAGTTATTTTTCTACCCTGTCATAAAATGCAAATTTAAGCTTTAAAATGAATGAAGGAATGAAATGAATGTGCGAGAGAGAAAACGAGTTGGACAGCAAACGGACAAACTGGCAGTGTTGAGGTGGAGCTGTTAACTGCAATCAGAAAGGGGATGTATTTTATTAATCCATTTAGTTGTCATGGTTGATCATTGATTCCTCAGTTTGGGTAATTTTTTAAAGAAAACGCAGTCAAACTTTTCTGTTTCCTGCTTCTTAAATATGAGTATTTTCTGGCTTCTTTACTCTTCTAACAACTAATCATTAATCACTTACCACCAAACAACTATTAACATCTTAATCAACATACGAAAATGATCATTGGTTGCAGCCTGATTTAAACTCACCAAATCACATCAGGATTTACATTTGTACTTTAGAAAGCTTTCATAAAGAACTGAAAATACAATTGTGCAGGAAATCCTCTATTAGTCTGCAAAGTATTTCCTCAGCTTGTTCCATCGGCCTTTATACTAGATATGGTAAATGTTACAGAGTTGATGGGGCAAAAACCATGAAGCAACACTGTTGGTGTAAATGAGTTTGGCTGGAATGAGACGGACTACAGACCGGCCATGAAACATGTTAGTTCCCTTGCTCTCAGAATTCATCAGATATGACGCTGTTTTTGAACAAAAGAGGATTTCCATAGAATAGCAGGTAACCCTCCCGAGGGGGTTGATAATGTAAAGTACAGTGGTGATTTCCCATGTAAGCCACAATATAAAAGAGACTCAACAGGGGTTTTTAAGGGGATTCATCCCTGGACCACTGAAACTCAGCTATAGTTTAGATATTGAATGCCTTATCTCCCTAGTCAAGGTCTGGTTATTCATAATGTGTGAGAATGAGATACCAAAGACAACCTCTAGCCTGTTTGCACAACCCGAAAAAGGGTTAGTGTTGCTTTACTAGCCTCCTAAAATGCTGTTTTTACCCCAAATCTATGACTGTACGCAGTGTCTGAAATTAACTTTTTAACTCACTGGCTTTTTTGTTTGTCACATATGTCTTCATTCCAGGACATTCCATAGAGATTAAAAGATATACTGTTTAATACAAAATTTGAAGCAAAAAATATTTGAGTAAATTGATCACATTTAATGAATTCAAGCCTAAATGAAAAAAATCCCTGCATGTGAAATCCCTTTTGTTTGATTGTGTCAAACTCTGACACAGACGGCAGAGGACATTATGTCACAAAAACGTGTTAGAGACTCACAGCATCTTTTTTTTTCCATTACATTACTACTTTGATACAAACATTAACCTGCCAATTTGGTATTAAATCCACCAGCTTTAGGCACTCGGTGGGTGTTAATTTCGGACCCTCTAGTGTTTGGAAAACAAACAAATTGACATGCCATTGCCACAATTAAAATATCTGGAAGAAGGCGATTTATGCGCAGTCACACAACGCCGGCTGATTGTGCCAGGAGATTGAGAATTAGCGTGGACGCCAGAGTGCACAGATGTGGAATGCCTTTGTCCACCTGTTGCTCGAGAATAAGCATGAGAGGGTCAGTTGAAGGTGTCTTGATGCATTAAAACATGTGTCTTAAAACATTTTAGATACGCATACTGGTTCCTGAACAATACTTTTTTCCATACCAATTTTATGAAATGTGTTGGAACAAAAGATTACATACACAGTTTCTTTTTTTTCCTGCATGCCTCAATCTTTGCATGCATATTGGCTCACTGACACTGATGGGTTTAATTCCTTTAGTGTTGAAATTTGCTATTGAATGACAAGACATTTGTCGATACTCAATATTATTGAGGCAAACTGGTTGGTGCAATAGAAGTAACATAGTTTGGTACCAAGCCCTAGTTTTTTTCGAGTAAAACCTGCACACTCATCAGTTTATATAACTGTAGACAAATAGACAAATTTTTGTTTGCACCTAGCTGATTATCCTTTCTTTCAGGCAGCTACATGCACACGTGTAGAAAACATTAGACCTTCTTTTTCCGTTGTACAAACATCTAGTTCTGTGTTTCCATGTATTCTCGACAGTCACCACTGCTATATATCACAGGCTTTGTAAACGTCAAACCTGCCTCCTCGTTTAGGGAAGCAAGGAGAACATGTGTAGTGGCGCAATGTAATTTTCACCATCTAGCATGTCGGAAATCATGATGCCTGTGATGAACAGTGGCATGAAACAAAGCGACCACTTCTGCTTCCCTCCGCACAGGAAGAGTCAACAGCTTTTTTGTAATCACTTCTGTCTTTGAAATGACATATATGACACACAGGAGAGAGGCTGCGTAGGAGGCAGTATTATTTCTGCCTCCAACATGGAGTGAACACATGATGTTGTGCTTATTTGCACACGGGTTCAAAGTGTGCGGCTCCTTGACATGTTGTGTAATGGGTATTGTAAATATTACCGTGTGCACATACAAATATGTATGGGCTGCTCTGAAGTGGATTTGCCTAAGTCATTTAATGTAAAATACATGGATCCTAAAGTGGTGCCACCAGTAGCTCTTGGTGTCTCTCTGCTCCACGCAAGTTAATTACAAGAGAAACAAGTCTTCTCAGTCAGACCAGATCCTGTTAGGTCTCTCTTTCTGACAACTGCAGGCATTCAGTTGTGCCTCTATACGTAATGAATCAATATTAAATATCTGTCAGCTGCCTCGCTGCATCTGCTCCGTCAGTTGTCACTTCCTTCACCCGCTGAAGAAACACAAGTTTCACAGCTCTTATTTCCTTGCGCAACATTTTCTCTAACATACAGCCATTGTATAGCGTGACTGAAATACTCTTTCCTGTGCTGGCTGTGGTTCATTCTTGACCGTTGCTTGATATAGCACGTTGTATAACATTTTGTCGACGCGTTGCATTTTATTTCACACCTTTGTAGGCAATTTGCTGTGGTGGCAAAACTTTGTGCCTTTAAAGTATATTTGTTGCTGTGGTATTAGATCAGTTAAGGGTGTCAGCTTTATATGCTGACTGCTGATGGCTGGGTGTTTGGTTGGAACTGAGGGCATTTGTCTTGTTCTTCTTCAAACTTGCTATCATGGCTCAGCCAGTTCAGTTCACTCCTCTGTATCACAGAGAGACAAAATGTGCCAATTCTTGCATTTTATGAGAAGTTACTCAGCTTTTTGAAAATGTTTCCTGCAAATGATTAAGGGCTGAACAGTTAATTGAAATATTATCAAAATTGCAACATGACAAAATTGAATACGTAGTAGTAGTAGTATCAGTGTGAAATGTGTGACCGAGCAGCTTCATAATGAAGCACTGCGGTGCTGCAGGGATGCCTCCTGGCCTGCAAACCTTTTCTCCAAATGAAAAAAAAAAAAACATTGGAACAGACCTCAACAAATGTCAGATTTTAATACTTCTTTTTAGTGAAAATGTATTTTCCTATGCAAAAATGATAATTTTCACTAATTGGGAATCATGTCATAATAGCAATACTACTTTTTTGTTTTTACCATATTAAACAACCTTAAAATACATGTATTGTTTAAGATGGAAAAACAGCTAGTGTCATGTAAATACAGCTGAGATATCAATATTTAGTTATTTTTATGCAATGAGGAACTGTAATATGTCTGATGTGTCACCTGTGACACAGTTCCTTACTCATTTGGAGATTACTAATATTGTGTTAATCTGAGCTGCTCCTATTGAAACGCTTGACTCAGTCAAGGCTCAAACACATTAGACATGTATAGACATTGTACGCTGTTGTTTGTTTCCCTTGTTTTTAACTCAATCCAAGGACATGTTTAAATGTTATTATTATTTATGTTTAGCCACACAAAACACTTGGTTAGATTTACAAATAGGGTCATGTTTTTGCTTAAAATACCTGTTCTGGTCATAACAAACACAGCAGGAGATGTCCCAACTTCCTGTTTTGTCTCGACACAAACACGGCTAGAAATTTTCCCGAAGTCTCCTGAAGTATGTCCAGTGTTTTCACGCTTATAAATGCTCAAATGCAGCCTCGAACTGCCGTCAGTGGCTTGGCAGCCTCTCCACTGAACTCCCAACACCGTCCGATACAAAAGTAATGTCATAAACATGTCACATGTCTAGAGCTGTCCCAAACGATTATTTTTCTAACGATTAATCTAGCGATTATTTTTTCGATTAGTCGACTAATCTAGCGATTAATTTAACGTTACATGACCAAACAGAAGTAACGTAGTAACTGTAACTGTCGTTGGTAACTTATCTGAGGAAAAAAATATTGCAGTTGTAGGCGGAGCAGCGTCTGTCCTCCTGCCTGTCCTACTGACTCTTCCTCACATTTCTGCCCGAAAAACAGTGTCTGTCACCGGCAAAACCTTTAACTCACTCAAGTGGTTGTGTTGATAGAAATCACCGCGACGGTCAGCCCTCCCGACCGAGACTTCAGTGAACTTTCCCCCAGAAAACTGCCTCCGTCCCCGCGAGTGACAGAGTCACGCAGCGACCTGTTTACTGATGGCGATTATGTAATTATGTAATTTAGCGCGAAACACAAAACTCTTTCACCTTCCAGGATGTTTAGGGGGCCGGGTTCTCAATCACTACACATTATGAACGGTCCGCGGGTTTAGAGTGACAGGGGGGACACCTGGGAAACACCCCGACGTCATCATCATGACGTGTACCGTCACGTCTCTTTAGGAGCGGCAGCGCAGCTTTCTGTGTGAATTACATGGCGGTTCGTCTTAATTCCAGCGGTGCTTCGCTCTGTGTGAATGACCAACGGCGGAGAATAGACGAACCGCCGCTGCGGCGTTAATGCAGCGTCTCTGTGTGAGAGGGGCTATTCTCAGCCTCCGCAGGTACTACCACTTCCTGTTTGGGACGACGCGTCGACGCAAATTATTCATGTCGACGAATTTATGTCGTCGATTACGTCGACTACGTCGACGCGTTGTCCCAGCCCTACACATGTCAATATGCTACGTATGACACATACAAATGCGAATCTATCGATAGTTTGCAGGTAGATAACTGTAACTTCCAATGTTTTATAGTGGCGACTGGACTGTTGTAGCTGTATGTCTGTTTCTATCTTCCTGTAAAATTGTTATTTGTGTAAGTACAAAGAAAACAACTTAAAACTAGTGTCACATTTGATGTACGTGCACATATTAAGCCAAAAAAGCTGATTCTGATCTCACAGAATTAGGCCTAAACAAGTTTTTCTGGGCTTCCACTGGGATCTCTTCTTGTCACACTGTCCGATTGAGAAACACGTGTCATTGCTGAGTCGTAGAGTAACAGTGATAACCAGGATGTCTGTGGGTGTTGTCTCTCCTCTCATTATGTATTCATGACTGCGTAAACAGAAGATCTGGAAAACAGTCAATTTCCCTTTGAATGGAAGCACAACTTAATTTCACTCCCCAGCCTTTTGGGGAGGCCTTGGACTCAACATATATATCTTGTTTATGCTTCTGTTTTGTTCATAGCATGCCTCCACCCTAATTACGCCACTACACCCATGAAATGCTGGTATGATTTTCTCAAAGCCACATGAGCTGAACGCTGGAGAGAAAAACAACCCTCCCTAGGATAAATGATCCCCTCTGGTTAGGTCCTCGTTGTAATGACGAGGTATACTGTGGGGGAAGGATTACTGTGGTGGCCACATTTTAGACAGGTTAGCATTCCTGAATGTATGTAGTTGGAGCTAGTATCTTCATTGTGTCCAAAGGAGCTGCTGATCAAATATAGTATATCAAACCTTGTTTCATTGGAGGGAAGTTTTTGAGTTTTATGAGTTAGATAATGATGTTGCACTGAGGCTTTTTGCACTCTGGCATAAAGACAAATGTGGCTAAAATATTAAATACCTTTAGATTTTTTTAAAAGTGTAATCAGAAGTAGCAACAAACTGAGAAAATAAGAACATCTGTCGGTTTCTGTATGTTTCTGTCTTGTTTCGTCTTTTAATTTGTTTTGACTAACCACGTCTGCCATGCGTGATACTCACTGGTTGAAGTCGGTCCTTGTGATGTCAGGAAGGTGGCGTGCAATGACACAAAATAACAATAATCGATAGTTCAAATGCATTAAAACTAAAGCAACGAGCCTGTTTTGAAAATGTAAGGAAGACAAAGTACAGATATTTATGTTAAAATGTCGGGAGTCAAAGTAAAACGTTGTCAGGTGAAGTAAAGTACAGTACATTTACCTGAAAAATCTACTCATGTACAGTAACAAAGTATTTGTACTTCAGTACTTCCATATTCTGGCAAATATCAGCTGAAAATATCAGCTATCAGTTCAAGAGACAAAATGTTTAGATGAGTTTCTGTAAAATACGAGAAAGACGTGTGATAGGGGGAACAAAGGTACAAAGGACTTTTTTCATGGAGTCTTCTGAATCCAAACGTTACCTAAAACCAAAATATCAGTAACGGGTGGTTGTAATGTGACACAATATACGTGTTACTCAGGAACACCATTCATGCTTTCATTCAGAGAGTAGTCAGTATTAAAGTACAATGCAAAACCTGAAGTTTCAGAAGGTATGAGACCAGGGCGGGTGGTGGTTACAGAGGTCTGTTCATGTATTAGTCAGTGTAGCTGAATGAGTGGTTGCAGTCACTGCTGCCTCTCATCATGACTCGCACTTCAGCATGTCCAGCAGCACCTGCACATGAAATTTATTTCCCCACACGCTGCTGACTTGGTGTGTGCAGGTCTTTATCTCTGCCTGGCTGATCTGAGCTGCAGCGTCACCGAACTCTCCTCAACATTTAGAGCAAGTTCTGAGTAAACAGAGAGTGGGTAGGACAGACTGTTCTCACCCTGGTTTAGTTCTCAGCGGCAAGGTGGCATCCCTTTTGTGTCATAACAGTGTACAATGGGGAACAGACAGCATAGATACCATAATGCCGAAGTGTATGGCTGTGC
This sequence comes from Diplodus puntazzo, assembly GCA_963678695.2. NCBI lineage: Eukaryota > Metazoa > Chordata > Actinopteri > Spariformes > Sparidae > Diplodus > Diplodus puntazzo. The sequence continues at coordinate 21,296,820 of OZ023163.1, forward strand.
ATACCTTAGCACTTTTGGGAACAGGTATGTAGGAGAAGCTTTACCGCCCACAGAAGTCGTACAAAAACTCCCCTCTGTGTCTCTAACCTGCAGTAAAACACTTAAAGAGGGGAAGACCACATCAGTCATACCTCTGAATATTAATTCTGTGTGTTTATAATAGACAGACAGTGAGACAGTAAAGACTGACATCTCTCATTTCTGCCGGTGGGCTGAAACTCATCTTGGCTCTGAGCCAACCAGGTGAAGAAAGTGACGGTTCTTCCTGTGATTTCACTTCCTCTTGTTGTTGAGGCTAAAACATTTTGTCCCGTGTGGGCAGCCTGTCTAGTCTGTTTGTGTGAGCCATTCTGCACGTTGCACAACAGACATGAACTCAGTGACTGTTTATTCAAGACTGAATTGGGCATTTTTGTGTGTCAAATAGGGCATTTTCTTAACTTTCTACTTTGCTGTCATTTTCTGCTCTCTTTCACAAAACTTTAGTCACTTGATATAATGTGTAGGATTTTTTCTTGCAACATCATCCGTGAAGATTATTTATCTTTTGAACCCTTTATGGTAAGAAGAGCTGCATAGATTAGTTGTTCAGTCGATCAAAAGAAAATTGATCACAAACAACTTTGATAATCATTTAATTGAAGCGATGCCATTTTATAGACTAAATGATGAATCGATTAATGGTGAACATGATGGTTCTAGAGTTCAAGAGTTTGATACCATACTTTGATAGTAATATATATTTACATATATAGTTCAACATACACAAAATCAGACTCAGATCAGAAGTCTTTAGAGTGTTAAAGATGTTCACTTTAGAAAAAGGCTGATGGATTGAAAATCTCGGAAGATCTCAGATCTGATGCCATGGGGAAAGTTGTTCAACTGTTTTGGAGCTTTGTGACAACAAAAAGCTTTCACTCTCCAACAGACAGACAGATGGAACAGAGCAGTCTGACGCTGTTATTTTTTTCTCTCTCTCAGGTCTTTGTAGTCTGTCAGCAGACTCCTGTACTCCTTACTTCACACCCACTGCTCCTGCCTCATTGAACACTGCGCGACTCAGCTCTGCTGCCAGGTTTGGTTTCCTCCCAACTGCAGGAAAAACCATTGAGACAAGAGAGAGAGGTCTCTGTCTCCACAACTGCAGTTGACCACTGACTGCATGTCTCAGAGCTCTGACCGACCCCCCTCCTCTTCCTCCTCCTCCTCCTTCCACTTCTCCTCAAGGACCCACATTTGCACATAACCATAACCTCTAAATCTCCAGCCAGCTGCTAGCAGCTTCACCGCGGACACAGTTGGCAATTGCTCTGCTCGGGCAGAAGGATCGACCATCGTCCCCCGACTGGTGCTCCTTCAGTGGGGGAGGGAGGGGGAGGAAAGCAGCCGAACGCTGTGCCGCTTTCCCCGGAGATGAAGCTGCAGGCCGTCATGGAGAACCTGCACAGGCAGCAGAGGGCCAAGCTGCTGATGGAGCAGCAGCTTCAGCAGCAAGCCGCTGCCCAGCACACTCAGATCCACACAGGTGGAGGAGGAGGGGATGAGCCCATGGGGAGCCCGGCCCCTGAGGCGGAGCAGGCCCAGATGGCAGCACTGGCAGCCATGCGTGCGGTGGCAGCAGGGCTGCAGAGGGTGTCGGACAGCCCGATGTCAGAGCGTAGCAGCGGCGGCGAGAACGAAGGTGATGATGATGACAACGATGAAGGGGAGGAGCATTACAAGGATATGATGGGGTCAGATGAGGAGGAGCAGATGTAAGTGCAGCATTTCTTTGATTATGTTTCCTAAAAACCTGTGACAGTGGTCGTCTTTTACAAACACTATTGTGTTGTTCATTGTAGCAAACGGAAGTGGGACGAGGAAGACTTTGAAGGCGAAATGGAAGAAGACTTTGATGACGAGCTGGCGGAGGAGGGTCTGCCAACCGGCCATGAAGCAGTGGCTCCTGGGAAGGGCATCCTCCTGCTGCCTCACCGTCAACTCCACCCCCACTCCCAGCTGCTGAAAGCCCGTCCCAGTGTCGACCAGGAGCCCCGTGTGGCCATCCTGCCTCCCCACGCCACACACAGCCATCTGGGTGGGCAGGACCATGGAGAATGGACCTATGAGGAGCAGTTCAGACAGGTAGGATGTCTTTGTGACTAAATTGAGGCTCTGACATGTTTCTACTGGAGATTCAGTCATGTCAAGATCCTCAAATATATCAGCTAAATTGCTGAAGTATCCTAAAGTCAGCTGCTGCGGATCCTCATAAATCTAAATGTAAGTTGTTGACCGCTGAGCCACATCTGGCTGTCACACCCTTCATATCAGCTGCACATAAAGTAATCCGACCAGGGTGGGAAATTCACACCAGCCACGGGCCAAATGTTGATAAACCCTAAGCTGAGGCTTTAAAGTTTGTCTTTGCCACCTGACATTCTGGTAGGCTACATCTGTTGAAGGTTGGGGTCTAAACAATCACTTATTCTTGTGGAGCAGCTTAGTGCCCACTGAGATTTGACATTTGCTAACTAATGTGGCCTAAATGTAAAAAAAAAGACAGAAGAAAAAGCTAGTTTCCTGTCTTGAATAGGACTGCGAGCTGAGGAAGAGAAGCTGAGGGCAGCAGGAAGAGAAGGGGGTGGGTAAGGGTGCATTTAACAGCTTTACCATGCTGGCGTTTACTGTAAACATGCTAGTGGGCTGAATATTATGAGGGAGGCCCCGGTGGAATAAGGCGGGCTGTTTACGTGAAGAGATTTAGGTCTGTCAACAGCTAAATTTGGATGGAGGGCTGCTGTCGAGAGACTGGAACGAGGTGTAATCCACTCCCTGCTCACAACTGATGATAAAAACGGAATTACTTGTTGTTTTATACATTATTTCTTCACATTTTCTGCCATGTTTGCTACATAATAAACTAAGATAAAATAGTGCATAAGAAGATACCAAAGAAAATAATGTTTCTACAAATTAAAATATGCATTAAAAGGATTGTCAGTACTTAAATTTTCACAAGACACAGTTTAAAAAACAAGAATTAATAGGTTTAAACATAGTCAGCACTTATACACGTATAGTAATATGTAATAGACTAGATCTAGAAACCCTTGAAATTTGCCTCTGCTTTTGTGTAAAAACCTGAAAACTAAGGCTTGAAGTGTATACATCATAATGGCCGCCACTATTGAAATGCAAACACACGGTGGTAATATTTTAAAAAGATAAAACATGGTTGACTGTATCAGCAGCAGCTTGTCTTTTAGAAGAGAATACTTGTTTGGGAGTTGTTTTTTCTGAGAAATTTATATTAATACCTTCAGTATGTTGGAGGTAAATTAACTTCACCCAGACTGCATGTGCTTCACTTTTAAACCCAACCACAGATTCTGTAATTTCAGGCCTATTTCTTGTAATTACAGAGCGTATGGAATAAAAACTCCTCTAAAACCTATACTCTGCTTCTCTAAATAGCCCACCCCTCCCTCCGTAAAGCTTTGTGCGAATTGATACTCTCAACAGTTTGTGGATTTCATACGTCAGGTAGGACACACAGTGCATTTTTATCATGACATGTCAGTCAGTCACCGACGGTTACATAATCGAGACAGCCAGTATCTTGACTGTTAAGATAGTGTGACCCACTACATTGTTGATTCAAACATATGTCACGCCTATACAACGTCAAACTCGCCAAACCACAGTCATATAAAACCTTCTGCATTTTTTACTTCACATAGGGAACAGAGCAGCAACGGTCACATATGTGTTCTCAACCCTCATGACTGCTGAGAGTTTATAATACTGTGAATCCAGGATTTCAGTCTAGCACATTATTCACACAGGACTAATTCTGACCTTGGATGATTACGGTGATTAGTAATAATTGCAGCTTTGTCCTGTGATTATAATCCTCTGTGAACGTGCTGTGTCTGCAGTGTGCAAGGCAAAAATGACAGACCTGCAAAGATGAAAACAGTCTGTCCCCTGGTAATTCTTACCCCATGCAAATCGAACTCAGTGATTTCATCCTAATTTATACTTGGCGGGTTTTTCTTCTGCTTCTTCTTTTTCTTCTGAAACCAACATTTGTGGTTTCTGCTCATCATGTGAGAAATAAACGGTAGTTGAATTCACACAATAGTTTTTGATGCATTTTCTGTACATAACTTCCACATTCTTCTTTCCCGATCAGATGAGTAATAACTGTAAAATGTTGAAATTATATTGTAATAAATGTAATAGCGGTTCGCGGTGAGTCATGTAAGCCCCAAGCAAAATGTCAAAACTTACCAGGGCTACACGCAAGCAAATGTGCCACCATGAGCTGCCTGAAACATTATCAGAAACTTCAGCATGAGGCCGCTTTTAAAGCCTGAAAAACTTTACCGAAAACCCCCTGTCACCTGATCACACAAAAACCCATAACCAGAGCTGTATAAAGGTCAACGCGGTGTCCGTCAAGCTTTCATGAGCTAAAACAGACTTCAGAGGTAATGACTTAAGATGGCATGAGAAATGATGCTTGTCATCAATGTGCAAAACACAGAACTGATGCTTCTCCAGGGACCACCTGCAACTGTTCCTTCAAATGTCATACTAAAGATTCAAGGATAAGTTCACCCAGAAAAGAAAATTAATTCATTATCTACTCGCTCTCTGAAGTTTCGTAGTCCACGGGCCATTTCTGGAGGTCTCTAAGATCCCACATTGATTTAAAACAATCTTATTTACACCCTTTTAAAGCCAAAATATTCACTGTAGCTGAACAACGACTGTTGAAATCTATGTGATATGACTCAGGCAGAAACTTTTCATGGATGAGGTAATGTGTTACAGTTTTATTCACGTTTTAGTCACGTTCACTGACTTCCCTCCAAACTCTCTGACATGTCATCAGATGTTTCCCCGTAAGTTCTAGCAGGAGACAAGCGAACACATGAACTGCGCTATGAATTAGATTATAGATTTCTCTTGGTTTAACATCGTTGGAAACAATTGAGATAATAATAAAATATATAATGAACGTGTAGTCGTTTTACAGATCACAGTCGAGCTGAACTATGAAATCATTAGCCTCCATCCAGTGGTCCATTTTGAAGCTCCGGAAGTCTACGTTTTCCCTGAAGATCCGAAAGAACTGAAAACGAGTGTCGAACCTGTTTTATTTTTGAGGAAGGCAAAATGGTTGGAACAAAAATGGAGCAATTTCATTTTGAGCAGCATTTGTGGAACTCTTTGATTCCCTGTAATCTTCCATGTGCTCTTGAGTTAAATCATGTGCAATGTTGAGTGTTTTGTTGGGACCTCGGTGGAGAGGAAAGGGTTAAGGCTGTACAGTTTATTTTGGGCAGGTGGGTGGAGGCTGTTGGAATGTGCCTGAGGGAGGGTGATAATGTGGCCACTAGGAACCCCAGATCCTCAGCAGAAACCTGGCGTGCCTCTATCAGTCTGCAGCAGTTGGAGTTCTTCAAACTGAGAACTATCTTTCTATTTTCTCTCTTTCTTTTTCTTTCTATCGTCTCTCTTTCGTTTCTTTCGTTTCTTTCTTTCTTTCTTTCTTTCTTTCTTTCTTTCTTTCTTTCTTTCTTTCTTTCTTTCTTCTTTCTTCCTTTCAACTTGTGTTATTGGTATAGCCAGTATTACGTGTAATGCCCCTATGGGTTCATCATACATAACCTTGAGGTGAATCTAGTATAACGTAAGTTATAAGTAGATCATTGAAAACGAGTCTAGCGCAATAGTTTTAATGAAAGTTTAACACAAGCCTTTTACACCGATTAAGGTCCAAAGTGCTATGGAGGTGAGAAAACGTGCACATAAACCCCACTTATAGGTGATGTTTGCCCTCAGGCTGTATGTGGCTCAGATATATCAGCCAACCTGCATTCCTGGTGGATCAACCGGCCACCTTCCTCTCTCCACACTCTCAGCTGAAAGGTCAGACTAAATCAAGCCAGGAGGCACTGTCTGTAAGGAAGTCTGATTACGCTGTGGTTTTTAAGTGAATTAATCAAACGTATTCAAGGCTCTTTGCCAGCGGCATCATATCTGTCTGTGGCAGCAGAGTGTGGCTGAATTAAATAAAGGACAAGGATTTGTACAGATATCAAATTATGCCAGCGTGGTTTGATTAGTTTGTAATTGAAACTGATTTGCTTTGCCGCTGGGGTGCCATTTCAACTGAGTTATTTCAGTGATACCAATGCAACACTCCCCCATACATCTGCCCCCTTGAATGTCCATATCAATATCACTCTTTGCCTTGCTCTGTGCATTTTTACATCCGGTTAACGTCAACGGTCCTTTTAAAGTTAGTGCTATCCAACAGCCAGTTGGCTTGCATGCATCTGTTCCAATCAACCACCAGTCAGATCCTGCAAACGTTTGAGAAGAAGAGAAAAGTACATTTTGTCACCCTCTGTGATATCTAGACACCCAGATACTGTTTGTGGGAAAGTTTTTATCGTGGCGGTTTATTCAGTTGAAAGTTACAATGAGGTCTGTAGATTATGCAGAGTAATGGGGACATTGTTTTTGGATAGTTAATGTGAGTTTTGAGATGGATTATTCAAGGCTTTGAGCCCCTCAAGCAAAACTCATGTACTCCCATTGTATTTGAGCAGAAGAAAAGAGATGGGCATCTTAAAATACTCTACATTTCCACCAGTTGAGATATGCACATATCTTATAAAGTATGTATGAAATGACTCGAGAGACAAGTCAAAATTTGGAATCACTTGTGAAATAGAAACTAGCTAGACATGAATGTTGCTACTGTACTAAATTTAAATTAATAACAGGCCACAGATTTCTCAAAAGGCTTTATATACACACATTTGATTCAGTAATATTAAGAAGCATTGCAATTAGCATTGTAAGTCTTCATCTTGTTAAGAACTTAAAATCACACCATTTACTTTAGCTCTGTCAGCTTCCTATGCTACATTAGCTACATATGCTATGCTAGATACATATGCTACATTAGCTACATTATTGTTGCCTTCATCTTGTTAAGAACTAAAAATTACACCATTTAACTATAGCTCTGTCAGCTACATATGCTATGCTAGCTACATATGCTATGTTAACTACCAAGTATTGTCTTCATCTTTGTATGACCTAAAACTCTCACTATTTTGCTTTAGCTATATTAGCTACTCTTGTTACATTAGCTACATTAGTATTGTCATCATCTTGATTAGAACTCAAAATCACACCATTTTACTTTACTTGGCTACATTAGTAACATGAGTATTGTCTTCATCTTGATATGAACTAGAAGTCTCATATTTTGCCTTAGCTACGTTAGCTACATAATGCTATGTACCATGGATCTAATATGCGATACAGCATTGGGACCTTCAATGTTCCACTATGTTTACTAGTTAGCCTACCCTTCCATTTTTAAGTTTTCCTTCTAATATTTGGCTAATAGCTATATGGATCAACTTGTTGGCTAGCTGTTTGACTCATTATGAAAGAATAACAAGTAATTTTATGCTATCTGTTCTCCAGAAACGCCATAGGTCCTTGGCTTCAGAGCAGCTCTTTCATCAACAAATTATTTGTGAATGAAAAATTTGAATTTAAAATCTGGTTTCTGGTTGTCCCTTCAATTCTATGGTATACATTAATATAACTGCCTTACTCCGCTGCCCCCTTTTCAAACAATATCCACCTCAGGCCAGAAAGCGTCCAGAGGCCACGAGGAGCCTTTGAAGTCTCCTCTCCTGTGTCTCTGTCTGCTTTAAACACCAGCAGCTGGGCAGATGGAGCCCAGATGGACAGTAAAGTAGGGACGTCTTTAAAAATTCATGGCACTCACCATGATCAGGGCGAATGGAGGGGAGTTGGCATTAAACATTAAATTGGTCACGCACAGACATACATTCATTGGGAGCGGGGGGAGGGGGATGTTAGTGGCTACAGGAAGTGTAGCTCGAATAAGAGCCAATTGGGAGCGACACTTATTGGGATTGCCCCTCAGGTTTCTGCTGATACAGCTGTCTGATAAGTGCTCGCTGGGTTTATATTCCTCTGTAGTTTCGTCCAGGCCTTTTGATCTGCTTCAGGGTTGTATGAATAGGCCAGGCTGTGTTGTTTTTGTATTTCATATGAAGTTGTGCATTTTCACAGCTGTAGATTTGTTTAGTTAAAAAGCAGGGCGAACATCTGCCGAGAGCTGTCTTGAATTTTAGAATCGAAAGTGTTCATGCAATAGTTAGCTTGTTGTCCTTCTTACATCCTCAGATCCTCTGGTCCTTTTGCTGTTAATGAATAACTAATGTCAACAAATGTTTAAGACTGACCAAACTATGACTTTGCACATGTTGGACCTCCTTCTCGTTTTCTTCGGATCCATTTGCTTGGATTTAACTCATTATTTAAGAGTACATTAACGGCAGTGCAACAAACCATTTGAACTTCCGTTAAGCACATCAGCTGGAACCAGTTTCCTCAACTTGAGTCTGCAGGGGTTGGAATTAATGAGCAGAGGGGGAGTTTTTATTTAATTAACAGTGTTCTTCAATGTGTGCAGCGATCGGTGTGTGACAAAAAGCAAACAAGAGGTTAATGGGCTTTGTTTGTGTCATGAAAACAAAAGACAGATGCAGCATGGGAAGACCTCTGAAAGTCTTCCTGTATAGTGGAGGAGGAAAAGCGGGAGGGGAAAGGGTCAGTGTGACTGAGGGAACAGAAAAAAGTCGTTCAGTCGGCGCCGAATCTTGAACCACTGCCAAGTAGTGTGTGTAGTACACTCTCATTTTAACTGTGAAGCGCTGCAGAGCATTAGAATCATGTCCAATGCCTAGCCTGCAGTGTGGAGCTGATGTCAGAAACTGTACAGCCATGTGGATTCTTGAAATTGGCAGGGGTTCAATGCAGAGGAGGAGAGGGGGGTTGCAGCAGGAATGTAAACAAAGATTGCGTAAAGGCTGAGGCTAGCTCTTTCGCCCTGTTCTTTTTCTTTGGCTGTTGTGCTATGTTGTACAGTATTGATTGAATTTTGGCATGTTTCTTGATTACAAGTGCGGTTACTGCCTCAAGCTTCCTTCTGACTTCAGTGTGTGGAGGCCTTCATATAGAATGAGGAAATGATTATTTTGATCCAAGGAGAGTTGCACAATATCCCTCATTGTCTTTTCCACTGTTGTGTGTGAGTCTTCTTTTTATATTTTTTTGTTCTTCCTCTCTAAAGGAAATATGCGTGCGCTTGTTCATCTCTTGCTTTCCCCTTTTTGTCCCACCCATTCCGCACAAAAATAGATCTGCACTGAAAGGTTGGATCTGTCAACAAATCAAGCACTGAGTGACATCTTTTCATTCAACAACCCAGTAGAAGGCATTCATTCGGACAAAAGCAGTGCGTGCTGTCACCTTCGTATGCTTTTGAAAAGGTGGCCTCGTTGAAAGCATTAATTCTTGAAAGAATCGATTAAGAAATAGGTCAAACACAACTAGAGACACTTAGATGCACATTTTCAAGGTCTGGATCCTGTCAGTCAGCAGCTCAAACAATATGCAGAGAAGGGCACACTTTGCTGACATTGTATCATGAAAGCCCCCCGTGAGTGCTATGATCCATAATCACCGAGGCACATTTGACCCTTGTGACAACACTCTGGCTGCTTTGTCTTGTCAGTACAATAATAGCAGACCTCTTTTAGTTGTGTGGGCACGGCAGGAGGTCTGCGTTGTCGAGCTCTGTTCAGACAGAAGATTCAAACAGGGTTTGTAACTCAAATTTCACACCAGTCTTTCCACTGAAGATATTTTGACTGAGGTGTAACTAATAGAAGTTATAATGGCTGGATGCCATTTAGATCTATGCCAATTTCTTGTCCCTGCTCATGTGCATACGTACTGATATGTGTGAATGGAGTGCCGTGCTTTGCCTTCTATAACAAAATGTCTACTGTGGAAAAGATTGGTAATCTGCAATAGACAAAGAAACAAGTAAGTGGTCTAAATATTATGCCAAAATGTGTCAAGACAGTTTTGTTCATTACCTTTTGCTACCTTTAAGTTTTGACTGAATTTGGCAATTTGCTGAATGTGATTTTAAAGCTGATATATTTCAGCTTTCTGATTTAAAGGAAACTGTTGTTTTTGATACTTTATGGTCTCATTTCCATCCAGCAGTTTTTGGTTTAGTTCAGTTCAGTTTGTTACACTTTGTCACACTGTTTTTGTGTTTTCATTTTTAAAAGATGTAGATAGAACAGAAAGAACCGTTTCTTGCCGTCCGGACTTTTCGTTAGCCTTCTGTTAAGGTACCTAGCACAATGATCGATACTAAAAGGTGTTTATATGCTGCTTCTCAAGAGTCCTTGTTGTTTTCCAACACCAGGAAGCAAAAGGGGTTTTCCCTGAAGCCAGCCAGTAAGTACTGATCGCAGTGGAAACCCACAGCAGATTCAGTGCATTCAATAAATTTGTTAGGCCAGAAGAATACCCACAAACAGTGTAAACTTAACCGTTTGTTTAGCTTTGTTGGGGTTTGATTTGTGCTGAAGTGTACCGGTTCAGAATTTAAAGACTGTTGCTCCATGCAGAGGACGAACCCAGGGGTCGCCAGAGGTCAAACTGCAACCCATCAACATATTGATCAAGCCACAGGGCAACACCATCTCAGTCTCTGATGAGCCACATGGACATATATCTGCCCTGCATGGGGCCATGTGCCAGATATTTTGTTAAGGCCATCATTGTTCAACCATTACTCTCATTGCCCTGTTGATCCATGACTCTGATTGACGGTGCAATCATCCAACCGTTCGTCTTCCCTGCAGCACAGCAAGGTGCTCCATGTTGAGAAGCAGCACAGTTCACAATGTACCTTGTTGGCCTCCCCGGGCCAGACGAAATATCTCTAGATGTCTTTGTCTTGTTTGTATACAAGCACTGTGACAGACCTTCCCCTGAACCTTCAGCTACCCTTCTATCTCGACCTCCATCTTTCTGCCTTCAGACGCGGACATTATCACGGCATCTGCACTGGCGCTGCATAAATACCTTCAGTGTTCACACAAACAGTCATTAGATTATTATCTAGGTCAGACTTTTTTTGCCATTCTGAGGCGAGGTCGAGATTACAGATGTACGTCTTATAAGACCCCATACCAGAAATACAGAATAACTGATACTGAGTGCAGTATCCGTTATTTAGCTGCTCTCTTTCAACATGTTGGTTTATGATCTTTAATTGCTGTTACACCCACTTCCCCTCCTTCAGTTTGAGCTGCTTTGCCCTGCGCAGTTTGGGTATCCATCATCGTGCTACTACTCATTAGCATTGCGGTTAGAACAGATTGCTCACAGCTACATACATCAGACTCTCAAGGGCCTTGGGAAAGCTAGCTGCTATTTCTGATTCTTATCCAAATGTACAAGCCATGGCAGCTGACAGCAGCAGGCAGGAATGGAGTGCATGCGGAGCGTGGGATAGTGCTAATTCTGGTTTTGTGTCCTGTCTTCATCAACTGGTTTTCACCTTTTTCTCATGTCGGCAGGGGATATTGTATATCCAATTATATCCGTCAGAAGCTGAGCATAAAAATTCTTTGGCAAAGCCTCGCAGACTGAGGCCTCACTGAGAGCTTCTCACACCGTAAAAACACCCTGTCCTCAGAGATCATTGGCTTTCTTGCACATCATTGAATTTCCAGAGGTGTAATCCAGCATGAGAAAAGTCATAGTGTCTTGCATGTTTGCCATTTATAGCAGAATTTATTTATAGGACTTAATGTTTTCAGTCTAAGAGGGAGAAACGTCAGAATAGAGTTCATTTTATAGATCTTTGGTTTGCTATTTAAGCCATGAAAACACTTCTGAAAGCTAATATCAGGTCTATGTGGCAGCTGCCCGTGTCTTCTCAGCCTTTTTCTAACCTTGTTATCGCCTTCTTCTCTGTTAAAGGTAAATGTGGCTGAAGCAGATAAAATGACATCAGATACAGTCAGCCACTGCGGCTCCTGGCTCCTCATCCTTGGTCGATTGAGTTGAATTTTACGAGGTCAGCCAGTCAGTTAGGATTATGATGTGCTTGATCCTGCCTGTCAATAAAACACTGTTCGATGCATCTGCAATCGGACAGCTCTATTGTTGCTGTTAATTGTGTGCATGTGGGGGATGGTGAGGGGCAGGGCGAGGAGCCGAGGAGACAAAGATGGATTCATTATAGATGTCAGTTTACAGAGACATGTCAGTGCAGTTTCTGCCAAGCTGCTGTCAGCTCTGTCAACTGACTGAATAAAGTTATTTTCCAATTAAACGAAAGAGGCACAAGGAAGCAATTTAATTTGGTACTGACAAAGTAAAGAGTGACGACCGATTATCCGCTGTATTTGAGGCAGAGATAAAGAAAAATGTATTTAGCACTTGCAATGTTTTTTTTTTCAGCCTTGTATGTGTAAAAATAACTTCATCTCCTTCTTCTTCTTCTTCTCCCTCACCGTCTTCTTCATCTCCATCTTCTTATTTGTCATCTTCTCTCACTTCTGGTTGTTGTTCTTCTCCTTTTCTTTTCCTTCGCTCCACACCAGTTGATGGTATCGCGTCTTAATTGAATTGTTGCGGGATGTTCATTTTAAATTTGCTTGACAGTTGCTCGAAAAACACAGCTACTGTTAGATCTGAGCAGTCGGCCATGGTTAACATGTTCCAGGAGTTTTATTTTTTGGTTTTAGCCATGTGTCCTCTTCTGTTTCAGACATTTTTTTTCCTTCACTGGTACCTTTTGATCAGAGAAGAGTGTCTATGTTTGCAGTATGTGGTTGAATCACACCCTTATCTTTTTACGGTAGGTCTAGATGTCTTTCTTTCTGTGTGGTCAACAACAGATTTCTCCCTGTATAATGATGCTATTACCTTTCTCTTTGATTACCTCTGTAACCTGGTTTCTTTGAGTAAGCGTATTTAAACGCACTGTTCGGTCCCGAGGTGCTGATGACGAAACATGAACTAGGGCACAAACGCCACCGGCTACTTTTAGCAGTACGTTGTGACGTCATTGATATTAAACTAGCCTAAATGTTTGTATTCCTCATCCTTAACTGATTATTATCTAGCGACAAGCTGGATGACATGACAGAAAAAACAAAGCGAAGGCACAAATGAAAAGTCTTCAAAGGACGGAGACGTGACAGGTGAAAAGTGTCGTGCAAACGACAGCAGAGCGCAAACCTGAGTAACAATAGAAGAGAAAAAAACAAGAACATGACTCGTCACGTCAAGAATCTGATTCTTTTTGATTTGGTGGTGAAGCAGAACAGACAGATTAAGAAATAAGTCGGAGCGTCATTTTGATATCTGGTGACTCACATTGTCTGGATCAAGTTACAGGATGACTCAGTCTTTCTCGATAAGGATATGAAGACATATTGTACATCTGTTCATGCTGTACAAATTGTCTTGTTTTGTCACAAGTGGTTTCAGATCTCCGCCTATGTTGGCTTTAACAATTGTGAGTTGGTTTTCTTTAGCTTGTCTTCTTTACCCCAGTACACCCTGTTGTGTGTTACTGTGTCACTTGACTCTGACCTGCAGCCTTTGTTGAAAACAAAAGACATTTGACTGCAGTGTTTTGTGCCTAATATAGTAAAGAGACTCAACAGAATCTCGGCTGCATTAACAGCCGTGCCAGTTCTGTTTATGAGCCTACTGTGATGAAGGTAATCAGATAACAGCTTCAACAGTCAGAGTATAGACTTCAGTGCAGTAAAGTGGAATGATGGTCTGAACCCACTCAGAGAAATCCCTTCTGTACACAGAAGAAACTGTGTTGTTAATGAAGCTAAAGCTGATGAACCACTTTTACAAACCACATTAAGACTCCAACCTTGAACTCCATCTGAACTGACACTTTTGTGAGTCATATATATATATACTTTTTATTTGTGTGTTTGATTTTGTTTTCTGGCTCTATGTGAGTGAATTGTAACTTGGCGTGAAGAATGAGACCTTCCCTGTCCCTCTGGGTCGCTTATACAAACCTGTGGACGATTTTTTTATGTTGGTAAATGCTGCTGGACTGTGAATTTCTTTTCGATGGACTCCGCTAGGCAACTGCAGCTAACATTAGCTTAGAAATTGGCTTCCCCTTTAAGTAAACAGTTATTACAGGAGAAGAGTAAACAACAACATCATGTGTTGTGACTAATCACATGACTAACAAGCAGTGAATTAGGGTTTGAATCATGAAATCTTTTTACGTCACCGCAGTCATTTTGTTACAAAGCTGTAACTTAGACATCAGTCATCTCAACAAACAAAGGTGAAGCATTGCATTGTGGGATTAAACACTGTTCATGTCATGACAAAACAGTCTATTTTCTTTGTGAGAAGGCTGATGTGATGTTGTGCTGGTGGTTGTGTTTTGCTTCGGTACATTAATGGCACTCATAAAAGAGCTTTGGTCTGGAACAATGCAGTGTTTGAATATGCCTGATCATGTGTTCGTGAGCCGTATCAAGACCCCCCCGACCCCTCACCCCGCTTGCCATTCCCTTCCCCCTCTGTCATGTTTACATATGTGTGTTTGTGTGTGTGTGTGTGTGTCTGTACATTTGAGAGACTTTTCATCTCCCTTTATCAGCTCTGTGAGTCCGCCGCTCACCATTGTCTCTTTTTGCTGCAGTTAATTTGCCATGCTAAAAAGTCTGACACACAGCAACCTTGCGTTACTGAGATAGTCATTTTTCTATTCAAGTCAGGCAGGGCGACGTGGAAAAAAAACAAGTTCATACTAATCTCTGTCATGAGAAGAAACAACTCAAGGACTTAGATTTATATGAAGTTGTGAAACTTGTCCTCCAAAGTCTCGGTGTAAACCTTGTTTCTTCCGCTTGTTAGTCCTTGATTAACAATTCAAAAGAGGCACAAGTAAGATTTCTGTTGAATAAAACACATATTATGCAAACCGAGGGTAAAATTACTCAATGTTGTCACTCCGTTTCTCTAACAGACTGTCTAAAAAAGTGTTAAAATTACAGCCAAGGACTCACAACCGTAAAGTTTTGTCCATTTCATGCACCTTAAATAAACTGAGGTAAATACAGCATTAAAAAACGAACAATAAATAGCCTTAATACAGACATAAGTTGGTTTCTTTTTTTTATTTTTTACTTTATCGACGGTGATATGTTGTGGCTTCTTTCTTGTGACTTACTGTAAGTCGCTTTGGACAAAAGCTAAATGCCCTAAATGTAAATGTAAATGTTTATTCTTGCTCCAACTTGCATAATTCAAATTTGAGTTTGTGTGTTTGTGTGTACATGTTGGTGTGTTTGTCAGCCTCACCTCGAAGTGATCGAGGTGATTGGCAGGTGTAAGGGAGCATGTAGATGATACCCCGGCCTCCTCTCAGTTTTGGTTTTCAGTTGCAAAGCCTCCATTATGTGCTATGTGACACTTGTGTGCTGTTGGCTTGCTAACTGCCATTTGCATTAACGGTGAAGTGAGCCCCTCCCCCATCACATGCACATATACAGCCCCCCTCCTTACAGTATTACCTTCCTCCACCACCACCACTTTGATGGCTGCAAAGTTGCAGCAACAGGCTGCTCTTTGGTTACTGATTATATTTGCAGTATAAAACCCACTTCTTTTCTGTGTGTAAGGCCTGTTTATAATTTATCTGCAGACAGTCTGTCGCTGACCTACATACACAGTCAGGGTGGGAAACTATCAGACAACAGTCAAACACTAAATACTTGTTCAGATGTGGCCGTGAAGTCTGAAGTCTTGGCACTTTAGCCAATGTCACCATTTGTCACCACAAATCTGTCTTTAATGCTTATTCGCACTACGCTTCTACAAGAGATCAGCATATTTTTTTCATTATTTGTTTGAAATTGCGGAAAATGTTTTGTCTATTAAAGTTTTATAAACTCTGCAGCCTGTTAAAATGTCAAGAAATTTGCAGTCCCATTGTCAGCTCTGCCGTTCTTGTTGCAGGGCGTAAACTGGCTCCCAGCATTACCAGTTGGCCCAGTTTCAAGTCGTTTTTCTCGTTTCTTGTCAATTATCTGAATGGTAAACCTTTAATCCAGGAGTGGTCCCTGACCCAGCGCACATACTTTAACATGACAACCTATGTAAGCCTACAGTAACCACACCCACCTGCACCTGATAAAGTCTGTACGTGTGTGTGTGTGTGTGTGTGTGTGTGTGTGTGTGTGTGTGTGTGTGTGTGTGTGTGTTTGTGTACACATATATAAGGGTTATATAATCTGCAAGGAGCTGTGACAGAGCAAGAGACACACGGGTATAGAAAAGAGAGAGATCAACAGATATAAAAAGACAATGAGGAAAATAGAGGTAGGGAGAGATAAGGGATATAATGGGGAGTGGGGGTGGGGGCAGAGTGGTAGTGGTAGTGGTCTTGCTGGTTGGACAGGATCCTGATTGCAGCAGTTTGTCAGGCCTGAAGCTTCCAACAGCTATTGCCGTTTATAATGCAGCAAGTCCATTAAGCAGTGAGTGTCGGAGCCACAGGTTGACATGTGTTTTATGAAGAGTGATGTGAATATTTGAAGCCATCAGATGATCTTTGACATTTTCTTACTTTCAGTGTATATTTTTTTATTGAAGATTTTCTTTACATGTATGTTGTTTTATCTTTATTTTTTATTTTACCTTTATTTTACCAAGAGTATTCCCACTGCGATTCAGAATTTATTGAACAAGGGGGTCCTGGCCAAGACAGCAGCATAACAATGTTCTAAGTTACACAGAAATATTTAATTTTTGGACAATTTTCAACCAATTTTGTATCACAATGTTGGCAATATATCCAAATGAACAACAATCAACTTCTCTCCATTTTGTCTACACCCGGAGCCCCCCCGCTCTTTTGCTGGCAAAAAAATTCGAGGGATTGGCGTCTCACCAAACATGAAGTGCTTAAAATCATAAACCCAAGATTCTGTTACTGCCAATCTCCTTTAGCTGCAATAGAGAAAGTCGGTTCCATCAACTGCTCAGTCTATATTTTCATTACTGGCTACAGGGCAGAGCCTCTAAGCATGTAGCAGCATCAGTTTATTTTCAGCAATGAACTCGACACCCACCCTTCTGTCGAGGTGTTAACATGGTTTACCTCTTAGCAGATTTCCTTTAAGATGTCCTTTTTACAATTATACATGTGAACAGATTCCGATGGCGCAGCATGCGGCATGTTGTGGTCTGATGTGTGGAGGGATGTGTCTGCAAATCAGACTTAAGTTGTGACCATCTGTATTCACTGATGCTACTCTTGAGTGTTCACTTATTCAGGTTAAAGTAGCTAGAAGATCATTCTAAAAGGGAGTGTTTAAGTAAGCATTGATTGGATTAATTAAAGAATATTTTAATATTTTATACAGTACATTAGCCCAGACAAACTGATATTCTGGTTTTGGAAAAACTAAATACAAACAGTATCCCATAAACTGTCATTTAACCCCGTTTTTTATGTGATCCTTCAGTAGAACAGTTTAACGCTAGAAACAAGGCGGGAGACAGAAAGAGAAGGTAACAGCTGCAAGAATTTAGATTATAGTCACATATTCGTGGATACGAGCAGGATACCGTGTCCATGTCCGTGTTAACAACGAATACTGAATGAGACTTGAAACTGGATATTCACCAGTAAGAGGGATACTGTGAGCATGTTAACACAGTTCACACTTCACTGTAGACTTTCGGCTCCTTCAGTTGACAGCGAAACAGCGAAATGTATCAACCTGTCTTTGAGCAGCTGTTAATGAACAATGATGTGAACATTTCAGTTTTAATAGTTTGTTCAGTGGTGGTGTCATACAAGAAAATCAAGAAGATCAAGATTTATGTCTTCTCCTTGTTCTCAAAGCTATAATACTTGCCTTCAAACTGTGTTTGTGCGCTCCGATGAGCAGAGATCTGACCACATCTGGAGCACCGGAGGGACCCGCATCAGATCCCCAATGTTTCCTTGCAACAGCGCTCCCACCGCGCCACTAGGGAAATATTTGTTTGTGTGATCAGGAGAGAGAGAGAGAGAGCAAAGAAAGGCAACATGGGGGATGGGGGATAGGGGGTTAATTTCCAAGATTTATGGTGCGGCACTTCACGAAATGCATGCATCCTGTAATTAAAACTCCCCCCTTGCCTCCAGCAGGCCTGTACATTAGCTGGCATCCCCTGCCGCCCCATCCACCTCTCAGACCCCACCCCTCTGTTCCCCCCGACCCACTACATAACAAGATCTGATGGTAGTTCGCTGTCTGTAATGAGGGCTGAATGCCACAATGAGGGACAGTCTGTTGGTGGTTAGAGGCCACTGCTGTCACCATCATACCAGATTTCAGCTGGACGAGCCTTTCATTTTCATTTTCTCCAGTCGAATGCATAAAGCGGACATAGAAATCTTTCAGGAACTGACAGCAGACTTCAATCCCCTTCACTTGTTGACGTGTTGGCTTAGAAGCAAGAAGTCGGAATTAAATCCAGTATGCAAATTTGGGTGAAATGTCTGACAAGCATGTAGTGTCTTCGATTAGACACACACATTCGTTTAATTGTGATTTTATCAGTGATGCATTGCATGTGACAGAATATAGCTGAAACAAGCAGCCGATCAATCAATTAGGTGACTGACAGACAATTGATTGGCAGCTCTTTTGATATTTGATTATTGGTTTCAGTCCTTTTTACACAAAAAAATCCAATACTCTCTGGTTCCAGATACTCCAGTGTGAGTATTTGCTGTTTTTCTGTTTTTAAACGATTGAATATTTTCGGGGGGTTTATGGTAAAGTACATTTTTTTTAAAGACTAATCAAGGAAGTAGTCAGCATAGATATTGAAAATAGTCAACAGTTACAGACCTAATATGAAATATTGTCAATGGGGCTGCTACTAAAGATGATTTCATGGTTTGTGAATCTTTCTATTATTCTCTGAATTAAACAATTACGGTAGTTGTTTTGTCTGTAAAATGACAGAAAACTATTAAAACAACAACAACAAAAAAACAATATTGATTACTGTTTCCCAAAGCCCAACATGATGTCCTCTAATTACTTGTTTTGTCAACAATTCAAAGATATTCAACTCAACATTTAAGAAACTGGAATTCTTTGAAATACACTTAAATTAAATGCTCCATTATCAACATAGTTTAATTGAATACATTAGTTGACAGTTGACAACTAAACAATCAATCAATTTGGTGCAGCTCTACTTGTAAAATTCATTTTTTTGTATGATGTGTTGCACATATTAACAGCTCTGCGGTGTTCAACATTTGTACGTAAGACTCTATTGGTCTGTAAGTTTCTTGTCTTGTCCAACCAACAGTCCAGAACCCAAAGATGTTGAATTTCTTTTCACAAGGCAGCAGCACATTCTCCCAGTTGAGAGCCAAGGACAAGAGATTGTTTTGCATTAATCAAAACAGCTTCTGATAAGTTTTCTGTTTTTGCCTCGGGGTTTAGTTGTGGTTAGGCCCGCTAGCTGTGGGCTGTCATGTCTGTGTAGCAACAATACGCTGCCTTTGTTTGATTGTAAACTGTGTTTCATAACCTGTCATTTTCAATAACACATTATGAAACTCTGTGACCTCACTGTGTGATTTGAAGCCACCAAGACTCTTATGCGCCGTCTGGACTGGTAGATAGAGACATGATTCTAAATAAAGTTGGGACACTGTATGAAGCAAAAATAAAATCGAATGTGATTGCGAATCCTTTTTGCCATCAAGTCAGAACAGTAAATATTTGCTTGCTTTGAATTCGATACCTTCAGCACGTGTCAAACAAGTTGGATCAGGTGCAACAAAATGCTGGGAAATTTGTGGACTGCTCCAGAAACACCTGCTTGGAACGAGCTCATTGGTAACAAGTGATAGGATCGTGATTGTGTATGAGAAGAGCATCCTTGAAATGTTCGTTCACAAGCAAGGAAGTTGTACTTGCAAACCATGAGAGCTCCAAAAATAGGAAGCATTCTAAAACCAAAGCAGAGTTCTGGGCATCCTCCAGTGAGGCGTCCTTTCAGAGGCTTTGTTTCCTCGAAGTTTTTATTCTACTTTTAATTCTCAGAGAGCAATTCAGAAAAAAATGTCCGCTCTTTTTTATTCATGTTTTAGTGCTTTCCAAAAATAGAATGAAATATAATGCCAAAATGCAAAAGAAAATGTTTTAATTGAAAATCAAAAAACTATGAATAACAAATGAAACCATTAATTATGTTTATAGAAGAGACTTTAAAGAAAACAAGGTCTTACTTTAAACAGGTCATTCAGGAGCCTCAGGGCTCTGATAGAAAAAGCTCTGTCCGCTGGTTCATGAGGAATTGAAAGGTCTTAAAAGGTAACATAATGGGGAATAGGTGAGATAGCCTGTCGTAAATCAGGAGAAATATGACCCCGGAAGAAAACTGAGAGAGGGGGATGTAAAACAGGATGCCGCCAGGTAAATCGGGAGGGCAGCTATGAAGGACAGGGCGAGGTTCACCAGTATGTGAAACACAAGATTATATAAGGGATATTACTACATCGACTCAGGAACACTTCATAAAACCCTTATTGGGAAACACAGTTCATTTTCAAATGATTGGATCTTTTTTGAGGATCGGGGGGTTGTATAATGGTGCTGAAGTGTCCATGGGTTAGATACAGATGCTGAATCTCTGCTCACTCACCTACGAGAGAGTCCAATTTAGCATGAAGTGTGTGCGTGACCCATAACAACAAGATATGTCACTATCACTCTGGCAAACTAGCCTGGAAAAACAACCGCAGGCTCAATGGCCTCACTGTACTCCCCCTGAGCGAGCGCCCCATTTTTACAGCTAACTTTCACCGAACTTTCCAGAGCCCGGGGCCCCGCCCGCAGCCAGACCCACATCAGGTTCTCATCAAGTCAGACCTGGTCCACGGCAATTCTTTAAGTTTCTCTCTCTGTCGTCTTGTCTTCTGATTGTTTATTGGTTTCTCATGACAGATTCTTTAGGGATAAAGGTCCAGATTTTGTTTTATATGTTTGCTTAGTAAACATCTGCCTGCCACACATTATGGCAAGTGTTGTCATGGTAACAGTGGAAGCATGGAGAGGATTTTCCATCAGTCGTTCACCCTAGTATTTTTGTATTTTTTCTATGGAATTTATTGGCTGTTGTCAGATATAAAATCATGAGTTGTTGCTTCATCCTTCTCTCTCCTCTTCCTCTCCACAGCTGTATGAACTTGATCGAGACCCAAAGAGAAAAGAGTTTTTGGACGACCTCTTCAGCTTCATGCAAAAAAGAGGTATGTAACCGCGTGTTTGTGTTGCTCTCACTCATTAAAGTAAATCCTACATCCTTTCTTATCTTGTCATGTTATATCTCTGAGCCAGTGTCACAGAATAGTTGGATACATAGAGCGGATCTCCCTGTCTCTCGCTGTCTCTCTCTGATATACGACACAGCACCCGCTACTCATCTTTCACTTGCATGGGTGGGGTCTTTATTCATTCGGAGATGATTGCTTTATGGCTGCGCAGCCCCTCGTCGTTCCCAGGCTATAACTAGAAGGCACACATCGTATCAATGCCTGGGAGTGGATTGGTTTACCTTCCCATCCTGCTGCTTGTCCACACAACTGCCTCACAGCGCTACAAACACACACACACACACACACACACACACACACACACACACACACACACACACCCTCACAAACACTTACTCAGCCATTGTTCAGGGTCTTTGCACAGATAACACACACTACATGAGAAAAGCAAACTAAGACAAAAAATAGATAAATATAGTTTATCCTGATTTGGACCACTCAAGTGGGAATTATGAATGGAAAATGATTTATTTTCATGTATTGGCTGCCATGACTCACTTCTCATGTGACCATTAATCTTGTTAATTTGACAAGTTGACTCATGGCTTGATCATATCAAAGTGCAGACGTTTGGCATGAGAGACAACAGACATGTGCTCACAACTGAAAAACCACCAGCACTACATGTTTACAGTATGGCAGCCACCGGCAGTGGGCGGATCTGACAAGTCTGCTCTGGGAATGTGACAGCGCCATCTGGAGCTCATACAGATAACTGAGGCAATACTTTCTTTGTGTGGAAACGAAGGATTGATTATGTTTTATGTTAAACATTGGCCCGTGAGTGCGTTTTTGAATCACTTCGTGTTTAAGGAAAAACCGATTGATGAAAAGATTAATGAAGGCTTTGATTTTCCTTGATGGGAAAAGGACATTTGTCACAGATTAACACAGGATTGTAGGTATTGATTAAGTCTTGTCCCAAGGCATTTTGAGTCATACTTGGTTTGTCATTAACACACCCTTGTGCCCTTTTCTAGTTTGATGACAAGAATGACCTGGTCAGGTTGAATAATGTTAACCAATGGGGTGACCGTGGCTCAGGTGGTAGAGCAGGTTGGCCAGTGTTTGTTTCGGTGGTTCGATCCCCACCCTTGCCACTTGTGTCGTGGTCATTGTGTCCTTGGGCAAGACAGTTCACCCACCATGCCTTGTGTGAATGTGTCTGACTGCTGTATGTTTGAGGTGGTGGTCGGAGAGGACGTAGGCGCTGATTGGCAGTCGCGCTTCCGTCAGTCTGCCCCAGGGTAGCTGTGGCTACTATCGTAGTTTACCACCACCGGTATGACTGTGTGTGTGAATGAATGGAACCTGAAACCCTGTCAGAGCGCTTTGGGTGTCTTGTGCCCTACAAATCCAATCCATTATTATTATTAAACACACAAATACTGGGTGTATATTTTGAGACACTCATTTAAATGCTCTACATGTTAAAGTGAGTTCAACCAACACTGAAATTTCAGTTATTATCTACTTACTCTCATGACCGCAGAAAGTCAGGTAAAGGTTTTGTAGATTTCTGGAGTTTCACAGCAAAATAGAGTTGCAGCCTAACTTTAAAGAAAAACAAACAACGACTGAATTTTCATTTTTTGGGTGAACTTCTCCTTTAACAAGCCAGCGTCCTTAAATTCAGCGTTCCTCTTTACATCATGCTTTAAGAGGGGTTTATTTCCCAAATGTTTTCAGATTCCTCGTCTTCACCAGGGTGATGTCTAAAGTTTGTATCCAGTTTCCTTATACAATCCCTCAAAGGTCACACGACAGATTTTTGATACATTTGACGGACTTCCATTGAGGCTCATGCTTATGTGCTACTTGCTTTGTGTTCTCAAAGTTAAAAATCACCCAACCCGAGATGGCTTCATTTTCAGGTTGAAACAAACGTGAATGTCATGATACCTCAGCAGCATCATTCTGAGTCCTGATCAGCTTAAAATGAGTAATTGGCTGGTGAAATGGTGAAAGCAACCTCTGTCTGTAGTCTGCTCTTGTGTCAAACCCCAAAGATTCCCAGCAAGGACCAGTGTAAAAAAACATATCTGTCGATATAAAAATGAGTTTCCCTGTGTTTGTGTTTGTGTGTGTGTGTGTGTGTGCGTTTATTATTCCAGGAACCCCAGTGAATCGTATTCCCATCATGGCCAAGCAGGTCCTGGATCTGTACATGCTCTATAGGCTGGTAACGGAGAAGGGCGGCCTGGTGGAGGTCATCAACAAGAAACTGTGGAGGGAGATCACCAAGGGACTCAACCTGCCTACCTCAATCACCAGTGCAGCCTTCACCCTCCGCACACAGTCAGTACACACACACACACACACACACACACACACACACACACATTGGTGTGACCACACATCACGTCTTTTTTCTTTCATCTGATTTGTAGCTGTTTTTACTGTTACTTACTAGTTACTCTTTGGGTTAGAGTTCGGGTTTGTTTGGATTCACACTGTTAGTTACAAACCAAAAGCGCCAGTAAACAAAACGTGTTGGACAGTTTTGTTTTCTGTTATCCTGCCAAAACTTCTGATTCCAGTATCTTTAGGTATCCACAACTCTCCACCCTCAAAACCGTTTGTTCTGCTGAGCGTTTCAAGCATGTGAAGCTGCTGGCTATCGGATGTCAACAACCATTTCGTTTGACCAATTAACCTCTGTGTTCGAAGCCATTTCCTGTAGTTGGTTCAAATGGCAGCACGCGCTCACTCCTCATTAGCTCTCTCACAGATCCATTAATATGAGAGTGAGAGCTGCAATTTCAAGATGATCTTCAGGAGCATCTCCTTCTATTGCTTCAAGTTACTGTCCATCACTCAGTATCTTGTGTACTTAAGAGCTGTTTTTTTATTTCAGATAATTCATTCAACTGATTGATTCACTGTAGCCAGGGCAATGCTTACGAGGGGTTTAAAGGGGTACTTCACTTTTCATTTCATTTACTTAAAGAAGCATTTCACCGGTGGAAACATTAATCTTTATTGAAAGAGGGTCATATTTGTAGTCAAACTGTAACATAATTTTCGAATTGTGTGCATATTTGACCGAGAAAAGGCAGAAAGTGACTTTAGGGTGCATTTGTATGAAAGACAACAACTCCCACAATGCACCACAATGCACAGCTCTGCAAGCCACTCCCACTAATCCGGCACACCACACATATCTCCGTCCGCTGTAGATATTTCGTCGCGAACAAACTGGCATCTCTGGAATTCACTGCAGCAGACAGAGTCCAGTTCGGTGTCCATAGGCGCACAGCGAGAGCACCACCAGTCCACCCCTGCTCGAGCCAGTCCGGGCTCCTCGTACGGGACAGGCAGGTCTTCCGCCTCGGCTGCAGCAGCCGCCACAGCCGAGGAGGAAGACCTGCCGCCTCCATCTCCCTCAGCCCGTAAAAGTAGCCGCGAACATCTGACTCGAGCGTCATGCTTTCGAAATCACTCTCTTCGATATCTGAATGATCATCTTGAGTACAAGAGTACAAGCCTGGCTGCACAGCGTCTGTTCGCTTAGCGTCCAACAAAGATGGCGGCTATGTATTTTCGTTTCTGCAAGTGAAGTCCCGCCCACTGGTCTGTGATAGGTCTGTAGCGTGAGTGGGTCCCACCTCGAGCCCCCACCCTTGGAAAAATGAGCGAAGCGTTTGTAGTCTTACCCCCTCGACACAGATATAGGACTTCCTGCTTTCAATGACGCAAAATGACGATTTTTACATCAATGAAAACAGGAATTCCAAAACTGAAATCTGTATTTCTCCGTCTCAGGGCAAACTGAGGGAATGATGCACGACCATTCAAAAACATGACTTTTTTCCTGAAGATACAAAGCTTAATGCAAATCGGTGAAGTTTCCCTTTAACGTTTGTGGACTTTGGAGAGACACATTTTTTAAATAGACTCACGACTTTTAGTTCAATATTTCGGTGAAAATGTTGTCGTCTTCAGGGTGCCCCAGTGGCTCAGTTGCCCCCACCCCCCATCCTGTTTCCTGCTAATCCTGATGTCACTACAATGACATCATTAGGTTTATTTTTTGGGGCATGACAAATCTCCCTCAGAGACACAGAATACGTTTTAGCGCGCAAGCAAAGCTATAGTGCAGCACAGCAAACAAAAGACATAAGTAAACACATTTAAAACATCACCTAAATAACACATGTGAGTTGAACAACATCTAAAAAATGCAATAAACAAGACCAGTAACATGAATAACACCGTTAGAAGGTGAGAATAAAAGAAGGTTACTAATAAATATTCGGGACAGGAGAGTTAAAACCAATAAAAAAGAAGAAATAAAAGAGGTGAAAGTTAAATTTAAACAATGATTTCCTCACGATAAGAGCACTGATCTGATGTGTTCAATTTGTATCTTACCTCCATTTGTTGAAGTTTTGCATGTATTCATTTTAAACACTAAAAAATTATTGTGTTCCCTTCAGATACATGAAGTACCTGTACCCATACGAATGTGATAAGAGGGGTCTGAGCAACCCCAACGAGCTCCAGGCAGCCATCGACAGTAATCGGCGGGAGGGCCGACGACAGAGTTTCGGCAGCTCCCTCTTCACCTACTCGCCCAACGGGACGCCCACCATGCTCTCGTCGCCCAAGCTCTCCACACCCAGTGTGGGCCTGCAGGTGGGCACCAATGGGGCCTCGCTGACCCCCATCCAGAAGATCAAGAAAGGTGAGATCCGTGTGTTATGCTGCTCTTACATCACATGGGATTAACCAATGAGGTTGATGATTGAAATCAAAGACACAAATTTGCTTTGCTGCGGTGTCTGCTGACAGTGTGACTGTTGAACTAGCTGTTTCTCTGTCAGCGTGCTCAGGGAGAAATGACATTTCCATCCTGCCTGCATTACTCAAATAGTAGTATTTTAGTTTGCTTGATTTAATCCCCCATCTCCCTTTCTGTGGTGTCCGGTCAGAAGAGGAGGCAGGCCAGTCGCTGCCGGGAATCGGTATGGCTCGTTTGCCAGTGGGAGCTTTTGCTGGTCACTCGGTGGCTGCCGTGCAGGCGGCAGCGGCTCAGGCAGCAATGGCGGCTCAGGTGGCGGCTCTGGAGCAGCTGAGGGACAAGCTGGAGGCCGGCGAGCCTCCGGAGAAGAAGATGGCGCTGCCAGCTGAGGAACAGCACCGAATCCTGCAGAGAGCTCTACAGCACAACCTGCTAGCCATGACTGCTCAGATACCCATGAACATCCGCATCAATAACCAAGGTACTGAACTCACTGTGGAGTTTCTGAGACATTCAGATAATGTGAGCATTCTTCCTGGCAGTTGTTATCTTCAGACATTCTTGTAATCTCGCCACAAACCACATCACCAAACAGTGAGGAGAAAGGCCTGTATGTTGACCTGTTTTACTTATACAAGCAGATGCATGCATATAGAATGTGTGCGTGTCAGTCTGCGTGGGGATTCCCTTCTTTGATCATATAGCAGTGTTTCTTTTGGTTTCTGTCTATCTGATGGAACATGCAAGCTGTTTCTCAGTACTGACAATACAGGTGACTTCAGAGAAATGCTGAATTTCATGTTTTCACAGAAGTTGTTTCTGTTCTGAGAGTATTGTGGTCTTGAGTTGCATTGAGTCTGTTTAGTTTGTACACAGTTAACTCTGGACTAGTGATGGAAAAACACCTTGTAGTCAGTACTGAATAAAACTACACAATAAGTGACTGTTTCTACATTGTGGTTGTCTTCCTCACAGAAGCCAGGCAGGACTCGGCCCTGAATCTCACCACTAACGGCACAAGCAGTATCAGCATGTCGGTGGAGCTCAACGGAGTGGTGTACACTGGTGAGTATCGCTGTCATGTGACACAGGATTTCCAGCTCACCACTTCCTTTGGCGAACAACAGCCAGGTGAACCAGAGTGAATAATTCATAAAATCATGGCTACTGCTTTAAGCCTGGCTACTGTCCTAAGCAAAAAATAACTGTCAGGATCCAAATTGGACCCGTTTAAGTCCCACTGGTGAGAGGGAACACATATCAGTGAGGGAACAGACTCTGATACAGCACCATCTAGTGAATGCCCTTCCTTCCTCCCTTGCCTTGGGGTTCTTTTTGTTTTGCAGTGTAAAGTTTCCACACTTATTCCAGTTGCACTGTCATTACCTAGAAAGGGTTAGGGTTAAAAAAGTCACCTGTTGCCAGTTTAAGTAACTTTGGACCACGTAAAGTTAGTTGTTTATCTTGTTTACAAGAGTCCCATGATTTTTTTTATCTAACTCTTGGGAAAACAAGCAAATTAGTGTTTTTCCCAAAATGTACAACTATTCCAATACGTTTGATTTTAAAATGGAGATTAATTTCAGCAGGCATTATTTGTAATCTGACCTCCATTTTTGGCCTTCTTGTACCTTTCTCTGTCCAGGTGTTCTTTTTGCTCAGGCAGCAGCAGGGTCAGCCTTGTCCGGCGCGTCTGGATCGTCACTCTCTAACAAGAGTCGCATCGTAGCTCCACAGCAGCTGCAGCAGCAGCAGCAGCTCAACACACCTACCTCAACCTCAACCTCCAGCAACTCATTGTCTTAACAAACCCCCCAGCCTTTACCCCTTTATTTTTTTTTACTTACCATGCTAAGTAAAGCCAAAAATCAACCTCATTTTCTACATAATCTATGCCAAAAAGAAAAGAACCATAAACTGTACAGACACAAACTGAAACTCACAAATCACTTGAAGTACACTATCTCAGGTTTTCTCTCACCAACTCACCTCTCTTGTTCTTCATAGCCAAAAATGATTTCGGAAAACAAACAAAAAAACTATCCCAACTGAGAGCCAGTATATGCTAAACAAATATGTATGCACAACCTGTGAATTATTTATTTCTGCATAAATGTACAGATTATCGGAGAACAAAAGAGAAGGTAATAACTTGGAAGGGTAATGCACTGTTTACACACAAACACAGCTACTGATTGACAGCGATGTTTTATGCTCTCGGGGAGAGATTTTTTTATTTTTTTTTATTTTATCTTTTCATTGTCATTATTATCATTATTGTTATTCTCCTTATTGTGTTTTATCATTTAAATCTTTAACAATCCTCTTAATGCAGGAAAAAAAAATCTATATATTTAGAATTCTATAAAAAAAAGAGAAAATATGAATATCCTCTATTTTTAATCAGAAAAGCTTTAAAGGTATATGTTGTTTCTTCAGGGCATATAACAAAGTACCGTTGTGACCTCATTTTGTGGAAAACCTTATAACCTTATTCACATGGCAGCCATTTTGGATCTCTGTGTGGAGTGCAGATCTGCGCTCCTGTTGTGTACCCAGATACACATCAAATCAATAACTGAATTTCAAGAATATGCAGGGATATTGGTTCAGTTTTTAAATACATTTGGTCCGTTATCAATTGCTACCAGGCTCTAGGTAGCAGCTGATTTCCCTGCTGAATTAAAGCAGCTTATGTGGCTCTTCTTCCTGAGACTGTCTGGCTGATTTTTATCCAGATCCTCACCTGTTTGTTGACATGAAGCCAGTTCAATCCATATCTACGCCAATCTTGCATGTCAAGTGTCAAGCTTAGTGTTCAAAATGGCTGTTTCTATGAGTAAGGTCAGTCATGCAGGAGGGACCAAGACCTAAAACCCTTCTTGAGGTTTTTTTTGTCTCGCTGGACTGTCTGAGCCTCAGTGACGTCTACACAGACTCTTCCTGTTGTGAATAATACACTTTTTCGATTGTTCTCAGGTGTCCGACTGCTAATTGCTTTGTACAACATCTTGACAGCACAGTGCTTTTCGACATCTTTCTCTGCAGAAAGATCACATTTTTATCCTTTTTTTCTAACTCGGCCTTTTAGTGGAGTGATTGTCTTAAGGTCAGATTCACCCCCGTATTTGTAGATAAAGCCCTTCAGCGATCTGGAGTGTTGCAGGAAAGCTGCAATTCCCTGTCGTGAATTCGCAGGAGTCGTGTATCCACTAAATCCTCATCATTGTGGAGACGCTCACATGGACAATCAGTTGTCAGGAAACTTCTCCTGGCAATTATTTCAACTCCTTTCTGTCGTTTTGTTGTTTTGCTTTTTGTGTTATAGATTACAGATGCTGTTATTTTTTTTGTTTCAGCTGTGTGTTTTGCATGACTTAGTGCTTCTTCTGATCCAAGTGCTTCTTATCCTGGCCTGTGACAAGGACTAGCTCGTCACCGGTCAACAGAGAATATCTTGTGATCCTCTGACTGTTTTGAGATGTTGCTTGATAGGGGCTTTTGACAATGTGAGCTATGAGGTAATCGTAGCTGCGACTTGTGTCTTTTAGCGTCTGCACGGCCGCTCACTGAAGTTAGATTTATAAAAAGTTAAATCAGCCAGAATGGAAATCATTCAGAAGTAGTTGTGTCTCTCAGTCATTCAGCTATTTGGACTTTAACCTGTGTTACCTCTCTGGACTGTTGGCTGTTAAATATTGTTACTCAACTCCCCCCGACCCCAATCCCAACGCAAAGCAGCCTCATTCCTACTGACGATAGGAAGTAAATCATGCTTTGTATGTGGGTTCTGTTCTGAGGCCTTAACACAGCATGAGATGACCAGAGAGCAAGCAGTACCTCCGTCTAATCAGTTTTTACTGTTCCAGTCAAATATCACCAGATGGCTGTCGCGGCTTTGATTCTGGACTCGCTTCTTGGTGGGAAATCACCACCAGCTGCTACGCAAACACTGGTCAGGTCTGAGAAGTAGTCTTTATGCTCAAGCGATTCTCATCCAAAGAGACATATGATCATTAAATGTGAATCTTAAAGTTAAGCAAAACCGTGAGGCTTAGGAGAGACCTGTCCGACCTCACTTGTTTTGTTACTTTAAAGGAAGAAAAGTGGAGCTTTAGCTGGATTTTTTTCAAACGTTTGTTAGAGGCAGAACTGCTCTGGGGGCAGAGACGAGATCTCATTGGTTGAGTTCAATTAAGCATTTTCTGAGGAAGTCCGGTCAAAATATAAAACATAAAATACCAACAGTGATGTATTTGTTTAGATGCGAAGCATCTAATGAGGTTAAACGTCCAGGGTGTAGGATTTGGATAGGATTGGCAGAGTGGGAACAGAGTGAAAACTGCAAAACTTTTTTTTTTTATGCATCAGGCGAGCAGTTCCCTTTGGGCGCTTTGAAGAGAAGCCATCTCTGCGCTAACTATCTACATCTATATAAATCTGTGGTATCTGTCAGTCCAATCCACTTTACTTATAGCGCGCCTTTCCTGATAATAATAATAAGTGCAACAAGGTTCCAAGTCAGTATAGAAAACAGTGGTGAACAGAGCTCAGTTAGTGGTGACGGGGTCGACACACTGGCGTCTGGGCAGGCGGGCATAAATAATTAAGGAACTCTGGCCAGATGTTCCCAGTTATCCCAGAAGTACCTCAGCTCCACCCAGCTGAGGGTACACAACACACACAAACATACACACAACTACACAGGGCGCTGTTGTCATCGCGCTATAAATAAATAATCATGTAGAATCATTGTGTCGTACTAACCTTCAGTGGTTGTTACATGTTCCAACAGAAACATAACTCCACCAACTGTTACCTTTGTCCATTAATCCTTAAGCTTCCTCAGGCACCTGACCTTCAGACAAGTGAGCTGAAATGTTAATTATTTGGAGAAAGAGTCACTGATCTACCAATAAACATGCTCCAGAGTTCAAATACAGAATTTTTGTCAACCGCGGTAACACCGCTTGTTTTGCCAGTTTCAAATAATACGTGCAAACCCTCAAACACCCACAAACAGAGGTTACAAAAAGGAAGAACAACAGTTTTAACAGTTGTTTCCTGCAGGTGGCACAAGCGCCCAAACTGTGTGCCACTGTGTGTTATTGTTTATGACGTCTGCAGGCTACCACGGCTATTCAGTCTATTTTAAGACTGATGTTGCAGTAGCAGCAACAACATCGTAGACTGACTAGATATCACATCAGCTTTCTCTTTCCCCTACATCTGCATTTCTTCACAAGGTCGAAGTCTGATGCCTCTTTTTGGCTCCGACCACAGAGGCTTAACTTAACCAATGTTTTTATATGTGAGAAAAACATTTAGCAGAACTGAAACTTCAGCCAGTGTGAGATTACAGCTTTGTGTCAGCAGCCTTACAGCGGTGGGAGGTACATGCAAAACCACGTTGCTTTTCATTTGCCGTGTGCTCGTGTATCACTGGAGAGGTCACTCATAGATAAAGAGGAGATGCAGGTAGTCGAATGCATTGTTTACATGGTGATTTTTGGTCTGATTTTGAAACTCACGGCTTAGTTCTCAGTGTAGATTTGTTACAGAGGAAGGCACTTTATTTCTACAGTGAAAAATGAGTCTTGGCGCCTCCAATGGTAGTGTATACTTGCTATGCTAACCTTTAGATATTTATAGGCCATAACCATAACAAGACCCACAATTTAAAAAGACTCAAAACACTCAAAAAGCCCAGAAGTTCCCTCTGTTTCTGTATGAGAAGCAGATTTCACAGTCGCTGGTAATGGCTGACAGTCAAATAGAGACATGCTGAGGCTGAAAGCACTGGGTTGGGGGAGGGCGGCCGGAGATAACAAAATTCAATCAATACTGATCTAAAGGATCAACGTTGCGTTTTTTAAGATTCGACCCTGTGACCTTTTGGCCCCTGAGGCAACATTCAAGCACCTGCCCGCCCCCCCCTTCAGTGGATCCATGTTTATTGTATATCTATTGACAGGCTCTGTGAGATATTTGCATTTGAACAGCGGAGGTACTGCAGCTCTCTCTCTCTCTCCCCCTCTTTCAGTAAAGTGTGCGGCAGCATCTTTTTAATTGCGACAATCAGGGAACAACGGTGTATACCTCCAAACACTCTGACGTCCCTTCATCCTCAACCCGAGCCCTGTTTCTACCTCAAGAACCAACGCTTCGGCAGATTTAGTTGCCTCAGCCACAAGTGAGAGGCCTTGTTGAAGGTTCACGCAGGAAAACCTCATCCCAACGTTGTCGATAAGACTTTGACTTTTGAAGCAGCATTTAAAGACCGCAGTCAATCAGATATCTGCCGAAAAAATGTGGCTCTCACCTTTAATCAATTTCAGGACCACAGATGTCAGCGTAGATGCTGTTCGACCTCTTTACTGAGAGCTCCCCTCAGTGGAGGGTTTTGTTATGACGCACAATCGGTTAGATTTCCTGGCCGGAAACACAGAAGGGTTCAATGTCCCTCAGTACGACAATTTCCAGAAATTATATATTTCATATTATAAATGTTCATATTCATAATCTATGTATTAAAAAAAAAAAGTGAAGAATCAATAATCCTGTCTTTCCTGTATCTCTGTAGCTGTGATCAGGCGGGTTCCTCCACATCTGGTACACTGGAAAAACGTAGACGGAGAAAAAGTAATATCCTCAGTACGACCACTTACTGCAAAACCATGTATATTATTTTAAGTGTTCATATCTTTATTTCTTCCTTGTTGAGGTGACAAAGCCTCATCGATTGCGTTTAGATCATCTTGGAACAGTACAATCAGAGAAGTCAGTCACTTGAAGAGCGTATTTACTTGTTAAAGACACAGTAAACAATCATTAATCAATCACCCTGTGTTCAGGCAGAATTCTCCACATCTGGCATTTTAAAAACCAATTAGGTTAAAGTAGCTCTGAATGCTGGATCAGTCTTACCTCTGCGCTCTGAGAAGAGTTTAAGCAGATCTGTTCTTAGACTGTTATTTTCAGCTGCATGTATGTGTCTGTATGTTCAATCACTGAAGGACTTTGCAGGTCTTTTTCTGTCCCCATTACATTGTCGTGTAAAAGCTTGCATTGATTTCAAATGTCTGCTTGTTTTGGTGCATTCGTGTGCTCTTGTACGGATCAGAACAATGACTTAGCAGGACTAATTTCATCCAATGCTTTCTGTTTGTCTCTGAGTTTTGATTTTCCGACAACGAAGGTCGCAAATGTAGTGCTTTTCTCTGCAGCTTCCAATCAGCACAAACACCTCAGAGCCTGTGGCCGTCTCGCTCGCTCAGTGTCAAGCCGTCACAAGAAAGTCATTTAAACATTTGCTGCTTTTACGCCCACCGGAGCTGTAGCTTTAAGAACCTTTTGAAATAAGTCCAGAGTGTCTTGCATGTAAAATTTGCCTCTGACTCCTGTTCCCACATTTTGCCAACATGAGAATTCTGCTGCATTATTTACGGGTTAAGGTGCATGTGGGGTTTTCGGGGCTTTCGACTGGACTTCACCACTGACTTCATGAAGAAAATGATGATGAGAAATAACGAGATGCCTTCTGCTGT
The DNA here is from genome assembly GCA_963678695.2 of Diplodus puntazzo. NCBI lineage: Eukaryota > Metazoa > Chordata > Actinopteri > Spariformes > Sparidae > Diplodus > Diplodus puntazzo. The sequence continues at coordinate 21,330,454 of OZ023163.1, forward strand.
GACAATTGTATGAATTAACCTGTATTACTAAGATTAATTAAATAGAATATTTCTAAAATATGGCTTTTTAGGGCTGTGAATTATATCATGTTTATATATTTTGTTTTGCTCTCTCCTTGCTTTTTAAATGTTTATTTTTCCTTCCTGGATTTTTTGCTGTAGCAACCCCGAGCACACAGAGATTACATTAGGAGCAGATTCATTAATGATTATGATAACGACGTGATTACTTTAGGGAAGCATGTGACGTGATGTGGGGTGGCTTCACGTGTCTTCGAGTTAGAACTTCAGACTTCAGAACTTAAACCAAAAAAACATAGATCTTGTCTTTTACAAACTTCTCAGGAAAATCTACCTCTACCTCCAGTTTGATGCATTTAACCCAGTGAGGGCTCAAGTTACAGTTTAGTGGGTACACAAAGAGGGCGGGATGGCGGGCGCCAGGGTCCGAAATGAACTTCAGCGTACCAGTGCAGTACTTCAGATTAGTGGTGATCTCGTGACGCACATGAGGTTGTATTGAGAACAAGTATTGTGGTGTATTTATGTTGTTATCTTGGAATAAACAGATATAATCGTCACCCTGTAGGTGAACTGACGGGTTCATTTTGGACACTGAGGTGGCTTCCCCCGTCGCTCTGTTTTTCTCTGTGTTACAGGTTCGTAACACTTCTGCTGTTAAGTTTTGGAGGGAACCTCCCGCTCAACAGCTAACTACTACTAGTACTACAGAAAGTACTGCTTCTAGTACTACTGTTAGTACTAAGAATTTTTTCAGTCTATTAATGTGTGCTTATTCCGACTTTTATTTTTTTCTATAAATGATTTAGATTTTTTTGATGAATGGGATGTTTCCCGGTAACCACGTTAACAGTGAAGTGGCGGCGGGCAATGCAACTGTCTTTATTATTATTTTTTTTCCCTTTTTGTTTATTTTATTCTTTGTTTCTCGAAGGGTGAAGAACTATTCTTGCCTATTTACTCAATATGTGTTTGTGTGAATACTTTTATTTTGAATCTGAAATTAATAAAATATCACCTTTCTTAAATGTTACCAGAGAGTCGGGTGTTTTATTGTGTGTTCCCTGAGATAACGCTACAAAAATGAAACAGTCTTTCACTTTTAATTGGTTGGCCTTGGTGTTAGAGACCACATTTTACAGTACTAACTCAATCTTTTAATTGCCTTACAGTCTGGTTTGCCTGTTAGACATGAAGTATGTACTCCTTGATTGATACTGAGTAGATTAACTTGGGGAAATAAGGTACATTTTCGGAAACCAACACTACATGAACTTTACGTTAGAGTGAATAAAATTAAAACAGACTCATAATCAACAAAATGACAGGAAAAACGAATATATTTATGCAAGTCACAGGGGTAAAGATAAGATGTTCCTTTATTGATCCCCCTTGGGAGAAATTCACAGGTAACACAGCAGTACAGAGGGAAATAAGTACAAGAGTTAAGAGCTGTGAACTTTCGAAAATGACAAATTCTTTGTTTGGGTAAAATTAAAAATAACCTGTTATTGATTTGATTACTATAACCATTCAGTAACAATGATTTGAATGGATGTTGCCAAGTTTCCCTTAGTGTCTTGGATGTTCAGGGCCAAACTTCAAAAATTCTTAACTTAAGTATTTAGACTACAGCTGTAGAATTTTTCAAGGTTACATGAATTAAATGGAAGTCTCAGTATTATTTTTTTCATCCGTACATCCGTGACGAGAACTGGGGAAAGTTCTGGATTTTGTGTCAACTGGCATGCAATGACCCATCTTTGACGTTTTTCTAGCATTTTAACTACTGTTATTATCCGTGAACCTTTTGTGAATTTGAAATAAAATAGTTTTTCGGAGGAAACTGCACTATTGTCTATATTGATCTAGAATCTAGATCGTCGCTCACACACACACACACACACACACACACACACACACACACACACACACACACACACACACACACACACACACACACACACACAGGGCTCTGGCCTGCAACGTGACTCCTGTCTCACGTTGACGCTGGAGTTTTCTGAAGCACCGCCCAATAACAGTGTCCGCGGTGGTGAACCTATCGCACCCCGGCAGATTTAAACACACAAACTGATTCGAGAATACACAGGGATGGGCGGGGCGACACCGAAGACCCACCCTACTCTGCCTACGATTGGATGTAATTCATTCTCTCCTTTAGTTTCATTGGTTAGGAGAGAATTACAGTTAAGTTTAGCCAATCAGAGGGAGAGCTGGGGCGGGTCTTCACTAGTACTGAACTAACCGTGTGGAAAAGAAACGCAAATAGTCTCAGCGATCACCATCGTTACAGTGGAGCGATTTATGTGTTGATGTTTTAAAGTCACACATAAAGAACAAAAATGAGGCTTAGGTCTCAAAAAACCATTACAACTTGTGCGGAGACGCCGAGGAGCAAGCGAAGACAGTCCAACAAAGCGACGCCGAGACGAACGCGCCTGACGGTGACCGAAAGCTCGCCTCAACCCAAGGTAACAAACTACGGTTTGATACGATTCATTCATAAGTCAGCGACCTTTTTTTAATATCACCGTGAATGTCGGTGGTCCCATTAAACACCGTGTTTTATCACCAGATTCATTAGTGGGAATACACGTCCGGGTGTTTGATGCTGCGTAGCCCGGATGTTGGTTAGCTAGCATACTCAAAACAAAACAGCAGCAGGCGATGCTAACAAGTTAGCAACGCCTGCTGCTGTTGTGTTGAAGCCTTGTTGCAGGTCCAGGGTTGAAGCGGCAGTGGCGGGGCGATAGGTGGCTTCTAACCCCTGCTCTTATTTAAAGGGGGGAAAAGTTAACTTCGAATAAACTATGATATTTTAAGAAGGGTTGATAAAGTTGATTCATAAACTTAGTCTTTCGCTGCAGTCTTAATCTCATCCCTATGAAGGTTGTAGTGGTCCGTTTTTGTTGAAGCTGTTGATCCAACTTCACCGCCATTGTGCAGGCTGTTGTTTCCCCTAATGGACAAAATCTGATTTTAATTAACGCTATATTTATTAGCTATATTTTAATGTTCTGTTGTGTTTGAGTCTTAAGTAAGTTAGTAGTAATATTAGTAGTGTAGTACTTGGACACTTTATCTTGTGTTGGCTTTGTATCTGCAGCCAAGTGTTAAATAAGATTTGTTTACTTGGGAGTTTTGCTCCTTTTCAAATGAAGGGATTTTATTCCCTGCCCCAGACAAAAAGACAGATAAAGGTATGCTTGTTGCTTTTGACTGTTCTTGCAAATACTTTCCAGTCAGTGTTTACAACATCTAGACATCACTTAACTATAGTATTTTCCCTTGAGAAGGCTCCACCGGATCCATCCCAGTCAAGGGTTTATGGTACACACAACTCTGAACCATAAACACCAGACAGGTCTACGGCTCTGTGACGCGGTGTCTGACAGAGGATTAAACAGCCCAGTAACATGTGAGAGAGGGTCCCAGTAAAAGTAGGTCAGTGGGACACTGTTGCCTGCAGACTAGTTACACTGAGGACCTGAGCAGCATTTGCACGCTCTCCTCAGTAGTTGAGGCTTATGGCTCACATGTTGGCATGTTGTGTTGATATGTTCCATGTTCATGTTGCAGAATGAAAGAAAAAAAGTAAAATACAACAGATTCACGCATGACTGAGGCAGCATTCAAGATTCAATTCACCATTCAAAGTGTTTATTGCCATGTGCACAGTAAAGAAACATGTTCTCATTTATGCAATGAAATTCTTCCTTTGTTGTCCACAGAATGCCAACAGTGTAATAAAGAAATATATACATCCAAAATATACAACATACAAAGTAAAGCACTTTTACACATGGCACATGTGAGAAATAGAAAAAGCAGCAATAATAATAATAACGATAATAATAATAATAAAACAGTGCAAATCTGAAAACTGTGCCATTATGCATGTGCAAAAATGTTAAAAGTAGGAACAGTTGTGAGGTAGAATAAACTCCCATCTGCTGTTTAGGAGTCGGATGGCAGTAGGGAAGAGAGAGTTCTTGAGTCTGGTGGTCTTGGACTTAATACTTCGGTACCTCTGGCCTGAGGGTAGAAGTGTGGGGTCTTTGAGGATGGAGGCAGCTCTCCTGTGGACTCTGCGGTGGTAGATGCTCTGCTATCTGCAAGCGTTCCAAAGCAGAAGTGCTGCATTTCTGTTGCAACGAAAAAAAAATAGAGTTAAATCAGATGTTCCTGGCACCGACATATTCATGGAAAAAATGAGACCATAATAGTGATGCATAATCTTGCAATAAACACTATCACCAATATTATTATTCTTTTTGGCTGTGCACCATTGATATGCCGGTCTTTGTCACCACCAGATTGTCTTGTGTCAGTTTTGCATTTGAACAGTAGCTCAATATTGTAAAGGGTCAGGCTTTATGCACAGTTTTACACCAACGCTTTTTTAAAGGTTATGGTATTCTAAGTGCAAGTTTTCTACTTCAGCTACACGTGAATATTTGGATATCATTTAGATGATATTCCTTCTATCTAGTTATTTCATCCTGGAGAATTGGTGCAATGGTAATAGTAAGTTGCAGATAATACAAACGTTGTGTATATATATGTGTGTATATGTGAGTCCGTGTGATTTGACATTCCAAACACACTGAAACGAAACTCCGCTGTCATGACCCGTTTGACTTTACTGAGTAGAGTGAAGACACCTTGGATAATGATGACCATCACTCGGATGACGAGATTCCCACAATGACTAGGCGACCACTGCCCCGTGGCCGGGCGAGGAAGAGAGCAATCCCCGTTGATGATAGAGAAACAGGTGTGGTGGCAGAGTCCAATGTTTCTCATCGATCCTCTTTATATATCTACCTTTTTCCTTCCTAATATTTCAGTGACTTGTTTTTGTGTTTTCTGACTGGTCTCCCTCTTGTTGTCTAGATCTGGCCTTCAAGACTCCCATCAGGCCCATCTTGCGCCACGAGCACATACTGTCAGAGATCAACCCCGCGACTCCTCGTAACGCCACAGCCAGAAACATCTACTCGCCCATTGTGCGTTTCCTCACTCCCAGCAAAGAGAGTGAGTACAGCTTCTGTCACTGCAATTCTGGGTTTTATATATGAGCTGTTGGGCCTTAAAGAGACTTAACATACGTGAATGCAAAGAACCTTAGAAGTCATCAACTACCCCTCGAGATATTATCATTCATTTAATGCTTAAGGAGAGTATAAATGTACTTCGTCCACTCAACACTTTCGCTGCCTCACAGTTCACTGTAGGAGATAGTCGTCCTGTTGAAGGCTGTTTTTCTTCCTATGACACAGAGCCTGGTGGAGTAAACTCGCATAACAACCACTGACTCAATTGACCAGCTTCTTTGTGTTGGTCTGTGGTAAATTCCCACCCTGGTTGCATCAAATACAAAGATTAATTTTGGCCTCTTGAACGCCTGGGAGGCTTTTAATGTGGTGACTGTTGGCATTTATTGTATTGGTAGGAGACTCCTCCTCGATGTCCTGTTATAATTCAGATCCAGTGTGAGTCATTACTGTTCCATTCTGACCGAGTCAGAAACCATGTTGATTCTGTAAAGAGCTTCAGCAGTGAGAGGAAGTGAGGGGCTCCAGTCCCATTGGAATGACAATAAATGAAGCTTTGAAATGTCATCTCATGACGCATCTAAGTGTTAAGTTCCCCTGGTTGCTCAGAGATGAGCAGACTCGAGTTGCTTACCCTTTTTATATTTGTGCGTTTCTATCCAGATGTGAAGTGTGCAGGTACAGAAAACAGCGTGTTGATGAGCCCAGAGCAAGGAGTGTTCGGTTACGGCTCCATCGACCTTCTGGCTGGAGACGAGGAGGATGACGTGTTCAGTCCGTGAGTATAAAACGCTTTTCATACGCGCACACCTTCACATTAATCTCATTGGCGTTCAACGTATCGGTCTCGCGTCTGAATGCGCACCCACCTCGCTTTTTTGCAAAAGTTACAGCGCCAATATAACAAGGTTGAGCCGTGTAACAGTTTGTACAATTTTCATCACAGCGGAGGTCTGACTTGAATGTTGTAAAAAGTACATTCAGACCTGCACAGGGAGAAACATTGAAGAGAGATTGGATGCATGCCAATCCCTGTCCGTTATGCAAAATCAGTTTAATAGACTGTGAAAGAGCTCATTTTTAAGGTGATGATGAGGTCAATCTTCTCATTCTACGTCATCATATCACAGATTTAACAACGCACAATAATTTTACCAACAGTCTTTATATTTAATAATAAACAAAGAACAAAGCAGAACTTGTTACAAGATGTGAATCAATAGGTGTTAAAGGAGAGTCCTGACTTGGTCTCAATACTCCCCTATTAGCCCTGCCCCTCCATTTTGCATGTACACGTGCAGGGTGACGTGTTGGGGCTACATGGCCCTCCAAACTGAGGGTTTTTCAAGGGCACAGTGCAAACCGAGGGGTATGAGAACTCATTGTTGTAAAGTATTATAGTCCTTTTGTTTATAACAACAATGCAACAATTGCTACTGGTTGGCTGATGTCTCGCTAGTGATGTACCTAATGTTATATTTTTTGTATTTGAATGTTGTAATGCTTCGTGTGATTTTTCTTCTATTCTAAGATGTTTATTTTCATCTCCAGCTTTAGGTTCATCAAGAACATACCGTCACAGTCTCAGCATTCCCAACCCCGACTCCGAGACATCCCCCCCAAGACCAGGAGCACTCCTGAGGCCACGCTGGTGGTCGACCTGGTGAGTTTATTCGCCTGGAGCTTCCTGCTCTCACACACACACACACACAGACACACACACACACACACACACACACACACACACACACACACACACATGAATAGCCGACATGAAACTTGAACTTTGACAAATTAATATAAACTCGTGATATTTTAACTTAATAAGACACGATGAACTGCAGTCATGTGAATGTGGAGCAAAGATGGACGGATCACAAACGAGCCACCGGCAGCTGAAATCCACACCAGCTGTGGCAGAGTAGGTTTCAAAAGAGTCTCGCTGTCTCTGCCAAACAGAAGGCCCTTCTCAGTGTGTGTTCTTGTTTCTTCTTGTGAAACATCATCACTCACGGCTCGAGTCCCCTTCCAATTTAAAGGCCAAATTCAGCCTAGTACAGGCCATATGACCGGATAGATTCTTGATTTTGGCTCCTGTTATGTAATGTGAATACGTTTTTGGTATTTTTTCAGGCGAAAAGTAACTGCTTACATTTTGAATATGTGACCGATGTGTCCCTACAGTGCCTGTTTGGAAATATGCTCTATTGTTTTTGGAGATGTGAAGGCTCCTTGGCAGCTAGTAACGTAGCTCATGATCAATGTCGTCGTCATCCGGGGAAGAGCAGTCTTATCTATGCAAGCCCGCTCAGGTCGGATTTTACCACCAAATCTGATGTCTCCATTGCTCCACTGGCAAGCATTTGTGTAATCGCGGAGCCGGTGGTGTTGTGTTGACTCGAGCTTGCCAGGTTCAAACTCCAAAGTAGAACAGTAGAAATATAGTAGAAACTTTGGGGCAATGTGTCTTTTTTTGGCCTATGTGACGGCGCCTGTTTCACCCTGACATCGAACATGTGACGTCAACCAGTGCTTATCAGAAAACGTGAAAAATGTCCATTATAAGTATCAGTATGGTGTCAACTTAGTGAAAACAAACTGATCAACAATACTCTGGACACCAGCCAGTCAGACTGCCTGCTCACATGATCGGCTACCGCAGCTTGATGTTGGGTTGCGTTATTCCAAAAGTTTATTTTCTTTCAGCAACTCCATTTATTTTTTTTAAAGAACTACCCACATAATATCATTACCGACACTGATTTTTATACAAAAAACAAACAAAAAACAAAATCACACTGACCCGTCTCTTTCCAGGAGGAGACCCTGATGTTCAGCTCTCTGAGTGTGATCGACGAAGCGGAGTACACCTTCTACACAGCTTTCCAGGACAGTCAGTACAAGGTAACCGCCCACTGCACGTCGCTGTTCACAAACCTGCTTTTTGAATCTGAGGCATGCTGAGCAAACGAGTGCAGATGGTGAGAAGAGTGAAAGGATGGTGGAGGAATCACTTGAGTGTGTTTGTCCTTCTCAGTGAGGGATGACAGGAAGCAGGAGAAGTGGAGAAATAGCAGAACTAACAATAACACTGGTGCAAAAATTGTTCTAACAAGAGGGACTCAGAAAAGAGACTCTTGTATAGGAGATTAAGCATCATTTAACAGTTTTTAGATAATTGAATATGAACTGAGGAGATAATGGAGGATGTGTTTACTCATTCTTTCATCCTCTCTGCTACCAACAGGCGTACATGATCCTACGTCCACACGTCAAAGAGTTTCTGCAGTCCATGGCCAAAATCTACGAGGTACGTGTTAATCCATGTTAAACTGAAATGTCTGATTGTTTATTGGTGCAGTTGGCTCGAGACAAGTGCCGCCTACAGTCTGTTTGTTTTCAATGAGATGAGGTGAACTTTATCATTAATAACAATCTGACGTTTGGTGGAATTTCAATTATTGTGCGCTTGTCTGATGAACTGATCTACTGAGTTATTTTAGAACCCAAACACTCTCTTCCACCAAACCTTCTCCTTTATTTTCATTTAATTCTTCTGAACTAGTTAATTTCCACCTTTATTCTATATTTCTTAGCATATTAAAATAAATTGTGTAGTATCTCGTTGTGTCCTCACGCCCCGTTGAGTTCGGCTGCTGTTTGTGTTCCGTTGCAGCTGTTTGTTTACACGTGTGCGAAGAAGGAATACGCCGAGAAGATTCTGAACATCCTGGACCCGCAGAGAAAACTGTTTCGGTATGTCTCTTTCAGATCTGTTACCACTTGTGTTTCATAAACTCACTGCTTGACCGCAGAGATGTGCACTCTGTCAGGTTAACGGACTCAGTCCTGTCTGTGAGCAGCACACTGAAAACATACGCTTTTCTAGTTGGCTGCATGTTGCGGCTTCTCTTTTGATTGGAAATAACTGGAAAAAAGACGCTGTCGCTCAGGAAAATAACATTTTGTGGACACGGGGGGGCCTGTCACACCCACAGCTGTCTGACAGACAAGAGTAAATGTTTTTTAAAGGTGTATTATTTTTCCCCTGTAGACATCGTCTATACCAGGAAGATTGCGCCTGTGTTCTCGGCCACTACATCAAAGATCTCAGCGTCCTTGGGAGGGATCTCGCCAAGACTGTAGTCCTGGACAACGCACCCCACACATACCCATACCATGTAAGCACCGTGGAGCCCAGTGACCTGTTTAACATTCAGCGCTGTCATTTTCATTATTGAATGGATATAGCTGATGCTCTACAGTTCTGTCGTTATCCGCAAATCCCATGAATGAAAAGACTAAAAACCAACAATGTTAGTTCAGTTGATGACAGCGGGATTTTTTGGATAATAACAAATGGATAGAATTTCACTAGGGTTATACTTTGATACATTAAAATACTTTTGAGATGTTATTGCCAGTCCATATGCACAATGAAAACAGTGAAAAGATTGTTTTTATTCTGGTATTATTTCCAGCTGATGAACACAATTCCCATCAAGAGCTGGTCCGGGGAGTCACAGGACAGAGAACTGCTGAAGCTTGTCCCATCCATGGAGAAACTCATTGCAGCAGTAAGGCCATCTGTTTATGATTATCCCGTTTTGTTTGTTTGTTTAGTGGCAGACGTAAGTCACTGCATTGTTCCAGCATCCTTTCTGTAGGGAAAGATGAATTCTGTCCCATTTACCCATTTGTTTTTTTATAAGATTCACTGTAAGGTTCAATAACCTTAGTTTAGTCAACAGATTGTAGATGTTTGCCTTCAGCGAGTTTTATTTATACTATCATTATACAAGTTAGTTAAAAAAAAAGTAATTGTTTTTTTTCTTAATCGTACTGTACAAAAACCTGGTACCTACATAACCCACAATGCAACATCTACTGAGGGACATCACTGGACGAATTTCAACAAATTGCATGCAGCTACTCTTGAGCCACAAAAAGCTTTAGACTACCTTTATTTCCTCGTAAGACCTGTAAACACACTTTAATGTATACAATTAGAGGAGTTGCACTTTAAATGTTGAAATCATTTCTCAGGAGAAGATGTTAAACATGGTTCCTGCTTCTAATATGAGAGAATTCGTGGCTTTATCCTGGATATTGTAATGGGCTTTTTTTTTTTTTTTTTTTCATATAGACAGACAGTAAAGACTTATTAAACAATAATTGTGTTTATAAAATGTCAGAAAATATTGGAAATCACTAGTTGACATCTAGAAAGCTGATCTCAAAAACTGGGCTTGGCTGATTTCTGGCATTTTTAAAATGAAAATAAAGCCAATCATTTTATAACATAAATAAATCAGAAACAGTAGAATTAGACAAACAAAAAAAAACAGTTAAAAGTGATTTAGTATTTTCTTTTTTCAGGTTTTCTTTAGGTAGGTTTAAAATAGATTGGTGTGAAAATTCAGGAGAAAGGCAGAGCCGGTATGAGACCGGTGCAACTTGTATTTAAGCATCAAAATGTTAAATAATTGATCCATTAACAGGTAGAAGTTTAACTGTCATGTGTTTGAGTTCTATTGTTTGAAGGGTGAAGCAGATTGTTTTTGTACATCAGTTTTATTCTTTTAGTGGTGATCAGTGCAGCCGGTAGATGTTTCAGTGTTTTACCAGGCAGCCGGTTGAGGATTAAACAGCTGGTTATCTGCAGCAGCATCTGCCTGCCGTCTTTCCTCCCCCGCCTTCATCGTTCAGTCCTGAATATCTCCTCTCGTGTTTTTTCAGGAGGATTTTCGGGAGGTGCTGAAGAAGAGGAAGGATCACTTCCACAGGCTGCTCTCAGAGGACTAACAGGACTCTCCTCCCCCTCTAACCTCACTTTAACTACTCTATGTGACTTTCACAGATCATGTTTGCTTTCTTTATGCTTTGGCGAAAAAGCAGAACCAGTTGGAACGAACCCGATGCCTGTTAGTTTGTGGTGGACCTCCTCTGTCCTCCCTGATGACTTTAAAGGACGGCACATTGGTATTTCAAACATGCTGCTGGTCGTTTGTCACCGAAACCCCCGAATTCCCCGAAACTCATTCCACAGAGCAATAAAACTGCTCCCCATCGTCTGTGTATATTTACAAAACAAAACTTGAAATATGTTGTTTATAGTCAGGATTTTTATTTATTGATTATATTGCTAATCAACTGCTGTTCTCTCTGTATATTTTAGATATGCCTTTTTATTGAATAAAATACCTGAACAATAAATGGGAGAAAAAAAAAACAATGTTTGGTTTTATTTTTCAGCCCAGTTCTCACGCCCGAGGAAATATTTGATTTGATATATAGTTACTTTTCTCAACGTGTGAGGGGATTGATGTTGATAGTTTTATCTTGTCTACATCTTCCTGGGTTTTCAGTCACAACAGTGGCGCTGCCTGCTATTCTTTATTTTATTTCCTTAAAAAAAAAAAAAAAAAGGCTGCTCCTGCTGCTGGAAAAATGAAACTCAACACTTCCTGTGCAGCAGGAAGGAGCCAGCAGAGGGATAGAAGAGCAAATGGAAAAGATGTGTGAGATTGGTGGGATCACTTAACAGTGCATTAATATGAAGAATATCACATGAAACAACTTTGTTATGACGGCATCCAGAAATGAGGTTTCAGTTATTATCGCCCTCACACAAAGCTGAATTTTGTAGTGACTACATTTTCTTTCCAAAACTCAAACACACTCTACAGAGATCAAGCAGCAAACACCTTACGTCTAAGAGGAAGTTCTGTATGTAAGTGTGGGGTGTCGCTATATCACAACATGAACAATGATCATGATTTTCAACATTTAAATATTGAAACTTAATATAATGACATTGTGTGAATAATCCAGTGAAGGTGTTCGACCTGCTCAGGTTGCCTTTTCAATTGTATTTGATAGCAATCATTCTTTCTGTACACATTTTTAATTTAATTCTACAAACACAGTAAACTAATTGAAGATAGATGTGAGTTTTAGCACTCTATATTTTTTCACACATCTACATCTATCAAGATAATATTGTGGTCCTGTCCGATTGTCAGGGCAGATATTCAACGTTTATGCAAACATTGGTATCAGCCTTTTTTATGTCTGATTGCCGATAAAATAAACACTGATTAGTAACACATCACAGTTAACAGCCTGTAAACACCGAATTATCTGAATCTGCAAAGGAACTACCAACTAAATGTACTAAAAGTACCTGAACATTGTACTTCAATTTATCCTATCAATAGCTGTTTGAAATGTTGACGCAGTTCAACTTTTACAGCAAATGAATATCAGTCCCAGATATCAGTTTTCAGTCTCTTTAATGTCTAGTAATCGGTATCAGCCCTGAAAAAGCTACAATCAGTCGACCCCTTGTGAAAGTACAGTATGTGCCTCCAGTATGTGGTGCAGAGGAAGTATTAAGCTGCAAGAAAGTCCAATAAGTACAGTTACAACTACTTCAATACCGCTGACTAAACCATTGCTGAAAATGTGCCCACATTAAAGAAAAACACTGTCGAACTGCTTGTAAACGGCTTGTAAATCTCTCTTTTTCCTGATGCTGTCACAGGAATAAATGCAGGATTTAGAGAGTAAAGTCATTAGTCCAAATTACCTCCCTGTGTCTGAGTATTAGAGCAGTACTGAGGTTTAGTTCCAGTCTAAATGTTTACTGTCCTGTTTAGATAAACGTTTAGTGTTTGGGATGGATGAGATTGTTAATGTTGAATGTGAAGGTAAACTGAGAGAAAGTGCTCCTCCTCCTGCTGGTGCAGCAGCTCCTCTGGCTTTATTTGCTCCATATGGTGTTTGACATGGTACCCAGGAAAGGGGGGTGAAGAAAAAAAGAAAAAAAAAAAACTCTTGTGTGGGCGGAGGAAAAAGCCTAGTATTTTGTCCGTCCTGAAATTTGATTCAGAAGTTCAGGATCCTGGAAGACAAAAAAGCAAACGGAGGGGGAGGGAAGAGAAGAACGGAGGGTTTCTGTTTTTTTTTTTCTACTGCGAGAAGAGTAAACTCACCAAATACTCTGCGACCTCCAACTAAAGTAAGTCCATTTACACAGGAATGCTTTGTGACTGAATAAAGCGCTTAGGCAAGTTGTTCATGCAGCTGAATTGACTCGCACTTCTCTCTTGAATCTGCTGTAATTGCTGCTGAATGGCCAGTAAATATAGGGTTTCAGAATGACTCGCGTCTCCTTTTACGCACACTTTCAATGCGCGTTCTTCGCCTCATTTGATTTATTTATCACCTAACGAGGCATTTCCTGCAGCCCTCACACTGAACCAGACACGACCGGGCTTTATTTGCTTTGTGGAAGATGAATAATTACGTTTTTAGTTGGAGAGAGTTGCCCAGCAGCGGGGGAAAAGTCGTTTTTCTGCGGGGGAGTAAAAGCACATTGCCCCCCACCCCCCAAAACCCTTTTACGCGCGTTTCCACATCCACGCCGACTCTGATCCCCACCGAGGTTTATTCCCCTCCGACCGAAAAAACGCCAGACGAGTCCTCTTATTGCGCTCTGTACCTGGTAAAGTCCTCATGTGTTGTTTTTTTTGTTTGTTTTTTTTTAAAAAAAAAAAAGATGCTTTTGCTTGCAGATTCTGCGCCACCGTCGGATGTGCGTCAAAATTCATCCAGAAGGAAAAAAAGGCTCCAGATTCAATGCGCAGATGTTGATGAAGCCTCTGATAGAGTTCAGACCAACAAAGGCTGGTGACTGGAGTTACATTACACCTATTTGTCTGACGCTGGTGTCAATATTGTCGCACAATACGGATATTTTTCGCGTTCAAGTGGGAATAAGTGACCAAATACGGGCAAAAGAAGTATCCAAATCATTTATTTAAGCAATAGAAGCAATAACACACTATAAAAAGTACTCCCTTACAAGTACAAATACTGGATTAGTATTACGCAAATGTAAAGTATTGGCAACAAAATGTAATAGTAGGTATAAACAGCGAAAGTACTCATTATGCAGGATGTGGCTATGTCATAATATGAAATGATCAGTTCCACTGGAGCTTAAACGATGTATCAATAAGCCGATATTATCAAACGATATTGCCCTTTAAAGATATCTCAGTATCATGATATATGTAGTGCGATATATGCCGATATGAGAACTTTTAGATCTCCTTCAGAGATTATAATGCTTGGGATGATTTAAGTTATTAAAGTCCCAGAGAAGTTTTACAGTTTTATAGAGTCTGACTGATATCAGGGAGAAAGAGTCAGTGTTGATATATCAGTCAATATTCCATAACACAAAAAGTGTATACAAACATTCTTTTTGCAATTATCCCCCAAATGTGGTTATCAAACACCTTTTTGAAAACGTTACTGAAGATACATATGAACTGTAATGGAGGCAGGATATTTCACAGTGAACAATAAACTTAAATACATTTTTTAAGGCAGAAAAGCGCCCGGATGAAATGTCTGTACACTGAGAGAAAAAACGCCGCACATGTCCTATCGCTATGACACTGCCCCCATTGCATTTTTACATCAGTTGTTTATTTGACATCAGAGCAAGGAGGTTGTGTGTACACGACATGATCCATAATACGCTGAATATTATCTCCTGGGCCAGGAGAAAGAAAAGGAGCGACGGTGACGTCACCAGCGCCTTTCTGAGAAGTTGAGAGATTTTCAACTCGGATCGGCCACAATGAAGGTGGAGCGCTCGAAGAAAAAAAAAGAGGCTGGAGCGGCCGCCTGCCGCTGCAGATGCTCGATCCTTAGTGGGAATAATTGAAAAAGATGCTGGAGCTCAGAAGCAAACGCTATGTGGACAGAGGGCCTAACCCAAGCATGTTTTCTGCATTATGTTCTGTAAAAAAAAGAAAAGAACAATGTTATATCGGCCACATGTGTAGTGATACGGATGTATCTGTGAAAGGCTGATATCGGTAGACGGACATATCAGTCGGGCTCTACTGTTTTATCACACTGCTGCCATTTTGTCAGTAAAGTCTATTTTAAAACTATAAAATATCCTAACGCTGTCGTAGGTATCGTGTTTGATAACCACATTTAAGGGATCGTTGCAAAAAGAAAATGTGCGTTTATTTCCATAAAAACTGTTTTACTCTTCGATATCGGTATCGCTTCGGCCCAAAGATTCAACGTCGGTCGGCGCTGGAACTTTGCACTGCTGGTAACACATGATTTGTCTGACTCATCCTCTTGATGACGTGTAGCTGAAGTTTTTGACCCTCATGAGAAATCTCAATAATGTTTTTCTTCGACATTAACTTTCACTGTTTTTTTTCTGTTAGTGACGTCATACTGCCCTGTGTTATTTCTGACCGTCCTATCTGCTCTATACGATTACAGTAGAGGTCAGGCCCCAACATCTACTACAGGAACGTGTTTGTTTTTTCCTCACTTCTTTGGGACTGTGCTGACGGGATCATACTTAATTAGTTAAATATTGTATATAGTGACCCCCCCATAAAATAGTCAACATGGGATACTGGATACTTTGACCTCTTTAGTGGGCCTGAGAAATGAAATAATTGTTGTTTTAAGACAATTTTGTCACCGATGTAAAGATAATATAATAGCTTAATAATGCAGGTACACAGGTCAGAGGTCATGTCTATCATTTTTATTGATGAGTCAAAGATAAGATCTGTACGATGAGTCATTAAGGTAATGATCATGACAGATCTACTCTTTAGGACTCTTACAATCTTTAAAAATGCTGGAAGAAATGAAGTCACTGCTCACAGCCCACAAGCACACTGAGACATTTACCCGAGACAGCCTCCCGTCAAGTCAAGCTAGCAAGTTTCCAGTCATCATGCTAAGCTAAGCTAAACTCAGCTGTCTCCTGGCTCCAGCTTCGTTTAACTTTTGGCAAGGAAGTAACTGTGCCTATTTTCCAAAATGTCAAACTACAAAGTAGTTCACAGGTTTATTATTTCCTAAACTTCTCCAACCCGAGTTGTCCCACACCTCATATTTTGACAGCCTAAAGAAATCTAATGAATCTAACCATACTGGAATCAGCCACCATTCATGTTGTAACTTTACTAAAGGTCGTTAAAACATCCAACAAATGTACCTCAGTGTCCTGTCTGCAACGCTGCAGTCTTAAACGTGCAGTACCTTTTTTTATACAGGAACCACAAATATGTATTCCATGTATGAATTCCATCCATAAGCTCCACAGAAACATATATGTTAGCAGAGTAAAACTGCAGATTATGTGCTTTTCTTGAAGGGAAAAACGTATCAGGAAAACAAAAAACTTCAACAATAACAATTCAGTCCTGCACAGGCAGCGTTACCTGACAGAGGAAGATAAACTCTGACTTCCCGTCAGCGATGATGATTGTACAACCACAGACATAAACTCATATCAACACCGATTTCCTGTAGTCCCAGAACGCCTCTTTCCTCACATAACGCAGCCAGTCCTATCACTCACCGAAACCTCCCAATAAAGCTGACGTTTTTAAAGGCTTGTACTTAAAGAAAGAGTGAACAACAGTTAACTAAAAAGTGGTTTGCAGGTAGAAAAAAAAGGAATAAAGGAGATAAATGAGACAGAAAGTGTACAGCTCTCAACTTTTCTGAGACTTCTCTGGCTCCAACTTCAACAGACTTCTGCTGATCTTTCCATGATTTTCTGTTGGGGGGGAAATCAGGATTCAAATAGTTTTTCATTTTGGATTCAAAACGGTTTTCAATAGCTTTTTTAAAGACCTTATGCTGTCATTATATTGTGTCACCAGATGCCTGAGAGAAAGTGAACTCTGTAATGAAAAGTTAAGGTGAAACACTAGGTTTTACGGTGCAGTGGTGTTCTGATTCGGCTCCTCTTGATACTTGGAGGAGCAAGGTGGTTCTCCTGCCTTGCATGGCCCTGGTTTGGTGTTTCTAACTGGTTTCTGGCCTGGTTTTTGTTTTGTTCCCAGGCTGTGTGACTATGAGCACCTCGGGGCTTCAGGCCACGAACCCGCAGAATGCGAAGGAGCTCGACAGCATGAAGGAGTCCATCAGCGACATCATCAACCAGCTCCAGGACATCGACCCCACCAGGCTCTCCTTCTCCCCCTTCCTGGACCTGGACACTCAGATCTCCTTGGCGCCGGTGTCAGACAGTCCTGAGTCGTCGGTGGAGGAGCTTCACTCATCCTCCCACTCCGTCTCCGGCTCACAGCACTCCCTTGAACCGCCACCAGCAACCAATCAGCCAAGGAGTGAGTTATTACCACTGCTTTTCACTGTGTGACGGAGCTGTAGGATTTCAGGGGAGGCCAGAGCAAATGAGCAAAGGCTAAAGTCGAGTTTGAGTCCAGACAGGATCCTTAGAGAGTTGAGACGGAGTCAGGACTGATTAAAGCGCAGCAACGGTCGAACATGTCTTTCCAATTTTGAAAATAATGCTGAAGGAGTTTTTTAAAGTTGAGCAGATGTGTAGATCAACCTGCAGGAGCTGTGGATTAAATCACATCCATGTCAGGCATAAAAGTTTAAGCACCTTTAAATCATTTACGCGGGTTGTTTGTAGTGCTAGGGAGGACATAACGAAGCAGCAGGAGGTGGAAAAAATATGTTTTTGACTTTTGATTTTGTTTTAATCAGTGAATAACCGAGTCAGCTTTCAGGTACACGACCGTCAGCTTCAGAAACAAGCCGATTTAATCCACTCCATGGAGAGTAAAAGCTTTTTCTTTTCTTTTGTGACTATGGTGAGATTGAAGACTTAAAGTCTATTTCTTGTTGACAATTTAAGGACTGCATCGTTCTCTTGGATGGATTATTGAAAAACTTGACCGGAGTTTTAGAAAAGGAGCCTCTTTTGTGGTAGTTTTTATGTGTTGAGCCTGGGAGGGAAGCAAACATCCTTTTTTTAAAGTGTTTTTTTTATTGTAATGTTGTAGTAAAAAAAGTTATGTTGTTGACTGGCTTTGCGCAGCAGTGACAGTATATGTGTGGTCTCATAAAGTCCTTCTGTTTTTAAGTAAAAACAGACATGTGAAAGTTTCAGACCGATTTAGAACAGAATTTAGAGTCGTCTGTGAGTCATCTCGAACAGTGTTCCTGGGAGCTTGTGTTTCAACCGAGAAATCGTTTTGAATCTAAACAGGTTTTCAACATTTCTCAAGCCAAGGGCCCCTGATAGAGAGACGGAGCAGGGAGCCACTACTACATACTGTATAACATCAGTAACTAAGGTCCACGCAGTGATTTAGCGCAAGGTTAGCTTAGCTTGCTCACATGATTATACGAAAAAAACAAAGACTTTCAAAATAGTAATTTGGGAACAGGGAGCCCGGGTTTAGGTGTGTAATGAATGTAGATATAGCCTGCAGCAACAGTCACAAGTTCACTATTGAAAAGTTGAGAGATCATATTGTGGATGTCTACAACCACTCCAGGAGTTGAGAATTCCCCGAGGCCTCCATGGGTGTTGCACAATATAATTGGGCCACTACATGTTTGATATCATCCAACATTGAAATCGACCACAAGCGCTCAGAGAGGACGGAAAAAGTCTATTTTTCTAACGCAACAAATCGTGTCCTGACGCTCTAAGTCGGTGTCCGACCTGATCTACCGACCCAAAGCCAAAGTATCTGACAAGTTGGGAATGAGACTCAACAATCAACTTTCTTACAAATGGGACCTTGTTAATGTAGTGACGAAATCTCTCCCACTTCAAATAATACCTCTCTGTTCTGCTCAGAAAGAGAGAAGGATACCCATTCATATGATGCCATCCTAGAAGCAGTTCTTGTTTTTGTTACAAAGCGTCTATATGTGACTGACAGCAGCCTCGATGTTCTGTTATCTAATGCTTAATTACTGTCCAACCCATATTTATAATGCTTCCTACGCCCATGGTGCTTTAACAATATTACTTTTTGGTCAATCAATTATCACAAACTAACTGACTCAAACGAAACTTGTGGTCATGTTATAATATTGTTGCACTGGAGTACTGGTCGGTCTCTGTAACTGTGGGAGCTTTAAATAGACTGGGAACAAATATAATGCACAGAAGGTCAATGGGGGCCCCAACTGCAATTTCTGGCCCTGGTGCCTCCTAATAGGTTAATCCAGCCTTGTGCCCGCCCCTCCAAAATGTTACCAGAGACCCAGGCAGAGCAGAGGCCTGACAGTGAGGGGATGATTGATTAGTGCCAGTCTGTAGTTGCCTCATTTCAGTGTCTGGTTTTGGACTCTGTGTTAAACTTGTGCTCTGTTTTGAACAGGCTCTGCTCCCTGCCACCACCAGCCCAGAGACGACCTCCTAGAGGAGCCACGAGCAGATCAGAAGGAGGAGGGGGAGCTGGATCAAACTCTTTCCAGTCCCATCATCACAGCGCACGATTTGGACGCTGCCACGGAAAACTGCATCAGCTGTCCAACCCCGGCCTCTCAGGGAGACATTCCCAACGGCACAGACACGCCGAGATGGAGTCCAGAATCCACCGCTCCGGACAGCACGCTGGATGAGGGTCGCCCTCTGATCAGACCGCCGGAGAGCGTGGAGCTGACTGTGTGGAGCCCAGAGGGGCAGGGAGAGACTTGCGAGGCCGCAGAGGAGGCTTCAGGTCGGGGACGGTGCTGCTGCCGCTGCTGCCAGTCTCGCTGTTGTCAGAGTGGCAGAGTTCCCGCCTTCTTCTCAGTCCTGGCCTCTCTTCTGTGTGCAGCCGGGATATTATATGCACTCTATTTCTATGTCCCAGTTAAACCCCCCAACTGCCCTGACACAGCCAGCCGCATCGTTTTCGTCCTGTGCTGCTGCGTGGTGGCAGCCATCCCCGTCCTGCTCGGTACGCTTCACACACCTGCACACTGACGTTCACAAACAGCCACAAATGAAAGATAAAGATTAAGAGTGGCTTTGGTTTGTCTGGCCGCCTCGTCTTGGAATGTTTTAGTGTCTCCTCTCCCCTTTAATTTCATGAGCTTTCAACCTCAGTGCAGCAGACGTCTCCCCAGGCCTCTGGAGAGAAGCATAATTTCCTTCTGCTGCACATGGCTTTAAATGGAAACTACAATGAGAGGTTGGCGGCGTCTCTCGTCTCCCAGGCTGTGGCCTAATTGTCTCAGAATATTTCGGTTCCCGACCTGGGCGACCTAGGCGAGGGGGCAGGTGGCGAAAACATCCAAAACCAAAGCTGGTCCAGACCAGTTTCCTCTCACCTATTTGTCAAGCTCATGGCAGGGAAAGGAGGATTTGCATGCTGGCCATCCTGCCGTATTCAAATGAAGATATTGTAAAAACAAAGTAGGCTGTCAGGAAGTTGAGAGCTGTCGGTGGAAAGATGGCTGAAATTCAAGATGCTAACTGACTTATTGCTCTTTTATCCCTCGCAGCGATGCTCATGGGTGCAGCGTGCCAGTTCTGCACAGCCTCCTTCAATCTGCAGGAGCCGTTTCCCAGAGGACGGGCGCTTCAGCAGCTGTTTGTCACGTCGTCCTTGGAGCAGTTACTCGTCTACGTCCTCAACCTCGTCGTTATGGCCATTTTATTGCCACGAGACGAGCTGAAGTTGGTCCCTATACTCGTTGCCATGTTCATCTTCGGAAGGTGAGGCTCAAATAAATGTTTCTGTTAGAAATGCTCCTTCATGGCTTTGAGACACAGACATGAGACATTGAATGCAGGTCAGTTCACAGTGAAGAAAAAAGGCCCCTGCTTCCTCATGATCCAGTCACAAGTCGACCGCTCCAAGTCCGTCATTTCACGTCTGGCATTGATGTTGGCGTCTCAGTTGTCCACTTGTGATTGGATCTCATTTCCCTGCTCTATATGAAAATAAACATGTACATCACTGGGACAGTCGACTTTTATTTTTACACAAAGAAAGAAATATCCTCTTGTATAATGTTTAAATAGTTAAGTGAAAAGAATTTTTAGAAACTTTGTGAAACACTTTCCACAGCAAAACCTTAACAACTCACGAAACTGAGCTATTTTTAAAGGGAGTCTGGGGACTTTCTCTGCAGGCGACAAATAAGTTGCCTGTGCTGGTTTACAGTTCACTGTATGTTACCCAGAATGCATGTTGACATCAGCTCTAAACAGGGCCAGAGAGAGCAGCGGTGGTCGAGCCAGCTAGAGAGTGAATGAAGAGAGCGAGCGGTAGTAGCAAGGACAGAGCAGTAAATCATAGAATTAAGACGGTGATTCTCAATCGTTTCACTGCAGTTATGTTTTAAAGCACAAATAAACAGCCGACAACTCTGCACGTCCCTCCAGATTGTGCAAAAAGACAAGTCTTAGTCTCTGCAGATATAGACACCATCACACACTTCTAGTGGGTCATCAGTGAGGATTTATTACTTATAATATTTTTTAGGAAAATCCTGCATACTTTTAAACATCATGTGAAATAAGTTTATTTGCTTTTTTGCCATGTAAGATGAGAACATAGCTATCAATGTGATGTTTGTGTTTTAAGAATGGAGCTAGAGCAGAAGGATAGTTAGCTTAGCGTGGCACAAAGACTGGAAACAGAGGGAGACAGCTAGCATCGCTCTGTAAAGTCGCCTTCTTGTACCCCGTCATTTTGCAACTATGCTTTGAAGTCGTTTGTTTAAACCCTGTAAGAATTGAATAAAACAGCAACAGGACAAAGTCTGCAGCCGTGCTCGCTGCCTCTTTACTTGGACACGGCTGTGAGCTTATTGCTAACATACTGACGTTTAACAGGTAACATTCCCTAATCAGCGCTGAACACAAAGTACAACAGAGGCGGATGTCGTTTTTTTGTTCATGAACCAGAGATGAAAAAACATCAGGGGAAGCATCAAAGTTATGACAATTCATCCTGAGGGGGACGCACTTTTCTGGGCCAATTCAATGATAATCCAGTGTGGTTGAGTCAATTCACTCAAACCAGGAATGTCAACCTCATGGTGGCGCAAGAAAAACAGGGAGGGGGGGCATCAAACTAATTAGACATAAACTGCCAAAGTCAGCAAGAGTCATCCTCTGGGAACCATGACTGCCTTTCTAAAACTTCATGACAATCCATCCAGTAGTTGTTTGGATATTTCAGTCTGGAACAAAGCGGTGACTAACAGACCAACTTCGCCGTCTCTCGAGCCACACCACTAACATGGCTAAAAACGAACACAGCCACTGTCATTAACAAAGCCAAAGAGAACGTTTGGCAGCGCGTTGCAGAGCCACAGTGAGTTCAGACTCTGACACAAGTTGAACCGAACTTCACTGAACTCTTCTATTAGCTCAGTCTGTCGCAGCGCTCTGCTGCTCATCATGCCACGGTGGGTTCAAGAGCGGTGTGACTCATTTCATTTTCTTTGCATCAGAAGTGCCGAGAAGTGAAAGTACAAGGTCTAAAACGTGCAGCATCAAGCACCTTTGTAGCGTCAGATTGCCAAGTAATTCGTTTAACAGAATTAGGTTATTATTTTCTAGCACATAATGTTCCCGATCAGCTGGATTGTGACGCTCGTTTTGTGCAAGTGAGACGAGAATCTTCACAGGGTGAAAAGAAAATCCCGTCTAAATATCTTCTATCTGCCTCTTTTTTGTTTCCTTTCCTAATTTCGTTTGAATAACTACCTTGACATACTTAGAAATATACTTTTTCCTTTGCCAGGTTACATGAGATGCTGGGCTAGAGCAAGAAGACAGTTAGCTTAGCTTAGCACAGAGACTGGAAACTGCATTGTCCCCTTTTCTACCTTTGTGAGTTTGCAGCTTAGGTCGGTTTTTGCACAGTATGGATTAAACACACACATTCAGAAGTGTAAAAAGGACATCATTCACCTTTTTAATGTGTGTGCTGTAACTACATGCCGGACTGTTTCTTGGCTGTGGGCTGTTGCTTGGCACCGGTTGCTCCAGGAAGTTACTGGTCCCAGCCATTGTATTTTTTTTTTTTTTTTTACTTCTCTACAACTATGGTTCTGAGCTACCTTTCAGGTTTTACACAAACACATGACAAGCTCATAACAGTGACAATGAATTGTTCAAGTTTCCATCAGTGGTTGCCAGCCTTTTTGGTTGCTGTGTGTATCCTACTTTAGGCGTTTTAAGTTGATCCTTCTTCTCAGGTCGTGTCATCTGTATAATTATTTGAGTCTCAAAGAGGTTTATTTATCCACTGTTGTAAAAAGTACCCATTATTATTTACATAAAAGAGCTTTACAGTTTTGTGCAGGAATGTGTAAAATCAAGAAATGTGTACAAAGTTATCAATATTAAGTTTAAGTTTAAAGTAGTTTGTTCCAACAGTAAAAAAGGGATGAACAATATGTGTCGGACCAATAAATGATCCGCCTGATATTAGGAAATGTACATTATCTGCTATTTATAGGTGAAATTATTACATAAGTTAGAGCCAATAATACGGAGCCAAATTGCTTTCATTGATTTAAGAACAGCATCTCGGCACTCTGATACAGAAGTTGGTTTGTTGACCTTTCTTTCCCTCAGGTGTGCATAAACTACAGATTAGGAATTCTTTTAAAATACAGAAATGTGAAATTATCAGTTATCTTATCAGCCATGACTAGCATCTGCAAAGAATCTTTATCTTCCATCCCTACTGTAAAATGCTACATATGTATAGAGTAACAGTATGAGTAAGTTAAAATAAATTTGTAACTATGTAATAAAGTGCGGAATAAATCACAAACAGGAACCTGTTGTACTATTGTGTGATTAAAACTTAGAATGCAGGACTTTAACTTGTAAAGTGCTTAAATATTGTTGCACTGGTACTGAAATATCCTAAAAAAGGTCCCAAATCCTCCTCTCTCCTGGTTTAACAGCTGCTCCACCATCAGGAAAGTTTTCAGTGTTTATCGGTACAGTTTGAACTTGATCTGATTTCCTGTTTGTGTGTTGTTCTCAATCCTCCACAGGCTTGTTTACTGGGTCAGCCTGAACGCGTGCAGCTCCTGGCGAGGCTTCGGCTCCGGCCTGACAGTCTTCCCACTCCTCGCTATGGTGGCTCTCAATCTGTTCCTCATGTACACCCTGAATCTCAAAGAGCCGCTTTTTGGCTCTCAGGACGTCCTCTATAATCAGGTCACCCCCTCTTCTTCCTGGTCAGGGGAGACATCACAGAGCCCGAGTGGCACCCCAGACATCCTACCCACAGACATCCTGGACGCTCAGTGAGGAGGCGAGCTGCGCTTTCTTCTCTCAGAGGAGGAGATCTTTCCAAAAATAGGTCATTCCTGTGGTTTGCAGTTCAGCACAGCAACACACGCTGCAACTATAACCTCCAAGTCTGTGACAGCTTAACTTGTGTTTTTGCTCCTCCTATACAGGACGTTTTTATGTGGATTCATGCTTATTATCTGAATGCAAGAGCTCTTTCCCCGCTAGTGGCAGGGGAAGCCTTTGAACAATGCTGTAGTCTTAAAACATTTGTCCTTTTAAGCTGTTCCAGTGCCTATATTTAATGTTTTGAACTCTAAGTACTTAAAAGCTCTGCTATATATGTGGCTGAATTTGGTTTGACCTTGAAAAAAAAAAAACACGAACAAAGCAACATGTCAGACTTTATTAATATCTCAACTGTCCAAGACGTTTGTACATGATGAAGACAGAATAAAGGCCATTTGTTAAAACGTGTTTTCATAATTTCCAGCCGGGTTTCAGCTCCTCGCTGACGTTGACCAGTTTGCTGCTCTTTGCTTTGATTGAGCATCTATTCCTGGAGAAACGACTGTGCGTTTTCAGCACTGGGACTGTCATTATGTGATAACACGCTCTCGATGTTTCTCTGGTTGCTCTCCATCTCCACCCTGCTGGCGACCTCACTGCTGCTGATGTTGCTCGGTTTGTGGCGCGAAGCGACGCCAAAACGAAAACAGGACGCTAAAGATGGAGATTAAAGCGCAATCCAAATTACTTTAATTAAAGGCAGTTCATTTGACTTAAGGTATTTATCATGTCAGAATAAACTTTCAAGCTCGAGATTTACTTGTTGTTACCAGTTCATCAAAAGACAGTCGGGCACGCCTGAGGAACGATCATGGCTGAAAAGTTGTGTCTCTAATAAGCTCAGTGCCGACTGTGTGTGAGGGTTCAGCCAGAATTTTTATTTTCATACCACTTTTTACCAATTTAATACCAGTATGATAATAAGAAAGTTGAAACTTGAAGGCTCGTCGTTTCAGGGTCACATAACTCAACGGGCAATGGGTAACATCTTATAATAAATTAATAAATGGTTCATTTAAAGTAGGAGTAGTAGTAGTAGAGAACTTTAAGAGTTACCATTCATACCATTCATTTCTGAATGAACCACTATTTTTTCTTTTATTATTAAGTTGCAACTGATGTTTAAAAACCTTTACAATGACTAATAGGCCACAGATTAATGTAGTTTTTCCCATTTGGACTTTTTCTTTCCTTTCTGTAAGAGGTTAATCTGTTTATTTTCATTTGTTGATATTCTACATTGCAAAATTAGAGCATTGAACAAAACTTTTTCCCACCTGTGGGTTGACGGGAGTGGACCATGGATAGAAAAATCAGAACATTTAATACCAACATCTCAGCGCACAGAATGTCATCAGGACAACCTGATGAAGGACCATCACGCTGTTATCAGATCTACCAGGGTAAAATTTTAACATGATATCTACATTACATACATTTACTGAAGTTTGACTTTGTGTACACTGCCTATATGACAGCCAATTTAAAGAGAGGTATATAATATTTTTTCAGTTTAATTAATTGACTACTTTCTGTATCATCTCCAAAGAAAAATCTGCCTTTCTCTAGAACTCTTAAACAGCAGAGCAGTGGGACTGGTATGATGCAGACACAAGTGAGTTCTGACAAAACAATCTGATGACACAATCAAAGAAATAGTTCTGGAGCTTTTGAACCCATTTGAGTTTCATTTTTTCCCCGAGCCTGAGACTGCTGCTGTCGACTTCAAGATTAATACGAAAATAACAGTCTGATTAATTGATACTCCATTAGCTGTCGTGGCTGCTCTGCTCCATGCCTGTGTGATGCTGTTTTGCCACGACCTCATGAGCTTTAAGATTGACTCTTTTAAATCCACGGAAAGACATTCATCAGCACTCTCCTCTGGAAGCAGTTAAACCACAGTCTGCTGCTGTCAGTGGCTCCGCTCGGTGCCTTGCTCAAGAGCTCCAACACGGTTTGATCTTAATTAAAGAGTGTGGTCGAGCCCGGCTCCAAGTGAAAAGTGTCATGAGATAACTTCTGTTGTGAATCGGTGCCATATAAATAAAAACCGACGTGACAGTTTAGTGGCTTGCTATGCACACAAGATGAAGAAATGTGACAGCAGCCTAACAAATATAATTTAACTTTCTACATCTAATATTTCAGTGTGAAAGATAGTTCTCAAACACTTCCACCTACACTTAAGCTTTTCCTGGAGCTTTTAACAACAATTTAACTGTCTCTGCTCAGAGATTTGAACATTTAATTACAATTTTTCAGCATGTAGAAGAAGTTTATGGTCAGCATTGCACACACATAGCACAACACAATACAGTACAACCAAGGTCATAACAGGTTGAGAGGTTCTAAAAATCACACTCAGTTGTGTCTGACATGAGAAGTGCATTTTGATACCGATACGCATGATTCAATAAGTGTGTTTGTTTTCACAACCCGCATCTTTGGTGCAGCTGAACCAGTTGAGCCAGGCTTCCGTGCCAATCTAAACCTTCTGGCCTGACAAACTCAAAAGTCCTATCCAACTTAACTGACAGCATAAAATCAGTTCCTTTTAAAAATAACTGAATATAACTGGCATTTTGCTCCAAGTATGCAAGTGTCAGTCAGAAGAACATATGCTGTCTTCTCATGCTGGATCTTGGTAGAAGTGACTGTTATTTATGCGTTATTAAATGAGTCAAAAATACGCTGGGATAGTGGGTTTAGCATGGATCCAAGGAAGATCAGGTCAATGAAGGCCCTAGAATAAATCACAAAAATAAAACAGGCTGTTTAATTCATTCAAGTCATAAATCCTGGTCTCCAGCTGCAAGCATTCGGCCACTTTCTGCTTCTGCACAGACACTTATGAACACAACCTCCCTAAAAATGTGTCAGTCAGTGACTGCAGCGCCTGGCTTGCTTTTATTACATTTTGTTCACAGAGAGGGTTTTCAGCATCTATTTCAGAAACTATATTTAGATTAAAAATTGCACTGCGAGAACGTCACATTATAGTTCTCACAATGCAAGTCACACCACTGGGGGGAGCCAAACACCTATCATAAAGACTATAATAAAACAATGTATCTAGACTTTCTAAATAGATTATGATAACTATTACATACCTATCATTAGTAGAAGTCAGTCAACCTGGGGGTTTAACAACCTGAGAAAAAAACATTTACTATGCGGGAGCTAGGTGCCCTTCTCCCCCTAAACGAGAATATAACATATGCCGAATTTACAAGATGGCCCAAATAGTTAAGAATTTTTCAGACATAGCACTTCACAGGGTTTAGAAAGTTTCTCCTAACTCGACAACTCGTAAAATAATTAAGCAATTTTGTAAGGGAGTCTGGGGACTTTCTATTCCTCCTCGTCTCCTCGCTCTCATTGACTGTAGCTGATGTGGCTGCTTTGACATATTATATGTTGGTGTTCAAGTTTGACCTTTGCTGTAGTGCTAAACGTTACTTTTTGTTGTAAATGATATGTTAATAACCATCAGATGCATAATATCCTTGCCATTCAAATTAATATAAAAAACAAAACAAAACATGAATGTCATCATATAGATTCTTTATGATGAGTTTGGGAGTGCTGAAGGGTAAATCTATGTTATAGACTATGTTATAGACTGAACCCTCAGCACCCCCGACTGTGACTAACTTACTGCGCCCCTGTGTGGTTAAACTGTGAATTCAGTAATATAACTCACCAGAGACTCTGCTCCATCTCCCCTCTCCTCTCTGTAGGGTCACGTTCATGAAGCACATTCTCCCTCCAGCTCCAGTCAGCATCATGTATTTTATTAAAATGGAGGTCAGCTCCACTGATTGATTGCTCCTGCAGCAGCGTGATAAACAGGAATGAAGATAAATCCACTTTTTAACCCCAAATGTTCAAAGTAATCTCTGAGCTTTCCTCCCATTGGTAGTTGGTTCATATTGTAGTTATAAGCGTTGGTGCATGAGATAAACTGTAGCTAACCTAGGGTTTATTTGTATGTTTATCGCAGCCCCAGTATCTGGTACTTGCTAGTTTTTTATTTTAGCTGACTGTCAGAGTCCCTCTGCATGAATAGGAGTAGCATGAATAGGAGATCACCTGTAGAGCAGGCTGTGGAGACTGGCTCCCAATTAGTGATTCAGAGCAGTTTTGGACATTTTCCTCATGGTCCAATCACGGTCCAAGCCATGTCTTTTAGGGGAACTTCACACCTGGGTCAATCACTGCAGACCTCAACGTCACAGTTTGCAAGCTAGTAACTCTGGTCTGTTTAGGCCCTATTATGGTTTCTTTACTGTCTTTTATTCTTTCTGATTGAGGGAAGCTGAGCGTTCTGCTGCCTTGTTGAGTTATCATTTAAAAGTCACCTACTGCATCTGGGTCTTAGTGCTATTTGAGCAAGAGCTTTACAGTATCCTGGTGTCTGAAGGTTTCTTTCTTGTTTATCTTGACTGAAGCTCTTTGTGCTAATTTAATTTTTCCATTTAATTTAATTTTGGGGAAACATCAGAGGGAGTTAAATGGAGAAACATTTCATCATATTATTATTGAAGTGGCAAGATGTTTGTGAGATTAGAGACTCCCAGAAAGTCTTTTCATGTGGTTTGCAACTGGTTGTCATTCTCCTTCCCTCCAGTAACACTGCTGTTACGACCCTAGAGGTCATAAACGTTTGTCTGTTTTAATATCCCTCTTTCTACCTGAGTGAGAGTATGTGTGCGTGTGTGATTGGTTGCAGGTGTGTTTGAGTGGTTGCAGGTTGCCACGGGCAGCTGATTGGCTGCTGCTTTGAATCAAATCAAATCAAATCAATTTTATTTATATAGCCCAAAATCACAATCACATTGCCTCAGTGGGCTTTACAATCTGTACAGTGAACAACATCCTCTGTCCTTAGACCCTCGATTCGAGTGAGGAAAAACTTCACGTTGATGGGAAAAAAAACCTTTTAACAGGGTAAAAAAAACAAAACAATGGAAGAAACCTCAGGAAGAGCCACAGAGGAGGGATCCCTCTTCCAGGACGGACAGACATGCAATAGATGTTGCGTGTACAGAAAAGAGCAACAAATCACAGTTTACAAGTTACATCAACAGAAAGTCTGATACAAGTTATATGTAAATTGAGTGGATCCAGGAGACGACCGAGCAGGACGACGCATCACCAAGTGGTGCCCAAGCCAGACGACCTCCTATCCACCATGGTGACCTGAGAGAGGGCAGGCCACACAAGATCATTAGTAATAGTGAGAGAGAGGCATCAAGATTTACAGAAATATCAAGACCAGAAGTTTAAAGGCCGGCTCCACCCAGTTCCTGGAGGCTCTCCTCCTCTGCTGTCCAAGACGACCAGCATTCTGTGATTGTGGACAAAAAAAAATGTTTGTTAATAAAACTATTTAAAAATGTTTTGCTGCTGGTGGTGCTTGGAGGAAGAGGGGAGTCTCATTTTAATGTTGTGCCAGGGTTTCCCCTAGGCCCTGGTCATAACACTGCATATTTATTCATTTTGTAATTTAGAGTAGATATGAGAATTGAGGCTTCTTTTTCAGTCCAGGAGTAGTAATGAAAAAATGCATCGCTCAAGTAAGTGAACATTTTGACATTCTTTGGTTTAGGTCAGTGCCATTGAATAAGAATCTTATCATGTAGCCTAATTTATTACCTTTTCATAAATCTCTTAAGAGTGCTGGTTGCTGTGCAACATCAGCTGCTCATTTCAGATCATTTGTCCTGTTGTATCCATGAGTGGAGGGGCTAGCGAAGAAACGGATGATGCTTTCAAGTTCTCCCAAGAAATCTCTTGTTTTCACTCTGTACAATACTCTTACACGTAGGCTAGGCATCTCAGGAATATTTGATGACTTTTGATGGGAAAAACAACTTAACACAGCCAGTGGTGAATATTATAACACAATATAACGTAAAAATACTCAGAAGTAAAAACCAATCAAATGCATTCTCATGGCTACGTTAAAAATAAATAACCTCTATTGACGTCAATGGATGTGTGTTGTTTGAAGTCATGGTATATATGACAGTGATCAGATTTAGATACTGTAAATCTGCCATTCAAGTATCAATAAACAGTGATAAAACATCTGTTCTTATGCTCCTCTTTAAGTTCTGTTTATCGTTACAGGATGTACACAGTGTAACGCACGAAAATAAATATCAACATCAGGGTTTGTGTCTCTTGGAGTTCATACTTTTACCTTATCACTAGAGGGCAGCAGAGTCCAACACATGAACCTATGAGAACATTATTTTTAAGGGCACAGTAATACAAAATACACCATTACAAGTAAAAGTCCTTCATTCAGAGGAGTACAAACGTATTATCAACAAATATACTTAAAGTACTGCAGAAAAAATGCCCCTGAGGCCGATATGATCTGTCTTTATTAGATTGTTACTGACGCATCAAAGCTTCATCTTACTGTTGAAGTCTCAGGGGAGGTGCCACATTTCAACACTGTTTATAATGAAAATAAATAATAATGCATTACAAGGCTGCTGTTTGCTACATTTTAAATTCCTCTCACATGTTAACAGTTATGGGGCTTGATAAGTTCCCCTCGGGGCTCAGATCCAGGAATAGCTGGACTGCAGCGTCGGACTATCCAGAGGGAAATTTGGGATAATCACACCCAATCAGTGATTCACTGTAGAATAAAGATCCTGCAGCCCTCTTCAGTTCTGTCTTTCACGCTCTGCTGACAGTACTGATGCACTACCTCCATCAGCACTGATGGATGCAATCCATTAGCACAGGCTGATGTTGTATTTTTCATGGTATCCTACAACATTAGGCACAAGTCCCGTTTCTATGTCAAGCTCGTACACATGCAGTCACACCGAGTTTCAAATAAGCTTCTTAAAACCACAAGTGTTGTAAAAAGTCACCCAGAGGAAATACTTTACTAAAAGCCTTAAAGTATCTGATAGCAAATGTACTTAAATACCAAAAGTACAAGAAAAAAAAGATATAATACATTTACATGAATGTAGGATCAAAAATGATTCTGATTCTGATCAGTGTGTTTTTTTTTACAACCTACACTATCAAATAAATGTAGTGGAGAAGATAGTTGCCTCCTAAATGTGCTGTAGAAGTGTAAAGGTGCAGTTGCACCTACTTAGCAACTGTCTCAGTCTCAACCTCTCAGTGTCTTGGTCTTGTCTCAGTCTCAACAGGACAGATTTAATGCCTGGTAAAGATTAACATGCTGTCTGGGAAGATGTCATGTTTTGAATAAATGCGGTTACTTTGACCAGTGGCATCTTGTTTTCACAAAACGACAGACTATTCTTACCCATGAGAACATTATTTTTAAGGGCACAGACTGTTCCCCCTGAGAAGCTGTGAAGCGTTGAAGGTGGAGACTGAATAAATGATGCCACTTAACCCCAGAGTTCTTCAGAGAAAAGGCCTCCCACTCTGCCTGACCGTCTGCAACTGTGTTCCTGTGGAACTGGATATGTTGAGTTCCACAATGGTGCATGTGTATGAAAATAAATATGTGCCTTTGACCAAACTTGGTTGCTTTACAAGCACACAATGCACTGGTGTTATCTTCAGGTCAGCGGGGGCATACACATCTCGAGAAACGCTGCTCATTCAGTCTGGGAACTTATTAGGAACATACACATTTTCACATGGCCTCTTCACTCAGATGTCATTAAAAAATACTCAGAATTGTTTAACGTTTATTTCTTTGTAAAGTATTTGGTTTTCTTCCAAGTGTTACCGCTCTTTTGTGATTGTGTGTATGTGCAGGAGGCAGAGCTCTGTACTTAAACTGAATATGAGAACGTAACTACAGGCAAGGCATATCTAAAGCAACATTATTTCATTTTGAGAAGTGTTCGAATTTACACAATTCAACTTACTAGAACCATAAGTGTCTAATGAGGTGTTGTCTTCCTTCTGTCCTTTATCTATTTATTTTTGATTTGTATTGTTTTTAGGTGATTTTGCCTTTTTTTCCATCACTTTTTCCCCCTTTTAGTTGACTTACATTGACACTTCGTGTTTTGCCTACTTGTTTTAACTTGTCCTTACTCCTGGCCTCCATGTTTTCAGGAATCACTTCAGCCATCGGGAGTCTTCATCTAGGAATGTCTGTGCTAAAATTTGTGCCAATCCATCAAGTATATGTTGCAATATTTTACACAATTAGTTGAAACTTTGACCAGATGATACTGGAGGTAAAGTAATGTCAAAGTTAATTAAAATGAATCTTGTTAGCAATAAACAAATATATAATAAATATTAGAAATAAATATTTCAGTTTGGACAAAAGCAAACAGCAGACTGACATTTCTACAGAGCTAAACTGCAACCACTTCTTATTGACCTTTAGGTGGTTTGAATGCAGCACCACCACAGCAGGCAGACACCGAAAAGCAGCCTCATTTAAAATCCATTGCTGCTAGTTAATGTTGGCAAACAAAATGTTTTATTATGTTTAGCAGTAGGCAGCCAGGATTTTCAAGTGTGTTCTCTGGCCATTGCATACTTTAGCAAGACCCCAGGGACATTGTAATAATCTGTCCATGACCCTGCACTGCCTGCTATACTCATGATCGCTCAAATACAGCGCTGTTGTTGAATGATTTAAATGCACACTGAAATGTAAGTGCAGGTGCACTCAGGCCATTCTCAAGGACCCTTGTTAGTTCTTTGTTGACTGAAAGGACATGTATGTTTTGGCAGAGATACTGGGGTTAATGAGGAGCTGCTGACCAACGAATTTAATCAGGTTTTAGGGATGCATATAAAAAGTTAAAGCCATATATACTGTGTCTTAATACAACTCCTAAAGATGAACAGTTTTATTACTGCGACTGAATTATTCCACACAATGAAAAAGACTACCTCTGTTGTAATTTTAATGTGGTTAAACATCTCTCTGACACAGTAAAGTGCTTTGAAAGTCAGTCATAAACTACTTTCTAAACTCTCCTCACTGCATGTAGGGACTTGACAGGAGAAACAAAAATGCTAGCTGCCATATGTGATGCAATAATAGTAAGACATGTTGGTGTGTGTGTGCTTACTGAAAGAAATATTCTACTGAATATTGCAGCAGATTTCACACAAGAAGCACAAACAGAGTGACTGATGTAGTTTTAATGTTGTTTAATGTTTCCTACTCCATTGTTTCTTTTACAGAGAATGAGTTGGTTTACTCAGCGGCAAAGCACAATCATCCGCGAAAAACAAACATTTTGATGGAGATACTCAAAATTTATGGATCAGCAACATTACCTATATGTTGATAAATCCCTAAAAGGGCCAACTCAAATTCATACTGCTTTTCTTTGTTTCCTTTGGCAGCACCTCACAGGCTGGGCACACTTGATGCATCCATCTCCAAGTCGATGTTAATAAGTTGGACTGTTCACACTGGATGCTTGAGACGCACTTCTCAGAGTCATCTGGAGATTCAGGGTCTCGCCTATTTTTACCACATGTGTGGTTCTCAGCAAAAATTGACCTGAAAACGACTTGCAGACAGTCATATGGGCATCATACCAGCATGTCTTTACAGTTTTAATGTCTATACTGTATGTATTTATATATTCTGATATTACTACTTCTACTTAAAAAAAAAAAACAAAACAAAAAAAAACGTAGAAGAGCCATTAACTTCTGTCACCTCTGTCTCAACCCATTTAGTATGCAAAGTATCGCGATGTTATTGGTTCCAAGACGCTGGTGTCTCATTTCCGTTTCCTCTCATAATCGCGGGTTATTTATTTCATAATGGCGGAAAAGAGAAAGACGCTTTGTCAAAACAACTTTGCTTTATACGGGAAACTAATTAAGGTCTCCTGTATGACAGCACCTTGTCTGTATCTTACATCCTCCCCAACCTCCTCTGTGTGTGTGTGTGTACTCTGTCGGTCCATTTAACACGATACCGAAACTCGATCTTTCCCTAAAATTTGGCAGACATGCAGCTGTCCGCTTCTGTCCCGTCATGCATCGGGGACTGCGGGTCTGCCGACCAATCGGAGACTGTGTGATCCCGCTCGCACAGAAACACGCCGGGAATGATACTACTACTAAACACAGATGTTTTGAGGAATTTATCCTTCACGCAGATGGTTGTTTCTGCCTCATTCCTCTAAAATGGCATCACGGCGAAGGTTCAATGAAATAACAAGGGCAGACGAAACAACAGAAAAAGAAGGAACAGCTATTGAAGTGCTTCTCGAAAGCGACTATGATGACGGGGAGTCCGGGGCAGAAAGTTTTCTGACGGATGAAGAGCTGGCTTACCAAGAGGGCCTCGACCCGGCTGAAGAGTAAGGAATCCAACGTTACTCTTGTTTTCAGTACACGTGAAATGAAAGTTTAAATATGCACTTGGGTGTTTTCTTTGACTTACTCGTACGTTTGGTGGTGATTTGTTGTTCGGTGCCGTGGCCGCCCCTTCACGTTGTTAGGGGGGCGGGGCTTAGTCACGAGCCCACGTGAAAGTGGTTCCACACACTGTTACTTAATGATTTGTTTTAAATTAAATAAAACCTTGACTCGAAATAATTTGTTCTGAGGTGATAGTCCTTGCATGTATTTGTATCTCTAATCTGAGGTTAACCCCAATTAGTACACGCAATCATCAGGGAAGTGTGATTGCTGCATGCATGACAACTGCAGGACACATTTATGTACACACCTATGTTGTTCTGAATGAATTCAGCCCTATAACAATGCACTTATGTTTCGAGACAATAGGAACAATCTTCTTAATCTCTTATCACCTACACAACAGGTCAGTGTTTAATTGTGACAGGGAAGGCAAACACACAGGAAACATTTTTTTGGTGTTGCGGTGTTGTTGTCGTGAATTCTTACTACGCTCCATTTATCCAGGGACATGACAGGCTGTTTATGAGTGGGGGCGTATTCGTCGTATTCGACACATGAAATGATTGAGCATGTTTTCAGAATTATTTCACTGCCAACGCAGACTGTGTTCATCATGTGCTTCTCCATACAAAAATGTTGTGTGTTCTATCTCATCAACTTCGCTGACAACAAAGAATGCATTTCTTTCTAATTGAGCCTATTGTCTCCAGGTAGGCTTTACCTCTCAAATTCAGTGTGCCGGTTTGGCTTAGTTGTCTCCACAAAGTGTGAAGTATAGGCCCACTTAACAGGTTTCAGTTTGGGGGTGCAGTCTAAAGCAATATCAGCCATTCTTTTCATATATTGTGTGAGGTGTGAAACAAGTCCCGAGTCTGATGTGTTAAATTTTATATCTGTTTTATTTGTTTTACAGTGGTGATTCTGAAAAGGATGAAGAGCCTGGGACATCTACCGCAGAACAAATGGGGAAGCCCACTGCTTCACCCGAAAAGGCCAGTACTTCAGGAGAGCATAAGCCGTCAAGATCACGATTTCGCTCAAAGACAAGATCCAGATCCCCACTGAGGGAACGCAGTGTATCAAAAGACCGGAGCAGAACAAGATCCAGATCTCCAGTTCAGGGCTGTAGTGTATCAAGAGGCCGGGCCAGAAAAGGATCCAGATGTCTAATTCGGAAACGGCCAAAGCGACGTGGACCTGTCACATCCTGGAAAACAGAGAGCGATCCAGACTCACGTCCAAGCCCAATAAAGTTCATCCCAGCAAGACCCCCTGGACATCAACTGAACTCAAATGGCACATACCCACCACTTGACCTTTTCAAACTATTTTTCAGCAATGATGCAGCTAAAACCCTTTGTCAAAACACTAATAGACAAGCTGCTAAAAACAATAAAGGCAAAAAATATACATGGACTGACATCAATATCCAGGAGATTTTCAAGTATGTGGGACTAACTTTCTTCTTCGCATTGGTGAAACTGAATACCATCCATGATTACTGGAAAAGGAACACCATTTTCAGTGTGCCATTTCCAGCTAACATCATGCCACGGGACCGGTACAGGGTGATTTCTTGGAACATCCACATGAGTGATCCTGAGAAAGATGCAGAGAATGACAAAAAGAAGGGGGCGCCAGATTATGACCGCTTGTTTCGACTCAGGCCACTCATGGACACCATCAAAAATGCCTGCAAAGCTTTTTACCACCCCAGACAGAACCTGTCGGTTGATGAGAAGGTGGCAGCAACAAGGACCCAAGTTGGATTGAAACGGTACATGAAAGGGAAGCAAACCAAGTGCGGTTTCAAACTCTTTGTGCTGGCTGACAGCAGCAATGGCTACACCTTTGACTTTTCTGTATACACTGGGAAGACACTGTTTTCCACAGGCGCTGGACTTGCATATGACTCTATCATGTCCCTGGTAAAGCCAGCACACCTGGGCAGTGGCTTTAATCTGTATGTAGATAAGTTCTACACCAGTCCAAAACTATTCAAGGACCTGTTAAGCCTTAATATCGGAGCATGTGGCTCCTACAGAGACAATAGAAAAGGTTGCCCCCGATCAATTTCAAATGATCCCAGAGGCTCCATCAGGTGGATTCGTGATGGTCCGTTGCTTTTTGTGAAGTGGATGGACACACGAGAGGTCACCATCTGCTCCACTATCCACTCAGCATACTCTGGATGCACAATGAACAGGAGGGTAAAGACTCCCGAAGGCCAGTGGGCCGTGAAATCCATTCCATGCCCGACACCTGTCGTCGACTATAACAAGTACATGGGAGGTTTTGATTTGTCAGACCAGCTGATCCACTACTACTCTGTTCACCACAAGAGCATGCGCTGGTATGGGACATTGTTTTACCACTTCTTGGACATTGCAGCCACAAACAGCTACCTCCTTCACAAGGAAATATGCAGAGAGAAGCAGGAGGAACCCATGACCCACAGGGCCTTCATGGAGGAGCTGACAGCCCAGCTGTGTGGAGTCTCAGTTGCGATCCCTCCTGCCAAGGCCCAGAGCAGCCACCTACCTGTGGCAATCTGTACTCAACAAGATATTAGCAGGAGGGCCTCTTATGGACGGAAGACTTGTATACACTGTAGG
Source organism: Diplodus puntazzo (assembly GCA_963678695.2). Taxonomy (NCBI): domain Eukaryota; kingdom Metazoa; phylum Chordata; class Actinopteri; order Spariformes; family Sparidae; genus Diplodus; species Diplodus puntazzo. The sequence goes on from OZ023163.1 coordinate 21,367,707, forward strand.
CAGACCAGGAAGGTCGGTCAGTCTACACCGTGGAAGTGTAAACAATGTGATGTGGCCCTCTGTCTCATTGCAGACAGGAACTGCTTCGAGGCATGGCACAGTTAGACTTCGGGTTAAAAAAGCGCTGTTTGAAAGTTGAACCAATTCTAATTTATACATGCAAATAATTGTTTGGTATGTTTTTGTTGATGTTCACAATGTTTATTTTTGCACTGCGTGGCAAAAGATGTCAACAATGTTTATTATTCTGTTTGGTTCAAGTAAAATTAACCTAAATTCATTTATGTTTTGTTATGTCTTTTGTCTTCATGGTCACATAAAAGACAAAACCAATTTGTCGTAGGGAAAAAAAATGTGTATTTTGCATTACAGCGTTGTTGCTATACAAGCATTATTCCATAAGTAGATGATGTAAACCAAAAATGGAATACCCAGAGGCCAACACTGAGGCCTCACAATAGTACTACAGTATTCTAGATTCAAACCTTAAATGCAGTCTGATAACCATTACAACATGTCCTCACGTTCCTTTTTAACAATTAATGTGTTTTTAACAATTCTGTAGAATTAAATGGCATTGCAGACCTGAAACGCAACAGAAGCCAGAGAGACAGCTCTTGTCCAGAAAGAGGCCAGATGTCACTTCATGGGTGCAGCATACACAGGATTATTCATGGTGTTTTCAACCCCCTTCAGGTGTCATGCAGGTCAACTTTGCATTGGTCAGCAGAGTTTTAGTATCTTACTGGCAGTTTAAAAATAGAGGCATCCCCCTTTTGGCTCTGCCACTTCACAACCTGCATTAATGTAACTGCAGCTGTGATGGAAACCGACAATGGCACAGCAATAATAACTTTTATAAGCTGTTTAAATAGAATCGCTGTTGTTGGGGTTGTTGCCATTTGCTGTCTCCACACACTCCTGAGGGAAACACCTCTCTCTCTATCTGCTGAAAGCTCTACTATATCCACCAGCTAGGCGTTAACTGCTTCTGTTTTGGAAGTATAGTGGCTTTTTCGTGTCTCTGGGGGATGCCTTTCTGTTCTGCTGAATGCATATTTCAGGAAGACCTTGAGGCGATTTCTTAAATCTTGGCACAAATGTCCCCCCTTGGACTTAAAGAGCATATTGCAGGTTAGACCCCCCCTTACATCAATGTTTAGAAAAATAATGTAGGAATTTTTTTTTTATTAAAAAATATATTTCTACATGCCGTATTTAGGCTTTGGTGGCCGTTTTTGTGATAAAATGTTACTTCCGCATTTGAAAACGCTTGACCGGAAGTGACGTAGGCAGAGGGAGAGCGGTCGATTTGAACAATAGCAAAACAATGGATTCTGGTGCCGGCTCTGACCCCGAGGAAACTTTAAATGTGTACAATTACACATACGACGGACCCCAGCCGTATAACTACGAGCCCGTTGTGCAACACAGAGAGCAGAGAGAGATCAGGGGACGAATTAATGGCCAGAGGCGAGAGATAGAGCTGTGGTGCCAGGAAAATCAGTGGAGAGTAGGGCAGGTGTCTTGGTGAGAGACCGGTGTTAGCTTATACGCATTAGCTACGGATATGAATGCTGTGCACATATAACAATATCGTACGATCATGTATCAGCCAATAAAAACTAGCATTGGTTATCTAATACAGCCCTGAGTATTGACACTTACAGTACCAATACCAGAAACTAAAGAGCTTGTTTACGTCCTGTCTCATACTCGTTAGTAGCGCTTTAACTTACCGTCCACGATAAAGACTGAGAAAAAGGCGAGATAAACACCGTCCTGACACACCTTTTATTTGATAGGTGCTTGTGTGGGAAATGCGACTCCATGTCCACAGCCGAGGAGAGTATGTGCTGCAGGGAGGTAGATGCCTACTGGGCCTTCGTGGACACCGTCACCCCCAAGATAGAAGCGCAGTGCTTAACACAGCACCCAGGGTTTGAGGCGTGCTGCCTTAAGGCATAGATTGGTAATTTTCTGCCTTTCACAAATGTGTCTCAGGTCTGTGCTGCATGTGGGTATCAGCGTTTCTGGCAGAACCAGCCCATGCTGCACCGAAATATGCCAGCCTGCAACCTGTTACTGAGTGGAGCCATCCACTTTTCTGGTTGCATGGCTACCCAGACAATCAGGATGCTGAAGCTGTTTGGGCTTCAGAGCATCAGCACCAGCACCTTCTTCCGCCATCAACGCCTTTACACAATCCCGACGATTGTGCAGGCGTGGCAGAATGAACAGGCAGGGATCATCAAAGACCTGAATGAGATGGGGGGTGGACTGATCCTGTCTGGTGACTGCAGGTAACACACCTCTACTTCTATCAATATAGAAAGCGGTTGAAACAGATTGATATAATTTAATATATCAGATTGTGTGCTTACATGTCTGAATTTAACTGTTTTTGTAATTCATAGGTCAGACTCCCCTGGACATTGTGCCAAATACGGCACATACTCCTTGATTGAGGACAGAATCAACAAGGTGTTAGATCTTCAACTTGTCCAGGTAAGTTAACATTATCAGACACATGAACCACTTGTGTAGTGCAAGATAATGACATCGCTTAATGTTTTACACAGAGCTCAGAGGTCCCAAGTAGTAGCTGGTGTGAGCTAGAGGGTCTTAAGCGCAGCGTAAAATTTCTTGATGAGCAACATATGCATTTGTCAGCCCTCATCACGGACAGAAATCGACAGGTAAAAATGAGAACAGAATGTACCAGTGCCCATTGAAAATCTTGTTGATGACTCTGTTTGAAGCTAAAATTAAATAAAAAATCTTTTTAATGTGTTGTATCCCCTGGTTTAGGTTGCTAAGTGGGTGCGGGAGGAGCTGTGCCCAAAAGGAACCCGTCATTTCTTTGACATTTGGCATATTGGCAAAAGTATGTATCTTGATGAACATAGTTTTGTTTGGGTTGTCTATAATCACATTTTTTTTGTTGGTTTGTTATTTGTTTTTTACATTTTGTGTTTCTGTTTTGAAACAGGTGTAGGGAAGGCTTTGGATGCTGCTTCAAAGGAGAGGGAGTGCGAAAATCTGAAGCTGTGGAGGCCAGCTGTTATAAACCATCTTTACTGGGCTGCTGCTTCCACTCCTGATGGAGATCCAGATGTGATGGAGGCCAAGTGGAAAAGCATGGTCAACCATGTTCAGGACATCCATGAACATGGCACACCTGCATTTCTCAGCTGTGCACATCCACCTCTGGAGGGAGAAGCAAGGAACAAGCAGTGGCTGGAACCAGGTACAACATATTGAATCTTCATTGTTCAATGTGCTTGCTTGTGATTTTAAGATTAAAAAAAATAATTAATAAACATATAGGTAATACAAATCACAGCTAATAATGATTATACAGTCTTGCCTCATCATCAGAACAAAATTTGTGTTTATGCAGGATCAACTGTAGCTGTAAAACTGGAACATGTAGCTACAAGAACAGCACTGGTAAAGGATGTTCGGCAGTTGTCCCCACAGCATCAGACTTTTTCACTGGAGGCCTTCCACTCCCTCATCCTGCACTTTGCACCAAAGCACACTGGCTTCTCCTTCCTTGGGATGTACAGCAGGTAAGTATGTGATTGTAAAAGAATGAGTACGGCTAAAACTATAGGTACAATTCATTGCAGGTATGATGTATTAGACTGCATGAGTTTTAGCTTGGTGTACCCTAGGGCTGCACGATATGAGGAAAATCTGCGATGTGCGATAACACTGTTAAATATTGCGATGACGATATAAGTTGCGATAAATAAACAAATATTGAAGTGTGCATATCAGCTTGATATTAAGCTTTTAGCCAAACTTACAAAATTTCTTGTCTCAAATGGAAAATGTAGGCCTATTTATAACTTTATAACCCTCCTTAGGCTTGTAGGCCTATTTAACATTATTAAGATGACATATAACACGTATATTTTTACTGTACCTAAGACAGAAATGGTACCCGGGAGAAAATTATGGAAAATAATGTGAAGTGCTTTCACTGTGTGCAACTTACATTCGCCATTCGCCGTGATATTAAACCTACAAACATCACGTCTGTTTTTTGTGGCAGCGCTGTAAATCCCGCTGCCGCAGTCCACGGTGCGCATGGTGCGTGTAAATAAAATGATTTTTCTCATTCATTGCGTTTCAGGCAGTCTTTTGCGATGTGTTCATCGCACATGTTCATATTGCGATAACGATGAAAATTCGATTTATTGTGCAGCCCTAGCACACTCTGTCAACGGTGAATGATTTATTCTATTTGAATACTTTGTTCTGTAACATTGCCCTCGGTCACTACACAAGAAAAATTAGGTCCTCAAATTTTCTACATGATGTTTTTACTTTTGGATTTATTCACACGTACAACTTGTGACTTTCTACTTTTCACTACAGACTTCTCTTGGCAGCTTTGCATTTCAACAGCAATGGCAGCAGAGAAGTTGCTCAAACCAGTGATGGTGAGGTGTGTTATGCGGTTCGCTACCCACGGTTTCGCCAAGGTGGCTGGGTAGTTCGCCCTGTCAAGGAAAAGCCATCATATGGTTAGCAGTTTCAGTCAGTTCCTAAATATAATTGTGTCAGTCCATAAAAAAGTGAATGTGATCTACATTTTTTTTATCCTTCCCCCAGCATATGCATCAGCCCTCATGGAATCTCTGAGAGTCGAATACTCCAGGTCACCACAGGCTCTACGAGAGCACAGCACAGTTCTGTCCTCCTCTGCACCTGCACCCCTTTCCAGATCCCTACAGAGAATCAACAAGGATGAGGCTGTTGGCGTGTACCTTGCACAGCATTCAAGATTCAATACAAAACGTTGATGCCCCCACAGAGGCTTGCATACTCAAAGTACACACACAATGTGACTTTCTATATATTTTTTATATATTTGGCACATCTGCATAGAAGTTGCAATTTTGTGTTGTACAGAATGTGCCTAATTTCAACTTTATTTATGAATACAATTTATGAAATTTATGTTTGTTAGCATTCTTAAACTGCTGCTGCATGCAGGGTTAACCATCAAATGCAGATCTGCTTGAGATGTACACACGAAAAATCAGACATTGCTTTTGAATTTTGTTTCAACAGTAGTATTAGTAGTGGTAGGCTCCAGCTTTGTCTCATCTGTTCGCAAACCTTCTGTGAGAATGTCCTTTGGTCTTTGCTGAAACTTTTTGAACCAAAACTGAAGCTTCTTTAAGTCACATCAGCTCTTTGTACACAGATGCAAAATGAAACATACAAGAACACTGTACCTACTGTGAAACATGGATCAGGCTCAGCTATGTTTTGGTTCTGCTTTGATGCACCTGGTACACAGTGTCTTGAATCTGTGCAGGGTTCAATGAAATCTCAGGACTATCAAGTCATTCAGAAGCTAAATGTGTTGCCCAGTGTCACAAAGTCCAGTCTAGGTCACAGGTCAGGGGTCGTCCAACAGGGTAATGACCCAAAACACACAGCAGCTACAAACACCTGGGAATGGCTGCAAATAAAACACTGGACTGTTCTGAAGTAGCTTTTTCTATGAGCCCTGATCTAAATCCTGTTGAACATCTGTGGAAGGAGCTGGAACATGCAGTCGGGAGAAGGAGCAGTTTGCTCACGAGGAGTCTACAGGTGCAGAAGTCACCTGTAGACTCCTCAGAAGAGTTACAGAAATCACCTGACTGCAGTGATTGGCTCAAAAGGTTGTGCAACAAAATATAAAGTTCAGATTAGGTTAAGGGTACCATCATTTTTGTCCAGGTCAATTTCATTATTAATTTCCACAATTTTCTTTTAATGTATCGTTTGTCACCTTTGTCAGTTTCAAGTTATTTCAGTGACAATTGTAGGTTTCTCTTCAACAGGATCAATTTTGTCCACATGTGGAAATGGTCTACAATTTCGAACACAATTTCAGAGAGACACTTGGTAATTGTGATTTGTTTTTTATTATTAATTTCCACCCAAATGAGGCCATTCAAACCCTTTATAATCTCCTCCTTCCTCTGGAAACTGCTTTCTAATGGCAGACACAACACAAGCAGGTAGAGGCTTTCTGATGTGCCTGCCCAGAATGCCATAGGCCCAGCGGACAATCTGCCTGTATGCAGTGTATCGGTATTGCCTGGGGATAGGGACAAAAAATTACTATGGCATCGAAAACTGTGACACAGGTAGTAATGATTTTTTATTTTTTGCATTTAATTGTTTGTTTATATATATATCTGTATAATTTTTATATTTTAACTTCTGTGTTGAGCCATATGAACTTTTGTTCTGTTACACATTTTGTACTAAATGACAATACTGACATACATATAAGCCACTTGTACTTCTTATATGTGTGTGTCTGTGTGTATATACTGTGTGAATTGTCAACATTTTCAGTGTTTGTAAATACTGCAAGGAAGATGCTCATTCTACTTCATACTTATTAAGTCATACAAAGTGATGGTGGTGTATTAGGGTGCATTATTTTGACTGGCGCTCCTAATATTTTGCCCCTGTTGTGTGATTACTGAGTGAACACAATGTTAGAAACACCTTTCAATATACTGCACCGTTTACCATTATTTATAAAACTATTACACACACACACACATATAGTGTTAAGAAAACAGAATAAGTGAAACAACTCAGAGTAATAAATTATTTCTGCCCTAAACCTACTCGTGTCTGCTGGCCTGGAGAGGTCCATGCTCCTGTCTGTAGTGCATGTAGGCTACCTGCAGCACATTAGGATTAAAAAAAGTAAATAAACAGACCTAGACATACAAATTGATATACAAGTTATGATACAACGTATTTTTCCATTTGAAATCACAAAAAAAGTCTTACCTGCTTTATTTTTACATAAGTTCCCTCCTGGGTCTCAATGTTTCCTTGAGTTTCCCCACAACAGGCTGGGCAGTTATTAAAGAGAGACATCAGCTGGCTTTCGCACACAATGAACTTGTCAGCAGCCCTGAATAAAGATAATCACCTATTATTTTGCACTGACGACACAATTTGGTCAAACACATAATCTAAAATCAAAAGAAGTCTTACTTGAGGTCACGGTGAGGGTCCTGCAGAGGCGGATTTGAGAGTTCCTCATCAGATGAGTCACTTCTCATTTCTTCCTCTGGGATCCATGACATGTCTCCAGCAGCTCCCATGAAAACAGAGGACGATTCATCATCGCTGTGCACAGGACTGGGCAGTGGAGTAGATGTTTTTTTCTCAGAGCTTTCTGTCTGAGTTCCCACACTGACCATCTTGGGCTGTGCCTGGACAGCTAGAATAAAAAGAGGTCCTCCTTTATATAATTGTGTAAGTTCATACATTCAGTGGCTGGTTTACTAGATACCCCTGTCCAGCAGTTCTGTCACAGAATGTGTTCACTCAACCCTGCATTATTTTTTCCCCCCTCAAACATTGTACGTAAATGGCATATATAATTACTTCTATATATATGAGTGATGTTACACTTCCTGATGAACGATGAAAAGGTCTGAGGTTGCACTGTGAGCCACGGTGAAGTGCAGGTGCCTGAGGACCTGGTGGAGGGAAAGCCTCTTGCTCTGTGTCCACGTGCGCTGCTGCAGCAGCAGAAATGGCTGTCATCTCTCCCTCCTCATCACTGCCAATGTCTCCTAAATCCTTCAAAATATAACAGATTAAATAAATTATGATGTGTGCACACAGGGTCACTGGGCTAACTGAATCTGACGGTTATAATATTAGCAAACCGAGTGTCTTTGCATAAGACAAGTTCTATAAAAAAAAAAAACGTTGCTAAAGTTAGCTAGCGTTAGCTAGCGTTAGCTGCCATTGCCCGCTTATTAGCTTGGGAGTTGAAAGCTAGCTGCACTCCTCTGCAACAACCTATACAAGTCACATTGCTTCTCATGAATTAAATCATTATGTTGAGTAAGTAGGTAGTTAACAAATCTTAGAAACAAGACTTAGAAACAAGACTTACAGTGCACAGTTCGCGTTTACGCCGAGCTGAGTCTCTGCCTGATCCGTGACCGGGTCTCCCGCCGGCGGCGGCGGCAGGATGAAGCTGTGAGAACCGAAGGCACCGCGCCGGGTGTGAGTCGCACCTGGTTCTGGCTTCGGCATCCCACGTTGAACTCCAACAGGTCACTTGGATGATAATCCTCCGGTCTGAAGTGAGCGCCACACACGACCGCGTTTTTTGTAGCTGACGCAGAGGAGAAGTCTCGTCTCTTCAGCTGCACAAAACGGACCCAGGCACGGAAAATAGCACCGTTTTTTTTCCTGTTAGGAAACCGGTGGACTCGGTGTCCTGACAGGCTGGAGTTTGTGCAACCTCCACAAACGCAATAATTTACCATGCTGATAGTAAATTAACGCAATCCAAAACTAATGACAATACACTGACTCACTACAACACAACCGCTCTGACTGATAACGTACCTACTCCTACACTGAGCTCTGGCAGCTGCTAGCATATAACTCCCTCTCGTTACGTAATATGACGCGATGTTGAAAAAAAAACACATTTTTTGGCGCTTTGCTCAAAACTGTCACTTTTCGGTTAAATATCTCCCCTAACGTCTTGAATAGCATTTTAAATCCTCAATCAACTTTTCAAAAGGTAATTTTTGGACCAGATTACATATGCATTTTGTAAAGAATTTAACCTGCAATATGCTCTTTAATAGATTTTGGTGGTCATTGTGGCCTTGCAAACATATTTTTGGATTTAACTCAAGAATTCAGATGCTGCTTCTGAATAAAGTTCCCAGGATGTATATCCCAATGGTCAAAGGGTCAACTTCTCTTTGACATCATGATGTTTCACAGAAACACTTTTCTGGCCATTATTTAACAGCGTGACTCTGGAACAGAAGGGAAGATTGTGACCATATTTCACATTGGGTCAGATACTTTAATTAGTTGGTACTGGATTAATTGGTGTCCAGTTTTAAACTGTGGTGGTTGTATTGAGCTGGAGGGTTGAAGAAGTGTGTGTGTGAAGCATCTGCAATTTAGAATTTGCAGTTTCTTGGCAGCAACATCCATATTTAAGGCATTTTGGTGCCATTAGCTTACTGATTTAGCTGATTATGAGCTCCAGGTGGTTGTTGGTTCACCATTTAACAAACTTTCTATCAGTCCTTGTATTCCCCTATCTATTGTAGTCTATTCATCCCAGAGTATTGTCTATTGTAGACCCCTGTTAAAATTGTCCTCAAGTGAAGGCTGCATGTTTCTTACTGAAAATAATTCACTGATTTATAAATGTAAAAAAAAACCCTCCAATAACTACACTACCTGGCTTTTATTCAATTCCTTCCAAGTCATCACTACACATACATACATGCTGTATTATATGAATCTGGACAGACGTGTTTGTCAGCTGCAACTGGACTGGTTGGAAGAGGCATACAACTGCAAGTAGTTCTTTTAGTTACAGCTTTTATTGCTCCAAACTGACAGAGCTGAAAACAACTTTATGAAGGCGGTGATAGAGACCCTGAACAGTAAAATTGCAACACCGGAAACTGAAACAGTGAAGTTTGAAATGAGTATAGCAGCCTTAAAGAATAGGTTCACCCAAAAAAGGAAAATTCAGCCATTATCTACTCATCTCCTTGCCAGTGGAAATTCGTGTGAAGTTTCCTAGTCCACAAAACTGGAGCTTCACAGCAAAACAGTATGTTGCTCCAACAAATTGTCTGGTGTAGTTAATCCAACCCTCTGAGAGTCCTGCGATCTCAAATTGATTTAAGAAGACGCATATACACCCCGAACGTGGTCAAACTTCAGACGAGATTATCTTAGCAGCAAAAATGAAGATCTAGGCTTTTAAAAGGGTGTAAAGAACACCACCTTCTAAATTAATTTGAGATCTGCAGACTTGGATTATCGCATACAAACTAAAATTGGAGCCATCTGAATTCCCATTTTTAGGTGAACTTGTCCTTTACGTTTTATGTCTTTTGCACTGCGTGGACACTGTTGTCACCTAAACAAACACAATTTATGTGTGAACTGGCCACGGTGGGATATTTCCTTCAGGGTTTTTTTTTGTCATACCTGATAGAAAAAGCAGGTTTCATCCCAAAGGGTTGATTCTGCCTGCTCAGGATCATTGTGGTCACAGAGGGGGCTGCTGCAAATGGAGTGACATTGCCACCCAAAGGCAGCTCTTGGTTGGAGTGCGTCAGAGGTATTATGGGATCAAGTATCATTTACCACATACACAAACGAACACTGGCACATAGAAAAACCCCTCTGTACCTCAACAAGAGGGAAAATGTGAGGGTGCTGACTGACTGAGGCTTGTCACTGAACTCTCTAAGGTGTGAAATCCTCATGTGTCCACAGATATGAAAACACACAAACAAAAATAGAGATGGCTCTTATCCAGTAAAATCTAATCCTTAGAGTGCACACACACCTGCAGATACAGATTAGTGTAAACACATTCATGTGTGTATTCTGACACCCTGTCTCAGAAATAGCCTGTAATGCCCAGAGACACACTGGTCCACATAAAGCTCTCTGTCTGCGGGACTGCAACATGTCAGTTCCCGATCGAGTGTTCAGGATATCAGGAAGAAGGAAAACTTTTATTTTCCAGGTTGTACTTTTGGAGATCTGCTGGTTTGGCTCAGCTGGTGAGTAATTCAGGAGAACTAAAACAAAAAAAAATTAAGATGAATGACACCCCACACACAGTGACAGCAGTGACTCACTCTATTTGAAAATGAAAACACCCTCAGTTCACCTATTGTTTTAACACTGAGTCACCAGGGGCAATAACAAGACTAACCGGCAGCCTCAAGCTCCTTTTCTTCTGTCCTGTTCTAACCGCAGTTTCTCCTCCCTCGGGCTCCCTGTATGTCACCTTTCTCTCGCCGATTACCCTGAACTGTCTTCTTTGTGATGACGTGTCTGCTGCTTTCTCTCTCGACATTGTTCCTCCATCTCCATCTCCGTTTTCTTTTGTTTTTTGCTTTTTAAATTTGAATGAGGCAGTGCAACAGGAACCACAGTTTTGTGTCTTTTGGGTTTTGTATTTGTCAGAAAACAAAAGTGAATGCGGCATGAGCTCAGGATTCATCTGTGCAGGTTTTCTACCAAGGCGTCCTTAGAAAATTCACATGTTGATTAATCTGGTTCCAAGAGGATTTTGTCCATCACTGACACTGGCTGAAACACTGTCTGTTCAAAGTGAATGAAATTATCCTTGTGCATTGTTTTTTTTTCTTTGCCACTATACCAAATTTGAACCTAACCAAAACTCCCAAAACAAGCTATGAATTGAACCGTGACTTGTACTGTTACACCACTTTTGTTGAGAGATAAAACATGTTTGTTAGTAAAATGTACCTTTTGTTAATGTATTTTTATGGACAGACTCAGGATAAGCTTCTGCCCTTTACATTGAGAGGCAGATGGAATCATGTGATCATCAAATTCTAGCTGCCAGGCTTCAAGCGATGCTCTTGTGGCTGAACACGCAGGCGTTGAACCATTCAGTGTCCTGTGAGGATCTACTGGCAGCTACGCCGTGGTTTAAATGTGACAACCAGCGAGATGAGTGATTGCTCGTGAGCACATTGGTTGAAGTCAGCCTGTGACTGACTGTGACTGACTAATGGTTTGTCCAATCACCTGCCAAGTCTTTTGGCAAACACGTTTCTAGCTGCTCATTTCCAAATGGTTTTACGAAACAAACCATCTGGCCCGTCAGGTTGTTGTTTTTATAATTATTATTACAAATTACATTACCTTCCCCCAATATACGACAGCATCTTATCTGGGATTTAAAGAAAATAAAATGGTTACGATTTGGCTTTAATATATTTCAGTTCTTTGCATTTGTTCAAAGGAGACGAACACTGAAAACCTGCCTAGTGTCCAGACTTCACTGTCTGAGGTTTCACTGAAAGACAGTGAGCTGACATTAGGTGTTCTGGCCACAGACACATTTCAAACGAGCCTCGGGCTCTTGGCTTCGATCGACAGTCCAGTGTTAGATTCTCAGAGGTCAGACTCTGGTTTTTCCATCTGTGTCAGAGCTAACAGCCACGGTCGATGTGCAGGGGGCAGTTTGCTGCCCATTCGTCCATTTGGTTTATTCAAGCTGCACAGGTGTCCAGGTGTGATTATGATTCCCGAGATCACCATGGTGATGAGGGGCTTCTGCTCAGCTGGACCTTTTGGGCTTCATATACACAGGCGCCAAAAGAGTAAATGATTCTTTAACCCTGTGCTAATCCACTTGATCTTCATGTGCACACTTAAGGCAGACCTGTAGCTTCCAGTAAGAACTTGTTTGTGGGGTTTATCTGCCTTGGGAGCAGTTTACATTATGTGTGTTTTTAGGAAGAACTGCATATTTAGTGATCTATACTTAAAGGAAAGTATGTATGTTTAGAAATGTAAGTATTTACTTTCTTGCTGGGGTTAGCAGAAATGCCAGTTAACCCCAGCAGCCGGACAGGTTAGCTTGGGTAAGTAAATAGGTAACTAAATGTAAACTGCCACCAGCATCAAAAGCCAAGGCAGTCACAAAGATAAATGTTTTCCATTTACCTTTATGCAAGTCATGGCTATGTTGAAACTTGACATTTCTTCATGTTGCAACTTTACATTTCTTTAAGTTCATTTTTCTATGTTGTGGCAACGCTGCACTTATGGCGTGGTTAAGCCAGGCGCAAGATCCACTTGTTAGCACCACGTTTTCCCATAAAATCCCTGCTTTGGCTGCCAGAAACAGGGCTTGACATGTCGTCAACAAGAGATATTTCCCAAAAAGAGTTGTATTTATATCACAGAATTCCACAGAAACATGTTTTGAATTATGTTAAGGCTGCATTTCCTGGAAACAAGGATGTCATCTCATCACGTTCCCAGGAAACATAGACACAAAGTTGTTATCGGAATTTTGTCACATGATAGTAAGTAGCGGTTGAATTTCCTTGAAGTAACTGATCCATCTAAATAAAACTAATTCTATCAATAACAAGGTCAATCCTGCATTCTCTCTACCTGCTTATTGCTCTTTAAGGTCACACGGAGCTGAAGGAGGAGCGAATGTACAGATGAGGAACATTACATTCAAACATTTGAAGGTTTCACTTTGGACTAGATGTCCTTGGATTTACCTTAGTTTTTATACAATTACTTTCCTGAACATAAACTACTTGGGTCTGTGCAGACCAAGCGCATACCTGGTAATGTTTTGTGTTTTTTGTGCAGTTTGTTGATCATTTCAACCCACTCCCTGTCTGTCAGTCTCTCTGACCTCCTGTGAATCAGCAGCTTGGATCCATCCCATACACAGGCTCAATTAGTGCGACATGACCGAATGTTTTGGTGCTGGTCTGTCAACAAATTATTTTTACTTTACTTGTTGTTTTGCGGTTTATGATAATGATAATCCTTTGAGAGGCAGCAGTACAAATATACTCTTGTAGATTTGTTCCATTGGAAAATATCTACATCGCATACGTCAAGTAAAATGAAGTTCTCCACTTCGGTTCATTTATTGTGTTGTTTCCTCTGCTTTTTCCATTTTCATTCATTACTGTCCTCATTCCTGTTTCTCTCACACTAAATCACCGGCAATTATTCGATATGGTCTTGTTATGTGTTTTGTTTTCACACACACACACACACACACGGCAGAGTGCTCCTTAGTCATTGCCGGATCTGTGCAAATTGTTAGAAATGTCGAGCTGCATTAATGTGGTGTGCCAGTTATCTCTCTCCAACAGTCTAACATCGATGTTAGCTTCTCCAATAAGCTTATATTGATGTTAGCCTCTCTAAAAGGTGCAATATGTGAGCCGTTTGGAGTTTAACATCAATACTAGTCTGTTGGAGAAGCTAACATTGATGTTAGCCTGTTGGAGAAGCTAACATCAACAACAGCCTATTGGAGAGGCTAACATCAGTGACAACCTATTTGAGAGGCTAACATCAATTGCAGCCTGTTGGAGACGCTAACATTGATGTTAGCGTCTCCAACAGGCTGTCACTGATTATAGCCTGTCATGCAGAATCATGTTAAAAGCTATGGTGTAGGTTTTTCTGTGACTGTAGCTTACCTGTCTTGCAGCAGGATCAGGCATTCCCCTGGTAAAAATGCATCGATAGTTAGTTAGTAAGCCTAATAAGGGAATCGTTCATAATTTTGCAGCTTGTCTAGTTCCGAAGCTCTGAACTGACCTACAGGTTTGAAAAACCTGTCAGTTCTGCAATAAAAAAATCATATCCTTACATAAGGGATTGTTTTCCTAAAGGCATCCAGGAAACATATTTCTGTAATACCAAAAACCTTAAATGCCATCCAAAAAAGGGGTAAGATAAGTGACTTGTGACATTTGTTTTTGCTCGGAAATCATTTGAATGGAAAATAAACAAAGCAATAAAGGTGTTTCAAGCGCCTCATCGAGCAACTTATTTGGCTTTCTCATTCAGAAAAACACTGTGGGAATCCTTTCTCAACTAACATTCAAATGACACTTCCCTGCCAGGTTTTATAGCCTCAGACCCTCATTCAGAAAAAAAAGAGGGTTTGAATGGATGTCATGAGACATAAGGGGAGCAGGGGTAGGATTCAAAGAAAGAGCAGCGTGAATGTTATTGACTGTTGTTGGACTGATTTAGCATGAGAGCTCTGTATGAAACATCGGTTCATATACAGACACAAGTAGGTGGTCTGGGACATGTGTGAACTACTCCTCTCACTTCCCCCAACTCTGTCGATTATAAATACTTACAGTAGGTCCTTTAATGGTATGTACAGGTTCTGGTCCTTAGTGCACACTAGGATTAGACCAGTGAGGGTTTTGTAAGGGTACCTGTGCTGTTTCTTAAACAATATATATAATAAGTTGACGTTCTTCACTTATTGAATATACCTCACAAACCATTCCTAAAAGCAACACATTTTTCCTTGTTTGTTATTGTTGTCCATTTCAGTTTTATATCTCATTTATAGCTGGTGTTTTTTGTAGGTGCTACTGGGTATAATTTATAATACATACATTTTTGCTCTTAAATTTAATTTGATTTGATGAAGACATGACTGACATCCTGCTTTAAGTCTGGCAGAGCACCGAAGTCGTGCTTGCATAA
The DNA here is from genome assembly GCA_963678695.2 of Diplodus puntazzo. Classification (NCBI taxonomy): domain Eukaryota; kingdom Metazoa; phylum Chordata; class Actinopteri; order Spariformes; family Sparidae; genus Diplodus; species Diplodus puntazzo. The sequence continues at coordinate 21,382,803 of OZ023163.1, forward strand.
GTTGACTGGCATCAGTTTTTTTCATACTTTGACGTAACATTCATCGGTTTTCCATTTTCACATCATAGTTTGAAGTAGTTACTAGTTACTTCAACTGGCACAGTGTGCTTTGTAGTAACAGTATCTACCATTCAGTTGTGTAGGCCTGTACAGGCTACACAACATCGTCAGACATCGTCAAGTTCATAAGCAACAAGGTCAGTTTTACACTCTTCCAAGAGTGTAAAAACGAGGCACAGTGACCTAACATTAGCTAAACTCTAACAATACGTCTATGGTTGGTGCTGTATTGAGTGACTAGCTAACATCACCAATGGTCATCTAGAAGCACTAAGGGCCCTGTTTAGACAGCGCAGAGCGTTAGTGTGTTCAGTGTGTGTACAAGTCCATTTTGCTGGTTAAAACGGCGGATAATCTGTGCACAGCTTGCAGCACACGGCATTAAAAGGGTGGTGTTTAGACTCTGAATAAGTCAAGGGTGTGTTTCGGGTGGAGCATAAATCAAACCAATCAGAGCGTTTTCTCCCATTCACTTTAAGAGCCAGGTGTGCCAGGGCCCGACACATATTAAACAGTGGTCTTCACTGAGGGATCCCCTGCTGCTGGACCACCTGCCCCGCCATTTCACAATCAGCAACAACTCTGTTTGACTGCATACGGAAAACTGACATTAAACGGAGGAGGAGGAGGAGGAGTGCTGCTGTGTCCCTCTGTGTGTGCAGATCTCAGTCCGTAGATCAGGAGGGACCGGTCATAAAAAGTGACATTACCTGCAGCGATCCTCCAGCAGCAGAGAGGATACATCTATCTTTCTTTCTCATGGTAATGTTTAAAATGACTGAAAGCATACTCAAATTAAATCATAAAGTCAGGGTGCATTTACGGTGTATTTACATCTAATGCGTCCTTTAAATAGCAGGAGACAGGCTTTTGACTTTAGACTTCTTAGCTTTTCGTCGGTCTACGGCACAGTCAATTTCTGGGGCCTCAAGATCGCAACCTGCCATCAGCGCGCCTGATCACACCTCACTTTAAGACCAACGCGCCCCCGTAGGCGCACAATTGGGCACAAGCACATAATGCTAATAAGAAAATGTGTCCGCTATGCTTGAAAAATGCAACTGCCTTGTTTGAAACTAGCAGTGACACTTGTGCTGCGCTGCTTTGTGCCAAGTGCAAGTTATAGCTCTAAATGTACAAAGGAATGTTAACAGAGTTAACTGTGAGAAGTGAAGTAAGTAGCCTGATTTTCAGAGCTTAGGTAACATTAGGTGGCCCTGGCTCCAGCAAATCTTTGGTATTGTTGTCTTATAAGACTGTGCTCTAAATGGTCATTATTGTTTCTGTTATTTTCCACCAACTTTTAAGCGGGTATTAGAAGTGATAAACACCTTGATTAGGTCTGTATGTCTGTCATGAATACTGTGAATTCTCAGTTTGATAGCTCATCATCCCTCATATATTCAGTTTCTTTCCCACTCAGCACAGCAACTTTTTTTATGCTTAGTTTGTCCAGTGATTAATGTGTTAGTCACAGATGTTTTGCAACTTTTATGTCGCTCCTCAGGAAACTTGATCACTCTAGGCTGTATCGAAGACCCCGAATGTGCATATTTTCAGTCAGTGTGCTGCATTTTGTGGTATTGCTCACTGGGCTTACTGGTGAGCCATGAAACAATAAAGACGGACATTTTTTGCAGTTTGATTCAGTTTGACTTTTGTGGCTGAGTGACCAAAAATGGACATTTGAATCAAATCTGAATTCTATTTGAAATTTTAAAATACTATTGTGAAATTTCTAAAACATTGTAATGACAGCTAAATTGGGAGATTAAAAGATTTGCTATCTCATACAACTGTCACTGTGAAGGCAGGATGTTTAATCAGAAGCTGCAGGATGGAACCAAAATCCATCCATCCATCCATTATCTATAGCTGCCACCCTTTAGAGAGCGCAGGGAGCTGGAGGCTTGAGCCAATCCCAACTGATACGGGCGACAGGTGAGGTCACCATGGAAAGGTTGCCAATTTATCACAGGGACAAACAAGCCTTCACGCTCACATTCATGTCCACAGGTAATTTAGAGGTACCAGTTAACTCACCTGAACTGTGGGAGAAAACCCAGAACACGTGGAGGAAAATCCACAAAAAGGCCCCAGCCAGGTGGTTAGATTTATACAATAGTTAGATACCAGATGCAAAGATTGTGATGCTCGCCGCCAATGAGAACTGCTCGCCCGGCTCATACACAAAAAACGTTTCCTGGCTTCTGCTTTTACATCGTGGTTATGCGGCCCATTGAATATGCTGGCCCCTATGCTTTAATGATAGAAAGAGTCGTAATCAGCCTTGTTTGCAGTTCTTGATGTTCTGTTAGTAGTTTTACTTAGGGCTGTCAGTTTAACGCGTTAATTAGATTAATTAATTACACTGCAAATTAACGCGTTATAAAAATTAACGCAATTAATTCTGAGATTCTGAGTGGCAATTTAATGCGCGAGCATTTTAAATTTGGCCCATTGAATGACCCGTAGGCTACTTGGCAGTGGCACGTCACTTCCCACCTGCGTCGCCAGTAGGGCTGTAACTAATCGAAGCTGAAATGGCGACACTCAGATCCACGAACCTGTCTCGCTCTGTGAGAAGGCAGAATCGTAACACAACTTCCAATCCAGATCAGCCCTATGAGCTGTAACCACATTAACACCGCAGCGGTCGTTCGCCAATTCTCCACCTTTGTTCGTTCACACAGACTGAAACATTGCTGTAAAGACGAACCGCTGCGTAATTTACACAGAAAGCGCCGCTGCGGCTCCTAAAGAGACGTGACGGTACACGTCATGATGATGACGTGTGTGTGTTTTCAAGGGGTTTCCCCGGTGTCTCCCCTGTCACTCAAAACCGACGGAGGCTGTCTTCCGGGGTAAAGTTCACTGAAGTCTCGGTCCGGAGGGCTGACCGTCGCTGAGATTTTTTTTCATCAGAAACACTCGGTGAGGTAAAGTGTTTTTGCATGGCAGAAATGTGACGAGGAGTCTGTAGGACGGGCGGGAGGAAGGACGCTTCTCCACTTACAGCTGTGGTATTTTTAACTTGTTCCCAAAGACAGTTACAGTTACTATGCTACCTTAGTTTGGTTCTGTAACGTTGTTTTGTGGGACATTTCTCTGTATTAAGTTGAGTGAGGGATCTGTGCAGTTAACAGACCATCAGATAGACACGCCCTCCACAATACTGCACCTCTGATACCATCAGACAAGTATCATATACATAAGTTATTGAAATGTTACATAAATAAAATGTTTAATTTAGAAAGAAAAAAAAATCGAGGATTGTATCGAACCGTGAGTCAAAAATCGTGATACAAACCGAATCGTGAGTTTGGTGTATTGTTACAGCCCGAGTCGCTAGTCAAAGCAGGATGACAACAGACATGGACGCGACTCAGGGGAGCGAGGCGAGCACATCATTGCTCGGGCCTTTGAACGGCAAGTTCTTCTCTTCTTAGTGTATTCAATTGATTAGTCACGCAATACACTTTTGTAATGTCCTAGAATTCGAATTCTGTATTTGGGTACCTTTAGCAGATATGAGATTAAAATGCGATTAATTAGATTAATTAATTACAAATCCTGTAATTAATTAGATTAATTTTTTTAATCGCCTGACAGCCCTAGTTTTACTATTGTAGTTTCACTCTTTTTATAATGGTGGTCTATGGGGAAAATAGTTTTTGGGCCGCAGCGCAATTTTTTGCGGCAATACCACGAGTGGCCACCGAGCCAGATTGGAAGCAACGCTGAGCAGCACCCTCCGGGACCTGGTTTGCACATGAAACCTTCTTGCTCTGAGGCTACGGGGCTAATCACAGCTGCACGGTGCCATCCTCATCTTAGAACAACTAGTTGAAATTGCCCACCATTTCTTCTCAAACCCTGATCTGTTTTCAGGCAGTCACAAAATGATACCAAGGTGACAGCAGTACTAACAGCCTCCATCTGCCACCAGATGATGACGCCCTCGCTGTTGCTTTATTATGCTGGCTGGGAGAGGATGGCTCACTAGGTCTTCGATAATAAAATCTGATGACGCACATGCTTGGCATCGGGAAGCTGCAGTGCTTTCTCACTTTCAGCTCTTTTGTCTCTAATTTTGTCCATTTTAGTTTTTTTTTTCTTCCCCCAAGACGATGGAAAGATGATAGGTACTCCCTTCTAATCCTTCTAGTCTCTCATAGGAGAAAGTGAGAGGAGAGCTGTGTGAGTGTATGAGCCCATAAGCCACTGGGTGTGGAAAAAATGACAGAGCAGCTGAACGTATGAGTGTTATGAGTGCAGAAAACAAGTTAGAGATTATATCCCAGGGAGAGACTGTGACTGTGGTTTTATGAGTGACTCCATCAGGCTCTGATGATGCGATTGTAGCAGTGCAGGGAGCGAGCTGAGAGTCAGTGCAGTGCTGTCACTTCATCACATCACCACTCACACGCCGTCGCTGTGTGCTGACAGACAGAGAACTGTAGTCAGACCGAGGTAGAAAGAAAAAGCAAAGGACCACAAGATGAATAAGAAATGCTCATCTCACCCCTCGGGCTCATCGCTTTGTTCTTTCGTGCCAAACAATAACCTATAAACTTTCATCTCTAAGCCTCTGGCTTGGCTGGTGTCACAATCAGATGTTAACCACTCACATGTGGTGCTTAATTGTGTTGTTCGCATGTTGTGCAGCCACAAACTCAAACAGCCCAGCTTCTTGTGTTTTCCAGGCCGGATTTCGTGCAAGCAGATGAGTCGTGTCACTTAGACGGCATTAAATCTATTAGCTGGGGCTGTCTCATGTACTGCTGTAATTGCCGTTTATGCACACACACACACACACACACACACACACACACACACACACGCACACACACACACACACACACACGCACACACACGCACACACACACACACACGTGCGCGCAATGGTGGGGTTGGGTTGGTTTATTGTGTCATAAGTGCGAACACGGCCTCAGATCCGCTCCAGTTATGTTGCGACACACAGGCAAGCCTCCAAAGAGAGAAAAAGGGAAAGAAAATAGTGAAGTAGGATTGTAACTACCAGTTATTTTCAATACTAATCGTTTTTTGGTTGTTTTACCGCTAAATGTCAAATTCCCTGAGGCCTCCAACCTTAAAGATATTAAGTTTACAATGTTACATAACAGAAAAAAGTTTTTGGGGGGTTGATAAATGACTTATGGGTCAGCCATAGCAGTTGATTTTGTGTCAGTTCAACTAATTAATCAGCTAATCTTCTGGACAAAGAGAACTAATTTAAGGAAAGATAGGAGGTGAAAGAGCATGGCAGCATGTATGAAAGGGGTTGTCCTTTCCTGCAAATAGTAAAAAAAAAAAAAATGTAAATGTCAGTGGTTGACTCACTCTCTTTCCCCCCTCTGTTTAGCTGACACTTTCTCCGCATGTGTAATCGCTCACAGGACTTGATGTTTGGCCGGTGCTGCGTCTCATGTGCAGCTCTGCAACTGGACTCCGTTTCTCTTAATTCAATAAACAGCCACCCATCTGTGGGAAAGTACCGTCTGATCTACCATTGGTTTTTTTTGTTTTGATGAAACGATCCCAGCGGTGCAAAATGAGCAGAACAGAAGAAACGTCGCTATCAACTCATTGATTAGCTGTAAACACCCTCATAGTGTTGTTTTAGGGTGAAACTCTCGCCAAAAAGCAATCGAGGCTTTATTTGTGATTGAATATGAGTCAAACCTTCGTGTAAATGCATAATTACGACGAAAGAGGCATTTTTAAGATTTACCGTAGTTTTGTTTTCGGGCAAGCTAATTTTCAATGGAGTGCATGGGCACTTTGTTTCTAAAAAAACAAAGCACACAGAAAATGTACTGTACAACAACACCTGCTTAGCACAAAACTGTAGAGGGACACATTTGGAGACTAGCCAATATTGAACTTGCATCCATCAGCTGGCACGAAACATGATTGTAAATGAATACCAATGATGCTCTTTACCTGCAGGGTGTGTAAATAAGCAACAATACCGCCGACATATTGAGACTGTAAAGTCTACTGTAAAAGCGCATGTCAGTTTAGTGTTCCCAGCTTGTTTCTATGGTTTAAATTTAATAATAAATAATAATAATAAAACTGTGAACCTGTGAAGTTTTTAGGGCTCACTAGGGAAAAGGCAACGGTCTCTTTGTTGAATTGCAAAAGTTTATCACAACAAAATTAAAACTTTTCACTTTGACATACATGGATGATCCTGATAATAAAGGGACAGTTCACCCCAACATCAAAAATGTATATTTCCCTCTTACTGTCAACCAGGAAACTCCCTTAAATCACTTTGTAACTGTAATTGACCTGTGTCACGTATGGCATAAGTCCAGGGCTGTTCGTTGGAAGCTGCTGGTGAAAGTACAGTACATCAGAACATTTTTTAGCGGTTATTTTAGCAATAAGTAAAAAATGTACAGAGTTGTAGAGGGAAAACCAGAAACTTTTTTCATGGTCCAGTTTCGGCCAAATCACCGGATAAAGAGTTTTATACAGTTCTGCTCGAGGTCTGTTCACGAGCAGCACGCTCCTCTGGTGATGTGGCAGCGTCATGAAATCCATGATTGGACAAAACATTTGCATATGCTGCTGAGTGAAGAATGAGCCATCACCATTCTTAATGATTTTCCAGGAAGTTACACACTCTAAAATACCATTAAAAATAGCTTAAAAACATCTTTTTGGCCACCGACGCTGGTGTAAATGTGAGATGTGGAGCACATATGTGATAAAAACACTAAAACAGCAGTTCTGACTTCCTGGGAGCTTTAAGGATGTGTATGTTTTGTTTGTATTTCTTTTTTGTAGTGTGCCGATGCAACAAATTTATGTTTAGCATCCAAGCAGAAGAGATAAAATAAGCAAAGCAGTACTGAACATAAGTATGATGATATAAATAATGACTAATAATAAACACTAAGGGTGTGAATATGCTGAGAAAGAAAGCTCAAATTCTTTTCACATACCTGTAAACTGTCTCAGTGTAATCTAGTGTCAAAGCCCTCTGTCAGCTGATAACATCACCAGTAAGTGGCGCTGTGTCCAGTTTGTACTTTCCTCATATTGTCGCTTTGTTATCGCTCATTCCAAAAAGATGGTGTGTGTTTTCAGCTCATTGCTTTCTGTCGCAGGATGGCTGACAACAGCAGGTTTTTATTATTCTTCCTGATGGGTTCAAACTATTCGTCTGTTTTATTAGATTTCACCTTTAATAACCAGAACTCTTGAGAAAAAAAAAAAAGCTGGGTCAGCGTGTATATCAGCATGCGCATAGCTTTCAGCGAGATGACAGACAGATGTGTTCTGGAAAAGACATCATGCTCAAACTTTGTCAGCACACACTACTGCCTACGGGCTGATGAAGTCAGTGCATGACCTTAACATGCAGACGCAGTTATTTTGTCTTTCTAACATGAAAGTAGGCGATCTTGAGAGGAGGCAGAAGTGTGTTTTCCTGATCCTTGTTTACACACAGCGTGGCTGCTGCTGTTGCATTTCTCAGAAACAAGTGTTCATCGTGCCTCAATGCCAGGGAAAATAAGGATGGCCAGTAACTTTCCACAAACGTGAGACACAGAGCTTGATAGTGAAAAATATTCAAACTGTATTCATTGGAAAGTCAGATACGAAAATGTACTCCAGCTGTGGAAATGTATTCCAGTAAGTGGAACAACAGCAGAGCTTGAAGAGTGTTTGAAGTCATTGTCTCACCTCTCACAACAAATCCAGTTGACCTTTAGATGAAAAGATGAAGGAAGGTGGAGTCAAAAGTTACATTATTTATATCAATATTAGGTTTTGGCCTTGTATCCACTTGGCATAGAAACTGCCTGTCAAACTCTACTTCCCGCCCTGCATGTGCTGTGCTGTGCTGGACTTTAGTCATCAGAAAAAGATCAGACCGAATGTTCAAAAAGTCTAAATGTCTCCTGAGAACAAAACATTTGCATTTACGTGCAGCATATATCCCGCAGAAGATGAAACTAGCAGTTGTGTGACACACTTGCTCTCCATACCCTGACCTTTTCCATGCAGTCCTCCCAGAGGAAAGTGAGCATCAAGAGCACGCTGACCTACTTATTTTTTCGAGTTTTCAGACATCAGCAGACCAGTAATCGTCCTGGCAGTGGATAGCGACACTGACACTGATGAATTTGATCACTTTTTACTTCACTGTATAAACATCTGTTAGAGGTGAGGAGAGAGAGAGATTTGGTCATGAACAAACAATCACACCTGATTTTATTCAGAAAGCATGCTGTAAATATGGAAATCTTCTTAAAGGAATAGTTCAACATCAAGCTAATAGTACTGTTTTTAGAATATACGACATTGGTGACGTCAAAGTACAGCTGTGGGACAGAAAACTTCTCTAAATTTAGACTAAATTAGATTTGGATAAATATTTTGTCAAAGCTGATTTTATAGGAAAGGTTAAACATTTTATGAAATATGCTTATTCAGTTTCTTGCTGAAAGCTAGATGACAAGCCAGGAGACTGTTTGCTTAGCTTAGCATTAAGACTGAAAACAGAGCTAACGGCTAGGCTGGCTTTGTGCTGTCATCACCTTGGCATTGCCAGGCAGCCAGCGGAGACTCGTGGCCACAAACCTCTCAGCACAAATCCCCCTGTTAAACCACATCTCGTTATTTTACTCTGTGGTTTTAACTGGTGCAAATTGGTGAGGTTTAGAAGTGCTCTGTCACTTTCTTGACAAATTCGTGTCATCCGTTCCCTCCTGTTTTCAGTGCTAGGCTAAGCTAACCCGACTGCTGGCTGTAACACCACATTTATCACACAGACAGATGTCACAGTGGCAGCACAGTCAATCTTCTCACCTAATGCTCATGTAAAATGTGAGTAAGGGAATTTCCTGAAATGTCAAACCGTTCCTTGAAGAGAACAAGTTACATTTTATCCTTCAGTGACCAAAGTGATTTTATCTGCATGCTAGACACTCGGGGGAATGACGCTGCAGCAGGATCACACATGCGTCAGATATAACAAGATTACATCATCCCCTTCAGTGACATCATCCCAACTAGTCTGTAATAATGACATCATCCTCTTGGTATGCAGTCCCTCCACCTCACCCCCCCCCCGAAGATTTCTTTCTCCTGTGCAGTATCTAATTAATTATTCATGAGCGGCTTCCCTGTTTGAGTTGCCGAGACATTTTTACACCGCAGCCTCTGTTTGATAGACTTAAAAAGTTGATGCAGTGTTTAAAGCTTTACTCATCTACTGCAGTGATGAGACTGTTGCTCTGCTTTCAAATCATCCGCCCTAAAGCAATGATGAGGTGGGAATAATGATAATGAGCTGATGTGCTGTTGGCACAATACTAAGATGTTCTAACTCCTACTATATAAATAAGGGTAAAATTGTTTTTTTAAATACATTTTGTGGTGATGACATTCAAAGGACCAACATGGATGATATTTATTATATGTTTTTTGTCTTTGTTTTTTTAAATTATTAATTTCAAAGGTCAAGTATGCTGACTCCTACAAGGAATTTAATTCTGGTTGTCAGTTTATTGGCTTTACAGCAAGCAGATGCAAGCGGCTAAGATGCTGGGATATCCGTCTTGCATATAATTGTCATTGATTATATCCATTAATTATGTCCACACTGGCTCTGTAACCCTCACTTCATTATATCGTGAATGCAATAAGTGATGTTAGAACTTTAAAAATATGAATAAAGATAACAGCAAGACACGTAAATAGAAAATAAAAGATAGGCAATAAGATATGAAAAGATATTATAAAAACTAGAATGGCACTCAGAAGAGTGCAACTTTCCGCCAAGGCCCAGGCAGCAATTGTCACTTATTTTTTTATTAGTTCATTTATTTTTTGAAATTTCTTTCAGAGCAAAATCCTGGTGTCACTGATCAAACATGTCAATCTTGGATAATTATCATATTTTATATATTCATTTGCTTGTCATTTGTTAATTTGTTTGTTCGTTTTTGTACCACACAAACATCTACACATGAGGGTTACATACCAAGAGGATGATGTCATTCCTCCACACAGGGTGGGATGATGTCATTGGAGGGAATGATGTCACCTCCTCATTTTGAATTCGTGCTGTAGGCGGGGCTGCTCACGCTCTCCTCCACATCGCTGTCTGCTCGGGGGGAACCTTAGATTTGTAACCTAGTTTTACAAACTGTCAGTGAATGTAACATTCCTGTTTCACTTTAATGCTGTGTTAGGAAGGAATGGGAAATATTCTCAACAACAGGAACACAGATGCTTTGGAGATCATGGTTTTGGGGGAATAACCTCATAAACAATCGTCTTTGGCAGCATGTTTGTTTTGTCTTCAGTCTTTTTCAAGAATCCAAAGCATGTTGTTTTTACGAGTAATGTCCACAGCAAGTGTGAATAAAACTGTCTCTGTTTTTCCACTAAATTACTCAGTTTTGAGATTTCTGGACTAACTAAGGAATACAATACGAATCTGATGTGAAACCAGATGCTTCCAATCCCCAGCAGCCACACCAGCACTTAGTGAGAGTCAGCCCTGGCGGCTGAAAATAACGAGCAAAATTCATCTCTATAAAGATCATTGGGCTGTAAAATTAAAGTGATTTGCCTCAATCATGACGCAGATCAAGGAACCCACATGCAAATGAGCCGCGTCATAAGGAAATGTGCGCAAGGACACAGTGACGCATCCTTTCTATGTCATAAAGTTTGAGCGTGACTCTCTCTCTCTCTCCCACACACACACACACACACACACACACACACACACACACACCTGTACCTCAAGCTCTCACGAAAGAGCCCAGAGTTGACTCTGTTGTATATGTTTGGATATTTTCATGTGAATTAAACACATTAAGATGTGATTGACTTCCTTCACATGGATGTTGAAGCATTGCTGGGTGGCTGTAGCTCAGCAGGTTGGTCAGTACTTGGGACGACGCTGGTTCGAATCCCTGGATCCCCCGGCTACATGTTTAAGCATTCTGTAGCAGGATACTGAACCCCAAATTGCTCCTGATGAGCAGATCAGCACCTCGCAGCCTTTGTCAGTGTATTAATGGGTGAATGTGAAGAGTGTTTTCACATATGATCCAATATTTTAACATGTGAAAACAAAATGATACCACACGTTGCATATTTCCCCCACGTGTGTTTGGGTTTTATCAGGTGCTCTGGGTTCATCTCAGAGCCCAAAAGCATGCAAGTGGAGGCTCCCATACGTATGTATCTCTACATAGCTCATGTTAAGCCTGTCGCGGACTGTTAGCCTTTCCACAGTGTTCCCTGCTTCTCAGTCAGTGTGCAGTGTACTTGAGATGGATGGAAACCTCTAACCTTCACCTTAAAATCAATTCTAGCCCTAAAATAAATAATTTGCCATGTGTGGATGGTAGTTTTGTCACCACCATGTACAATAATGCACTTGTGTGAAAAATGTACAGTGTACATTCAATGTCAGAAAGCTTTCCTTAGCCTAGTCATAATTTGGAAATGTCTGAGTCAGAACCCCAAAAAGGCTTAATCTCTGAGGACCAGAGGTGTGTTTGGGTTTGTTGTGCTTTCATTTTTTTGAGTTTTTTTTACCTCATTCTTGACATTACACATCTAATTTGCCCATTGTTTGTTTGTTGTTTTATTTATACATTTCATTCTTAGTGGTTTTATGGTGTTAATCACCCATTTGTATCCAGTCAATTCCCATTTTATTTCTCATCCCGTCCTGTTTATTCCAACTATTTGCTTCTACTTACTGTGTTTTTAATTGGTTGGGTTCTGGGTTTGTTGTCAAGCTTTGTAGCGCTGGTTCTGATGTGCTATACGAATAAACCAATAACAACAACACTAATAAGTCCTCATATGTGCTCAGATTGTGTTACCAAGCAGCCATACACATTCACACCCTGCCCTTTGACAACCATCACGCAAAACTCCTGCAGTGTGGATCGGCCGATGACAGCATACCAATAAACAAGAAAGTATAATAGGAGGTGTGGGAATAGAAATGTACACCGCAGCTGAATTAGGTTTCACACCTGCAGACAGAACAGCCATTCTCTGGTCATCAAGAGATCCACTTATTCCAACAATCACAGTCGCTATGACACTTCACATAATGAAGCTAATATATAATGCTCTGAAACAAAACTGTATACGGAAATCAAAATCTGCATAGATAAATGAATAATAATATTATAAACAAATAAACACACCGGATTCAGTCCACCCACACAAGAAAGATATTATAGCCAACTGTGTGTTTAGGACATATTTAAGACATATGAGACAATAGACGAATAAATATTTTGAAAAGAAATGAAATTACAAACAAAATCAATCTGAATTAAATGCATTATACTTGCAAGAGAGTTAGTTAAACAAAATATGAAAAAGAAATTATGAATTAAAGCCATAATCTGTCAAAATTGAAGTAACGTATGGAGACTATGTAGTCTCATAGTAACACAGTCTGCTCTGGGTTTTTTTTAGACATTTTGGGGAAACGTGGACTGAGGTATAAATACGATACAGAAATATGAGGCCACTTGACCAGAACAACAAAATCGCTATTCACTCGTCTGTGTGGAACTCCCTTTTTCGTCAGTAGCGACACAGACTTTCCATTTGAATACCAGATTATTAACTGGACCGTTTGTTTGCATTTGGAAAAGTAGGTTGACTTAGTGGTGTGGCCAAGAATCCACATCTGTACGACTGAGACTTTTTTCCAGGACTGAAGCACACTGGGCTTTTTAGGAGCGTTTGAAAAGACAGTAGTTGAGTCTTTACAGAAGCATGCTGGGTAACCAGACTGTTTGCTCTCTGCTCTGTCTGCAGCCTCCTCTCCTCTCCATTCCTGTTTCACACTGTCACACAGCGGTGAGGGTTATCTCGTTCCGGGTTTTTGTTTCGTGGCTTCCTGTTTTATTTTGAAAATTAAATCTCCTTTCGTTTCAGGTCATCGTCTGATTGCCTCCCCTGATTCCTGATTGTGTCCACCTCTTGCCCTTTACCCTCATGTGTTTTATAGTCTGCGTCTCCCTTTGTCTTGTGCCAGAGTGACTCGTTCCACCGTGCACCCCAGCCTTTCGCCACAGCCCTCGTCTTGTCCTAGTCTTGACCTCCTTGTTGGTAACTCTGTATTCTTTTGCCTCTTTACGAGTGATTTTTTTGTTTGATAATTTTATAGTGCAGCTCTGTCTCGCAGTTTAAGCTTTTTTAAGCTTTTTTTGTTGTACTTTTTCATAGCCTCGTCTGATAGGGCAGTTTAGATTGTAGTCTTTTGTTTGCCTTTTTGTTATCACCTTTTTCTCTAGTTTGAGTTTCCCTCCTTTTGGAGTGGTTTTGTTTGACAAGACCATTTTGTTATATGCAGACGATGTGCTGCTTTACCTGACAGAACCTACATTGACAGTCCCACACTTAAAAGAGATTGTTTCTGAATTTGGATTCTACTCGGGATATAAAGTGAACTTAGATAAAACTGAGGCTATGAGTATAGGAAGCAAAGTCCCACAGCAGTTTATAGATGGAAGTGGATTTAAATGGCCCAAAGAAGGTATTAAGTATCTTGGGATATATATCCCCCCATCATTAAAGAAAATATGTGATGCAAATTATAAGAAAATAATTAAAAATATAAGCAATGATATGGACACTCCCTTTATCCCTACTAGGACGCGTGGAGCGCATACGGATGAATGTACTGCCAAGGTTACTTTATTTATTCCAAATGCATCCAAATCCATTACAGATACCTAATTGCACATTTGAAAAATTAGACGGACTCTTCTCCAGATTGATTTGGCAAGGGACACGCCCAAGGGTCAGACTTAAAACTTTGCAACTCTCCAAAAAGGCAGGAAGACTGGGACTCCCAAATCTTAGATATTACTTTTGGGCAGCACAACTAAAACTTCACAGATACACAATGGCTCAGCATTGAAATAAATAGATATAGTTTTTAGAAGATGGTCAGAATATGGACTTAAATATATCCATCAATTATTTGAGAAGGGCACTATGAAGTCATTTGAAAAACTGACTTTTTTAGGTATCTACAACTGAGACACCTCCCTAACAGCACAGAAAGATTGGGCCAAAATAGTAAATCCCACAGGATTAGAGCAATTGCTGATGCATTTACAATTGGGAAATGATGAGGCAAAAGTAATCTCCAGATTTTACCAGGAATTTTTACTTTTGAACCCAAATAACTCAGTACAAATTAAAGAGAGATGGGAGGCTGAGATGCAACAAGAGATATCAAGGGAAGACTGAGAGATAATCCGTTCTGAGGCACATTTGGTAACCAGCTCAAACACATGGAGAGAATTCAGATGGAAAGTTTTCACTAGATATTTTCGAACACCACACATAGTGCCAAAAATGGGTCCAACACACAGTAACAAATGTTGGAGAAGCTGTGGAGCGCATATAGGTAATCATTTACACATATTCTGGTCATGCTCCAGACTGAGGCCATTTTGGGATGAGGTATATAAAGTTCTTGCAGAGGTTTTTCATGCTAACATGCCTAAAGATCCACTGATTGTTGTATTGGGGGTAAAACCACAAGTAATAGAGGGAAGAGCTACAAACTACTTATTGCAAATCCTGCTAAATGGAACAAAAACAATTTCCCCCCGGGGATTAATAAAGTATTCTGAATCTGAATCTGAATAAATGCAGCAATTAAATGCATCACAATTAACTGGTTAAAGCATGAGCCACCTACATTTGACTTGTGGACCCAAAAGATCCTGGAAATTTACGAGATGGAGATAATAACTTACCTGCTAAGGTTACAAAAGGACTAATTTGACAGAAGATGGAGTCCAGTATTGAGCATATTGATGCAATGCTAGCTTAGCTGTTTTTCTATATTCTGTTATTTAATTTTATTTCAACACTTTATTTTATTTGTATTCTTTTTATTTTTTAAATGTTTTTAATTATATTTTTTGTATTTGCTTTTCTGCTTTTTTTTCCCCCTATCTTGTCACATCAAACAACTAAAGCAAATGTAACTGATATCGTTGTACTGAGAACAAAAATTAAAGCTCTAAAAAAAAATTCAAGATGTATTTGCGTGACAGACAGGTCGGCGTGTTTTTTAACAGATGGCGGCTGTTCTCTGGACGTCTGCTCATTCAAAGATACAGAAAGCAGAGGGGAGTGATACTGAGGAAGACAGACCTGTTGGTTTGATAAATGCATTTAGTAGTATTTTGTTGCCAGCAGTCTGCTTATCATCACATACAGCCAATGATACATGGAAATGGTAGGACCAGCAGCACACTGTCATTCTGCAAAAATGTGACTTGCCCTTTGGGAATGTGCATTATTTGAAAAAGCACTGTCAAATCTCTGGGTGTTGTTGGGAATACTGGATATTCAGTGATTATCTACGCTCCCTCCTGCTAATTTAAAGTCAGATGAAATAGTTGTAGTCCACAAAACATTTCTGGAGCTTCACAGCAAAACAGTGTGCAGTGTCCCCTGAACCACTGAAGTAGACGGGGACTTGTTTGAAATCATGAGCAAAACAACTGAGAAAAGTCAACATGGGATCTCTGGGTTTATGGAGACTTGGATTACCCTTTAGGGTACTTTATACAGCACTGCTTTTATGTAAGAACATTAATTCCACAGTATAGGAATAGTACACGTAAAGGTTCTGCATTCAAAATCTTACTTATGTCTAACACATAAGAATTAGAATTAAAATGTACTTAAAAGACCCAAATTAAAAGTACTAATAATGCCAAATAGCCCCTTTCTACGGAAGGGTATTGCTTTCACTTGAAAAAAATAAAAAACTCCGGTTTTTCTGAGTAATTTATTTTTGGTTTGTTTTTTTGAATAATTTGTTTTCAGTTTTCTGACAATTTTTTTTTCTTGTTTTTCTGACTAATTCTTTTCCTGTTTTTCGCAGTATTTTTTTTTTTCTATTTTTCGTGGTAATTTTTTCCCTTCTGTTTTTCGGAGTAATTTTTTTTCTGAATCATCGCGATACTTCGAACTCCCGCGGGAACCTCTATCCTGCAAGTGACGCCCATGGGCCTATGGTGACTTCTGCCCGCACATTCATGCCCGTGGAGCATGCCATATCTGTCCAACTGATCCTGCAGAAACATTACTATGTCTAGCAGACAGGGGTGCCGCCAGGGGGGCAAAGGTTAGGACGATTCCAAGGGCCCAGCACTGACAGGGGGCCCTTTGAGACATGGGCAACCTATACAAGGGCCAAACTAGATTTTTTTCATGGGGCCCAAAATCCCTGGCGGTGCCCCTGCTAGCAGATCTGAATGGGCTTTCCTTCTGAACAACCGCAAAGTCTTCAGGTGCCTGCGTAGAGACGACAAACCATCGATATGACTTAAAGACAGGACTATCTCCCAGTGTCTTAAACCCAGCTCAAAGTAAATCTTGATTAAATTAAACAAGTCGGTCATGATTGTTTCCATCCCTAACCCATAACCCTAATATGGCTATTGTTTCAAATGCTCTCTAAACTCAGAAAAAATTATTCAGAAAATCAGAAAAAAAAATACTCAGAAAAACCAACCATAAAACTAAATTACTCTGAAAAACAGAAGAAAAAAAATTACTCAGAAAAACACACTAAAAAATAAATTACTCAGAAAAGCTGAAAAAATTACTCCGAAAAACACACCAAAAAATAAATTACTCAGAAAAACTGAAATAATTACTCAGAAAAACACACCAAAAAAAAAAAATTACTCAGAAAAACAGAAAAAATTACTCAGAAAAACTAACCAAAAAAAAAATTATTCAAGTGAATGCAATACGCTTCCGTACCTTTCAGACTAATGCCACTACTCAAAATGAGTTAGGGACACTGGGATATGGGTGCATATATACCTGTTCATGGATATGCATTAAAAGTCAAATGAAACATATTACATTACATGTGGGGACCAAAAATATATGTTAAGATAAATAAAAATGCAGGTATGTCGCAGAAAAACAATCAAGTGAATCACTAAAATATCCCCAAATCCCCAAGTTATTTTGAGTGGTGTGTATTATTGGATTGCAGCTGGTAAAACTTACTGCTTGGAGGTTTAATCTATAACAGAACAGTTTCATGATCACATCGTTTGTATTTATAATCTGAATCTGTAAAAAAAAAAAAAAAAAAAAAACTGTTGTCACCTAAATGATGTGGAGTGTAATGTAGAATCAAATGGAAAAACGGAAGCAAAAGTACCTCAATATTGTACTGAAGTATAGTGCTTGATACATTGCATTCGTGTTTTTTTTGTTTTTTTTGTTCTCTATTCGCGAACAAATGTTTGTGTCAAGCAGGCTACTGGTCCTCTACGTCATGAGTGTCAGTGAACGCCTCACGGTGGGCTGGGCGCTGCTGTGTCAGTCAGAGAGCCTCTCCCTCCCCCCTCCTCCCTCCCTCCTCTGTCCCTCCTCTCTCTCCTCTGTCTCCGGTCCGAACTTCAGTCTCGTTTGTGCGCACAGGGAGGCTCGGCTGCACGTCAGTGAATCAGCGTGAGAGTGAGAGAAGACGATCCTGTCGGAGAAATCAGTCTGAAGCTCAGAGTCACGATGGACACCGGAGAGCTCTGACTTCTTCGCTGAGGATTTAAAGTCAGCAAAGGGGGAAACCTGGACACCTAACTAGCTCCCGGAGCGACGTAAGAAATCACTCTTTGTTACTAATTCTCACTTTCTGTCTGTGACCCGTCAGACTCTGTCTGTCACACACAGGTGAGAAATTACTCACCCTCTTCTGTCTGACTGACAGCTCTGATGTTTGCCACTTCCAGGCTCCATCTGTAGCGCTTTACACTTGTGTTCTAACAGTAGATAGATAGATAGATAGATAGATAGATAGATAGATAGATAGATAGATAGATAGATAGATAGATGGATAGATAGACGTCTCACGGAAAAGTGCAGTGTTGTGTCTGTCGATTAATTTACAAAGCCACAGATAAAACTTAACATCGCTTTGTGTTGCAGCTTTACGTTTTTTTTTGTTTCTTTTTTCAAAAAGTTTAAGTTTAAATGTTTCTCTTCTTTCTGTGCTTTGGTTCAGGCACAAAACCTACTTGGTTAGAGTGGAAAACATCCTGATTTGGTTTAAATTCTTTGGCTTACAGGTTTTGGTTTCATTGCTCCAACAAAGCTGGAGATGTTTCCAGGTTTCATTAAAAACAAAAGTGTTTGTTACCACACAGGGGTGCAGATGCTCCAAATTCTTGTTAAAAATTGAATTTTTCTGCTCACCAAAAATGTGGCTACCAACGCCCTGTATTGCCAGCAAAATGTGTGTGAAAAAATTTGTGTGAAAAACACCCACCAACACGGCTGCAGATTGCCTGACTTCCCTCTAAAAATATCTGATTTTTGCCACCACAAACACGACTGGAAATCGTCCCGAAGTCTCCTGAAAAACATGGAATGGTATTACTTACAAATGAAACCCAACTAAGACTTGAACTGCCGTCGCTGGCCTGCCAACCTCGCCTCCCGTAACTCCATCACCATCACCTCCGCCTCTCGACATGAAAGTCAGGTTATGAACATGTAAAGCGAAGGTGATACGACACATTTTGTTACTGTAAACATTTATTTCCTCGGAACTGGAGATCGCAATCTCTGCAAACGTCTGTTCAGTGGCACTTGCAATTCACGGTTTCTTGCTTCATCATCTAACAAACACGCGGCAGTGTGAGATTGTGAAAACTTGTACGCACCGTTTTTTTTTTGGACAGAGATGAACTTGTCAGAAATATGCTGCTTCTGATAAGGGGAGGGAGCAAGCCCTGGCGCGCCGCCATGCAGAGCAGCTTGAGACCGGCGGGCAGTGAGTCAGACCAGGACAAATAGTTGGCGAGCTGGAGTCCTTGGAGGAGAAGGAACTCGAGGGGCAGAGCTTCCTTTACACGTGGAAAAATAGTTTCAGATGGGTGTTTTAATGTAAGCCTAATTGTTTCCAAAGTGGATAAGGAAGCTGGAGCCACTCATGGCAGCTGCAGCAGGAATGAATACCCAACATTGTGTGGTTCTCGTGTGAGCTCGAGTTCTACCTGCATGTCGTGCAGTTTGAAGATAATGAGCATCAGCGGTTTAACATCTCTGCTGTCAACTGACATCTGTTTCTTTATGGTACAACATAAACTGCAAGAGTCAAAACTAAATATAAACAAGCTATAGTGAACATGTGTCATTGTTTCTTTGGCTGCTGCAAATGTGTGTTGATTATCTTCTCGACTGATCAGTTGGATTCCGTACACGTGATGGTTGTCGACAGGTGTGTTTTTCTATTTTCCCCAGGTGAGACCAAAGAAGAGTTGAGGGCTAGGTATAGGGTTATTGGTGCGATCGCTGCAACCAGCCGCTCTTTTCCTTGTCAGTTAGTCCGTCAAATATTTCCTCAATTAATCGATTAGTTATTTGGTTTATGAAATGTCAGGAAAGGGTAAAAAATGTTAATCGGTGTTTCCAGAAAGCTCAAGTCTCAAGAGTCTGGTTTTGTCCACAACCCATTTAAGAGGCTGGAATCAGAGTTGTTTTTCGTAAAAAAAAAAAAAAAAAAAGCTTGCCCAAACCAGTTATGGTTGGGTCAAAATCTTGCCAATTATATTTGTCTAATTTTACTTAACATGCTTTTAATGCAAATCACCAGTAGAAAGTAGCATTTCAGTGAGACACATGGGACTTGTTTTTACACAGTTTTGACTTGTTCCACCTGCTTTTCTGTTCTTTTGTCCGCCTCTCTCTTTGTCTTCGGGGGAATCCATTAGCTCACTCAGGAATGTTTTGTTAGCAGTAGAGCTAAGATGACCTTCATTTATCGTTCAAATGTTTGGCTCTGTGTGTGTCGAACCAGCAACATCGCAAAATACCTTGTGAATGAACAGTTCATTCTGTTTAAGCGCCCAGAAAACAGAGGGAAGACTTGTACTTTGCTTTGTGATCAATAAGTCATAACCAATGAATTCCAAAGCCCTTTTTGATTATTGACCTACCTGCATCTGGAGCTCCTGAGCCACTCTGGCATTTGCTCTTTGAATCGAGCCTGTTTAAGCCTTTAAATCCGAAACACCACAGCGTCGTCAGTGTAGATACAACAGTGCGTGTTTGAGATGAACTTAATTAAATGTGGGCGATGCGATGAGGTGTTCACAGGGATTGAAATGAATTTGTCAGAGGTTTTCTGATTCTGTTTATACTGTGACAGTTATCCTATTAATGTCTCTGACTAAATCACATCATAGCGTGCAGTGATGTAAATCAATGAGCGGGATATTTACATGGCAGTGTTGGATTTCTATGATCTCTGTGAAAATGTACTTCATGGAACTTATGAAAGACATTCCTGTCTGGTGAAAACATGAAAAATGAAAAGACAGCCTGAGGAGAGTACTGACATTTCTGCCTGCAAGGAATTAAAGCAGAATTAAACGTTCAAATATGGAGTTTTACTTCTACAATTGCATTCACGGTTTCAAGATCTAGCAAAAAAAATTAAACAAGAAAAACAATCGGTATGAAGTTGAAATGAGATCCCTGTCGTTAAAGTAAGTGTCTCATCCGCCGTGAAATGTTTTGTTTTTGGTAATAACACGACACACTTCCAACACAATCAAAGATTAACAATGCCTGGGCAGAGACAGTGAGACCTTTGTAGCCTTGAGTGTACACTTAATCAGTAACAGAGGTGTCCTCCGTGGAAAACATTTCTACCCGTCGGTTAAATTGGATACGTGATACAAGAAAGCGTGACATGACATGTCATCACTTGTCTCCGGTGTGACTGAGGCTGAAGCTTTGTTTTGAACACCTGGAGGCGATGACAGGTGTGTGGGAAGGGCCGTGTTTAAATACATGAGATCTTACTTTGTTCTACAGTCCCTCCTAATGCTGGTGACGCAGCTTTTGCATCCCCGCGATTAATTAACCACGTTCGTTTTATGTTTGTTCATTTGGATCGTAGAACATCTGTACCAGTCTGTTGCTGTTTCCAGTGGATCATCCATGCTGCAGACACAGATTCTCCCACAACACGGAGAACACCGAGTAAACATTTACAGATTAATTTGCAAATGATCACCTTATTATACAGTGAATACGGTGAGTTCAGGGACACACACACACACACACTTCAGTTCAGCTTGTCCATGGCGCTGCATGCCGTGTTTGTCTTGTTCTAATGTTTCAGTGTATTAATAGATGTACTCATTTACAGCATTGCTGCTCAGGTTTGACACTGAAACAGGCAGCACAGAGCTTTTTTAACAAGGCCAGTGTCAATCAAAATAGAGCACGACATAAATGAGTAAGAGAATGAATATTTGAAAGGGAATGATCACATTGTTTTTGGTGAAAGATGTCTAAAAAAAAGGGAGGTTTGAGTTTTAAGAGGACAAAAACAAAACTACTATAGCAATATCCTGTTCTCGTCCGAGGAAATGGTTCTTGCTCACGTGTTCGCTGAATTCTAGGGAAAATACAGAAGTGATTCGAAAGGAACCATAGGCACTTTTGAGCCTGGTGGCAGCCGGAATTAGCTTTTCTCATGAATGACCAGCAGTTCTGGAGTATTTTGTATCTGAGAGGGTTGGAGAGAGCGAGTGCGAGGTTCTCCTATTGGAGAGAGATCTGCCTCTATAAATAGGAAATTCTTTTATGCCACCACTAGAGAAATTGCCTTTGCATTCTGCCTTTGCCTTTTTTTTTTTAATGTAAGATCTGCTTGCTTTTGTCCTATCCTCATTTATTCCAATCATGTCCCAGATCGTCTTATTGCTGTAGTCAATACTGACTTGCAGCGCTGTTTCAGACCCTTGTGTTTTATCACCTCAAGAAGTCTCTGAAAACATTCTCCTTCTTTCCTCAGTGAGATTCACCTCCACCAGCGCCCAGCTAGGCCATGCTCAAGCTATGACAACTACAATGTAAGTATTGCATTATGTATAGACTAATCAGCTATGACAGAGCATGCAGTGTCCCACTCTGACAGATGAGGAATGTTATTCACTCTCAGAACACTCGATTTTTTT
Organism: Diplodus puntazzo; assembly: GCA_963678695.2. Lineage (NCBI taxonomy): Eukaryota > Metazoa > Chordata > Actinopteri > Spariformes > Sparidae > Diplodus > Diplodus puntazzo. Next base: position 21,404,930 of record OZ023163.1, read on the forward strand.
GTCGTGACAAAGAAAACACGACACTGTCCGACCTTCAAACAGATGGATTTGAAAGTGTTTTGATGGATCAGCACATTTGCAATTTTGAACAGGGAGCTGAGCCCAAAAGGCAAAGCTTTTGAGTTTTCAGTCCATCTTTTACAACCCTCACTTGTGAACACGAGCTGCGGGCAGTGACTGAAAGAACGATATCGCGGATGCAAGTGGCCAAAATGTGTTGGTTTTCTGGGCCCGTCTAACTGGAAGGAGACCCCGGGGACGAACCAGAACCCACTGGAGAGATTACATATCTCATCTGGCATGGGTACAACCTAGGTATCCCCCCAGGAGGAGCTGGAAAGCATTGCTCTGGAGGAGGATGTCCGGAGCACCCTTCTGAGCGGATGAAGATGAAGAGGACATTTGAAGATCAGGATTTCTTGCCTCATAATCAGTTGAAATATGTCTTGTAATAAACGCCTGGCAGTCATGAAGTTATGAAAACTAGTGCAGTGCCCGTTCAAAACGTGCTTTGTCTCCGTTATAGCTGCGTGCAAATCCTAACAAGTTATATGCAAAGTCAATCGGATGAACATTGAGAAAGTGGAAGGACGTACATGTCGTACATTTGTACAGACAGACGGAAAGAGGGAAAGAGGAACTTTCAGTTTGGGTAGATGCAATTCTTTCCTCAGCAGCTGGGAAGCATAACTGTGCAGAGAATAAGGATTTTAGAGGATTTCAGGGGCACAACTTAATGAGAAAATGACTGATAGCCACAGAGTTGAAGTTTAACGTTGGAGCAGCTGTTAACAGCTCAGCCCAGTAAATGTGATTCTGGTGAGTTGCAGGTACAAATATATTGAAGTGTCTGTTATGACTGGGCTTCAATATTAAAGCATTCTAAGATATTTGGATTACATATAATCTAAGCGGGATGCAGGATGGTCCTGGAATAACTTCATGTTAATGCTCAAACCTACAGTCTGTTACTCTAGGACAGTGATTTCCAACTAGAGGTTTGTGAACCCGTGGTAGTAGTTCTAAAGTTGGGTATATGTAGAAATGTTATGGAGAAGCTCTGCTCATCTGAAAACAAAAGAGATTATGACTGAATATATTAGCATACTTGTGTTTGGAGGAAGATAAACGCTCAAACTGGATTACAAATTGCTTGGTGCTGATCATAATTTAATTACGGTGACAATGAACATTAAAATAGCAGCTGTGATTGCCCAAGACATATATTTTCGGTTTGGGGTCAAACTCATTTTAAATGGGAGTGCTTGGGGCAAATTAGCGATAGCATCAAAATCGCTATTTTTAAAACACTAAGAAGGCTCGACACAACATGAAACTTGAGCTCGAAGCATCACCAGGGTCTCTACACATGAAATGAGCATTGAGAACATTGTTTGTGTTCGAAGAGTTTACTAAAAAGCGAGTTTTTGAACATCCAGCTTTGGCCAATCCAAATAGGAGTATGAATGCAAACTAGACCACAATTGAGAAAACAGTGGCAAATCTAGCTCAAATGGTCATGGAGGTCGTTTCACAGGGGTGCGGAGGGATGCCAGACACAAAGACTAGGGACAGTATTAGCCTGAACATCAGTATCCACATATGTGGGAGTTGTGGCACCGATAATCCAGACTGCCAGCCGGTGTCTTGTGTTGCAATGCTTCACGGCAGAGTTTGAACAGACATGAGTCATGACGTCTGCGGAGAAGTTGATCCACCTGCTCCTCCACTGTTCTGTGTAACTCTGACAAACTCAAGTTTCCAACAGTTCACAATGGCATACATGCCAAAACCTCCCACTGATCTCACATGTCACCAGCTCTTGAGAAATCCTTTTCATATTTGGGGACAGTGGTTTACTGTGTTATCTCATTGACAGTGGACTGTATGTCATGCGTTTCCGTCTTCCAGCTAATTCTCAGCGCGTTACTTTTGAAATCTCCACTTGTCATATTCCAGCGTCAGTTGAAATCTAGATTCAAAGATATTTCTCAAAACGAATGAAAACGGTTTGCCTGTCTGCATTTCTCTCTTCTTTTTACAGAATAAAAAAATGTAACTGACGAATACAAAGACGATTAAGTGACAGAGTCAGAGATGTGAGAGAAGTGTTAACTTGCAGGGGGAAAGCTGAGCTGAGGAGAACTGGTATCAATGACAGAGATCCTTTAACGATAAGTTCGGGAAGAGGGTTTACTCGAGAGAGATTTGAGAAACTGAACTTTGTCACAAACTGAAATCTATATTGCGTAGCCTTTTTTTTTTTTGTTGAACTGGAATCTTTATTTTATGGTGAATGTTATTTGTCCAATAACAATGTCGTCAGTGCTGAAACTAAAGTTAAAACCACACCTGTGCTCAATTTCTGTCCTCATCTTTGTGTTGTTTCTCTCTCAGTCTATATTGCCATGATTTTTACTTTGTACAGCTGCAATCTCAACATGTTTCCTTCTCTGGGTCCATCCCCTCTGCGTCTCTCTCCAGGGCTCGGTCTGTGATGTTGACAGTCCTGCTGCATATCTTCCTGGTGTCCCAGGGTGAGTTCCATTACCAACAAAACAGTTGTGGCCCCTCAGCTTGTAAGACCTCTACTTGCATTTGAACACGTTGTCTGTCTTAGAAACTATTCATGTCACTTTTGGAGAGAACAGAGACGTTTTAAAGAAGTACTGACATTACAACTGACATTTTTGTCTGAGTTGTACTCCGGGTTTGTAGAGGTAACGCTGGTCACGACGTGTAAGTCTACAGAATCTCCAGATACACAGCAGGCAGCCGCCTCATACCAGTATTGACACTCAACTCCTTGAGATATATTGAGTTACAGTTGACAGATTTCCCAGGCGAGGTTCATGTGGTCAGATCTGCCAAAATGAAAACCCACGTACTCTTATTGTCACTCTTCACCTAAACCCAACCCAACCCAACTAATGTTTTCTTTTAAGTCCTTTAAAAGAAATTTGCTGATTTTTTTTAATCAAATACATTTTTTATCAAATGTCTTTTTAAAATTTGAATCACTACATGCATGTGATTTCTTTAGAAAAGTCACATTTTTTTATGTATAATTAGTTATTATTAGTTATTAAATCAGGTGCTCCTTCTTGTATAGTAATAATATATAAACTAGGGCTGTCAAACGATTAATTTTTTTAATAGCGATTAATCGCATTTTGTCCATAGTTAATCGCAAATTTATCGCAATTTATTTTCTGTTCTAAATGTACCTTAATGTATTTTTTCATGTTCCTAATACTTTTAACAACATAAGAAAGGTCAAATATGCTTGCATTATGAAAATGTTTATTCAACACTTCAAATCATGCAGGAAAATAAATCCAGGGTTGTCTGCTTTTGGCGAGGGGGGGCGACGGGCTCTCTGTATCTGCCGTGTGTTTGGCTTGTAAGTGGTGTCCACTGAGACTGCACGTTTTTCTTCTTCGCCTTTTTCACGCAGTGTGCTGCTTTCTGTCAGTCAGTATCACACTGATGATCGCCATGGCTCCGGGGCAGCAAAACAATAAAAAGTACGACTTGAAATTCAAACTTTCTGTCGTGATATATTCAGAGGAAAACTCGGGAGAAGCAGCCGCTAGACGTTTCTCTGTTGACCCCAAGAGAGTCAGAGAAACGGAGCGTCAGCGTCTGTCCGAGGAGGACAGCAACAGGGCCAGGCTGCCTGCTGGAGGGAGGAAGAAGGCTAGCGAGGAGCCTGAGATAAACATGCGGGGATGAGTTATCAGCAAACGGGCACGCCATGAGAGAGTGTCCCGCAAAGTGATCAGGGCGATGGCGAAACAAATGTCCGCCACCGTGAGTGACAGCAGAGATGAGGAGTTTGCAGCGAGTGCTGCTTTTCAGTCTGCCGTGTTTTTAACGAACCGCCAACCCAGCTTCTTCTTCCTCTGAGTCCCTTTCTTATTCTTCTGCCACCCTCAGTATCAAGACTACAGGTGCCACTGACGGCCATAAATCATACAATGCGCGTTTTTTTTTTTTTATACTGAGCGTTAATCGCGCGTTAAAAAAAATTAACGGCGTTAAGTGGACATTGCGTTAACGCGTTATTAACACGTTAACTTTGACAGCCCTAATTTAAACATACATGTCATAATATACAGACGTATGCATTACATTTGTATACATGGGATATACTTTTTAGTAAAATTTTAGATTGTAGCCTGAGTTTATATGACACCCGTTATATTATGTACGGTATATTTCCAAAAAGAAGAAACTTGGACTAAACCTTTATGCCTCTAGTCTGCACATAAATACGAAGCAGCTACCAGTGTGAGAGATTTTACACACAGAATTTTTAGTTTAGTTAAAAAAAGACTGCAAGATATTGAACAGGCTCTAGTGTGAGCACTCTGATGCAGAAAAATAAAACCATAAACATCAATTATACAGATCCATTTCTTTCCCCCTGTGTTCGAGCAGGTGCTGGGAGTCTGGAGCCTGACGAGGGAGCCTCCCTGCCCTCAGGTGCCGTGGACCTTCCCTGGCAGGATGAGCTGTGCTGTGACTCACCTTCAGCCCACCTCACTGCAGAGGGAAACAATACGCTCGCAATGGAGACAAACCGCTCGTATTCAAGCCTCCCACACTATCCCCGCTGCAGCTTCAGGAGCTTGACAGCCGAACCACATCGTCATGAGCTCTCCGCTGGTAAGAGTTCTTTCACTGCCTTTGTCAAAAGCTAACAAAGAAATGATGCGTTTGAGGCTTGTTGAGTTGCTTCTGCTCTATTCGATAAGAAACAGTCAGTGTACAACTAGTGTGTGTTTTCACATACTAGAATCAAACATGAACACATTAATATCGAGCTCTGCTGGCTCAGTTTCACACTGATCTTTAGCAAACCGGCTGAAATTTCTATTAAACATTATGCTGTGAGGATTCAGGTTAGTGAGAGCAGCTTGAGGCAAAATGCTCAAAGTATTTTGGTCATAAATAAGAAGATTCTTGTCTTTTCATAAGGAGAATCTGTAATCATGACTGATCACATTTACTTTTCCCACAACAAATACAATGGTAGTAGTGACATAAGATTCAAGGTGCTCCACTGTGTTGTCATTTATAGACCACAACTGACTTACACTGCTGTCATGTTATTGATAACCTGTAATGTTAGCAGGCAGTCTGCACTATGGGTCTGAACTGATGCTCTGAGCGTGCCAACCATTTCAAATTGTATTTATGAATGTATACTCAGCTAATGAGTTCTTTTAATCATTAACCCATGTTTGCATCATTTAGTAAACTCCATGAGGTCTGCAGGCTGCTAGTACACATGACATACCTGGGGTGGATGTGGCAACAAGAATTGAAAATTAGGGGCTAGGTCGTCAAAATGTGATTTGTCAGTATTTGTGTACTTTCACTTGATGTTTGCAAAGACTTGCTTGTGTTTTCACCCTCACCTGCGAAAGACTTGTTGCAGCAAGCACTGCCTGCATCGACTCGGTTGAGGTGTAGCCAGGCTCTTTAGTGTCTGTTTGTCTCTTACGATTGTGTTTCTGCACGTCACCGCATTTTATGAGGAACAAGTCAGTGACTGGATTACATTTAATGACTGTTTTTGTTTCAGTTAGAGCAACTAAAACACTTGATAAAAGTTAGAGATAAACATCCAACTTGCCGCAGATCCATCCATCTTCCTGACCCCCACACCTTTATTTCAAATCCTGCCATGCTACATCAGTGAACGTGATGTGAGGAATTATCCAATATTCATGTAATTGCTAGAATACTGGGCTGGCATTACACACTGCGATAGAAGCTTGAGGTTTTTCCTTGAAACTTTTGACCACTAGTGGCGCTACAGAGCGATGTCTGATGAAATACAAGGTCTCTATTGGTTTGACAAATCCTTATAGTAATTCCATAAGATATCGTGTCCTGACAGACGTGACACTTGATAAAAAGATGGGGAGGAACTAGGGACAAATAACAAATGAACCACAGGTGCACAGGAGAAAATGTGCAAAAAAAAAAAAAACAAAGACAGGAAGTGTAAAGCAAAATGTGAAACATGAGGAGAGAACCTACAAAATAAAACAGGAAATAAGACTATGACATAAATTAATGTAATTTCAATAACATTAATATTAATATCTGTAGGCGATGCGATACATTCCTGCTGACGGCTATTCCTTGTTGGCTTTAGACAAGATGTACGAGATGGACATTATTCTCTGAATGAGGGAATAATGAGGGAACATGAGCGCAGTCTGTCTGTTGACACGAGGACATTACGGCGGTCTCGACAGGGTAGCTGTGTGATGCTGCTCCTGCTCATCAGAACACACAGCAGGTTGTTGTGACAGAGCCCGTAACTCTCTCTGCAGCTGCGTCACCTGTCACTGATCGAGATGCCCCCAACCTTCAGCCTCACAGACTCATTACACTTTAATGGCTTTTCGGCTGGAATCCCTCCCAGCATCGTGTCCGGGTGAGGGACTGTGAGTCTGTGATCAGTTCACAAGCATTCACTTTAATCAGTGATCACGACAGAGTCACAACAGCTGAATGTTATCTTTTATCACCTCTGCTGATCTGGGAAATTGTCGCACTCTACTGCTGTTTCATAAAGAAGAGAAAATATGAAGGTTCTTGAGAAGTAAACGGAGTGAAGTGAGTCATAATTATGCGATGCTCTTTTGACGTTATCAGCGTGGAGGTGAACTTGGAGATGAGGCAATAAAGAGATATGAGGGAGGTGAGGAGGATTTGTTTGTTTGCATCGATCTGTGAGGCGCTGTGACGCATTAAAATCAATGGTGATTAGTTAAGACCTTCCAGCTTTATGTCTGAACAAAGATAATTAAACCGAGAGGTTAGAGGCCAACTCTGCGCCTCCTGACAGGTTTGTGAGGCCTTTTCACAGTCAGGACTGTGATTCAGCTCTCAGGTCATTTTCTCATGTGTGTTTATGCTTGTTAGTCATACTTATTTTATCCACATCTTTTGTTGCTTTCAGAGTACCAAAGATGTCTTAAAGACAGGTGTGGGTCAACAACTGCTGAAGACTGAGACTGAACAAAAGTCCAAGTGTTAGGAGTTCTGACAATCAGTCCTGCTGCAGATAAAATGTCTGACATAGATACTGAACTTTATCCTTCAGATATTCAAAACTCATTTGTACGTATTACAGAATTGGAGATATTCCCATCGTCCTCAGCTTTGCTTTTTGTTGAGAGCTAATTAGAAAATATATGCATGTTAACATTCTAACACGCTAACCTAAAGCCGAAATAGACGACTTCTCAAATTCGTAACTTCTAGCATCAGTATTTATTTCATGAATGATAATTAAAGCAAAAGATGTCTATTGCTAGTTTAAGTGGTCGAACATGGTAGACATTATACCTGCTCAGCATCAGCATGTTAGCATCCCTGTGCCTCATATGAGATGACCTGAGTTTATTATAAAAGAGTTTATTGATACCATAATTGATTCTGTTTATAAGTCCCTCATCAATTCTGTTTAATTTTCTCTAGGGAGAAGAAGTGGAAAGATGTTGCAGCACATTGCTGGCGTTCCAAACTTACTTGATAACTTTTTTTTCCAGATGTTACAGCTGTAGACTCCGAGTCATGTCGTTGCACACAGGTTCTTCCAGAATAATCCACCCCTACCTCAGCCATGAATGATTTGCAAACTGTAAAATTGAGCTCAAAGCTCAGACTATTTTTTTCTCACAATGACTGATTTGCGATGCTGGAGCCCTTCTACCACCACAGTGCTGCTTGTGTTTCTCTCGCTTAAGTTTCAGATCCGAGTTCTCAGAATATTAAGTCTGGTCTTTTTCTCAGAAGCCTTCATTAGGAGCTCACAGTCAGCTGGTGTTGGTTTTACTATTAACATGCAAATGTAATTTCTCATCAGGAACCTGTATGGACATACTGTGCAGAATTGATGAAAACTGGGAAAATTTCGCTTGTGACCTGCAGCCTTACGGTCCAACATCAACCACACTGGCAGCTGATCTCGTGGCGGTTAGCTTGCAGCGTTTGCTGTGAGTATGACGCTGCATTTGTTGTATTATTTTTTCTTTCCTGTCTCTCTTCCTGTGTGTGTGTGTGTGTGTGTGTGTGTGTGTGTGTGTGTGTGTGTGTGTTTAAATCTGATCCGAACGTTTCCCAACCGCTCAGTGGGGGGTTAAGTATGTGTGCTCACTTTGATCAGCAGAAGCCGTGTGAAATCACACAGGCTCCAGGCTTTTTATTATGGTGCGGGTAAGGAGACCAATTCACCACTTATCTCACACACATCAAGATGCCAGACGTTACAAAGCTCTCACATGCCAAACACTATTCTTCGATTCTGGATCAGCAGATTAAGATTTCCAGTTGTCATGACGTTGTTCAAATTTCCATTTTTTCCCGGGCACTTTTAGGACTTCTAGTCAGCTCTAAGTAAGATTAGTGATGTGATCAAAGGTAATAAACAAACATTGAGCTCAGGTTGTTGTCAACTGCTGTTTGCAACACCAAAATGTAAAGTACTTAACAAAAACAAAACTTAACTTGTTTTATTCTCTGTGGAAAAGCGTCAAACATAAAGTAAAGATAAAAGTACAAAGTAATATGTACATCTACATGTATTTGGATCCCATATTAAGTATTTTTTTAATCAGAATCTGTGTTTTCATATCATATGCCAGATAAAATGTATTATCTTCATCGTCTGCAAAGTAAGTAATAACTAAAGTAATTAAATAAATGTAGTGTAGTAAAAATGTAATTATTCCCCTCCAAAATGTAGGGTAATGGAAGTACAGAGTGGTAGAAAATGGAAACGGTACTTGAGTAAATGTACTTAGTTACATTCCATCATCGTCTTTCATGCTCTGATCACCCACTGAGAAAACACACTGAAGTACTTTCGTTTCCATTTCCCAGGTCGCAGAACGGGGAAACTAATAATCCTGTTGTCTGTGAAGCGGAGGACTCCTTCACTTGTTCCATCGCCCTCGACACTACGACAAGCTTTGTCGTCATGGTAACCGTCAGCATCTCTGACGCCGTAGCTCCTTCAGTCCTACTCAGAATTCCGGCCCGACCCGGTGAGAAAAAGACTTTGTTTTTGTCTCGTTCTTTTTTTTTTATACATCAGTGAAACGCTTTGCTTTCCCATGGTTTGAGATAAAATACCAACTTAAGTTAAAACAACTAATATGCTTCAGTCGTACAGAGTCAAACAGGAAAGGGTTTCTTTTGTAATTCTGCATTTTGAAGGGGGAGAATCTGTTGGGGAGGAGGCAGAAATGCCAGTTTTCTCTACAGACTTTGCAGTCGATAATGTAGCCCCGAGAAACTGTGTGTTGTTCTTGTTTTTACTTGAATGGAAAATTGGCACTGGCTGTGCTGCTGTCAAGGATGGTTTTGGGAAAAGTACGACATTACTGGCAGAAGTAGACTTTAATGAGGCAAAAGTAAAAAAAAAAGTAAAAACCTGCCATAAAATAATAATTAACACATGTAAAACTGTTTGCTAGTCAGTCGGTGGCTCACTGAGAAATGGGAGTTTATATGTGAATTGTGTCTCATGGCATGTCCTTTGATCGGAGAAGTATTCGCTAAATTATTAATTCAACATAAGTTAAGCAAGAGTTATTCCAGAGCCCTTTGGAGTCGACCAAATGTTCGCGCACATTCCGATATTTTTAAGTATGACTCCACTTATCTGCAACTTACATCTACACTGGTTTAAGTGAATCACAGTAAGTAATTCTAAGTCATCAAAGAAACTAGTTCCCGACATTCACTGTCTTTCCAAACTGATAATACATTGAATAGAGCCGTGTATGGAGACGACGCAGGCCTCCTCGCTGCTTAAAAACACCAACATGTTCCAACGACCTGCCGCTTAAGATGCTGAATAAGATGATGAATCTGGACAGATAAGAAGAAAGAGTTTTTATTATTCAGCTGTCAGTGGCGGACGTGATCGGGAATAGCTAAGGAAAACTGAGCCATGACCCTGTGAATGTGAGTGTGTTCATGCGTGCGCAACTGTATCCAGGCTGTGAGATCTCCACAGTGATGGACAAGGGCTTTCCATGCTGTGTTTGTTCAACCAGACCTTTCTGTTAAAGGCTTTAGGGTTAGAGCAGATCAGAAACCGAGTACTAACTGTAAGTTGTTGTCCGGACTTGTGTGTTTCGTCAACTCTGCTTTCATCCCTCACTGAATGTGCAGTTACTGCACTCTGTTTTTGTAGGTAAAAACAACACTAACGTCCAGGTAGAAAACTGGCAGCTGGTTTGCTTTGTAGGGATCGGCAAGCGTGTTTATTCCTGCTTTTATTATCAACCGTAGCTGTAATGTATAAAGATACACAGTCGAACACGGTGGTCCGACCTATCCGACGTTTCTCATTTCATGTTCTATGTATGTTGCTTGGTTTGAATAATATAAGCGACATTTTATGCTAACTGCTAGTTTGGTTAAACCTCAAGCGGTCATTTCTTTAACCTGTGGCTCAACAGGTGACCAACCAGACGTTAGTAAAGGAGTTGAAAGAGAGATAAGAATGCGTCTAACGTACATTTGAATTAACAGCACGAAAAATGTAAAATTGCGCTTATGCTAATATGTGTTTCAGCAGTTTTCTACTCTGAAGTCGTTGTAAACAATGTGATTCAATCTATAACGTTAGATATGGACTGCACCTTGAGCTCTGTTTTTATGAATATGTTCGCTGATATTTGTTAACAGCTCTTTTTGAGGTGGTCCAAATTGAGTTACAACCTTTAAATAACTTTCCAACGTCTAACATTAATGCTATAGGAAGGTGTAGCCTAATTCCGGTGAAATGTGCAATTTTGCAATAGCTATAAGACGTGCCGAAATTCCCTCATAATGTGGTTAGTGGATTTTGACTCTGTATTGATGTTATCTCTGCCATTAAAAGACAGCTAACATCACAAGTAGGAGAGCTTTATCGAGTGAAAGCTAACTTGTGAGATAGCGGCTAGCTTTAGCCAAAGCTTTGGTTATTGATTTAGGTATTGTCTGTAAATGAAAACTGACATTTAGATCATGTAGTTTATTAGGTTAATTAAAAAAGCTGCACAAAATCAATTGAAGGTTGTGAGGATAAAATAACCAGCTAAAGTTGTGACAAAAGGTATTTTGCAACTGTAGCTAGCTTAGCAGATTTTAGTAGGCTTGTTGGCATCAAATCTTTTTTTTTTTTTATCTGTAGGCCACTTTTTAAGATATGATTTACGTGGTTATACCTTTAAGTCACACACTCAAACACATCCTTGATCCATAAAAGCTATGGACTGTAGATAATAATCAAGCGAAAGTCAATTTTCCCAAACAGACTTGCTAAATTGATTACGTGAAGACAGAGTGCAGCGGACTCTCTGCACTTGTAGGTGTTAGTGTGTCAGTTCATGGCGGTGATTAAGACACAAAATGAAAGCAGAACAACTTTTCTTGTTGAAACTTGAACCGCCTCTCTACTTACGGCACTCTGCCTCTGCAGTTTGCTTACTTTGAACCGGCGCTGAGAGTTATTCTGTTGGACTTCACTTTGTCACTGGTCATTTTATTAAGGAAGTAATCAATGCTTCTATTTGAGTTACATGTTGAAATGATCCTTTCATAAGAGAATTAAAAGCCTTTAATTTACTTAATGTGATGTAGTCTGGAAAATAAATTGTTGCACCATTACTCATGATGTTGAGTAATATCTTTTCTCCCAGTGGGCCTCTTTGTGGTTGAACGAGACTCAATTATCTGTTTATGTATTTGTCATAATTGTGTGATGAAGTGCAAGATCTGTATCTGCTCTCTGTAATCTGGCCTGCTGCGCCTCATCTCACTTCAGTTGAGTGACAGTTAATACACGCCTCTGAAATCCACCTGAAACGGTCAGTCAGTTGAAATATTCAGCACAGAGGGATCATGGGATATGAAAAATCCCAAGCTACATGCTCTAAGTCAAAACCCCACTCGCTGACATTTAAGTGCGTAAGCTTCACATATATGTAAAGACCAAAAGGTGACACGAGTTATACGCCAAGCAGATAAGATTGAATTACGTTCAATCTATAATTTTCATTTACTTAAACTCAAGATGCGATTAATTTATTTACCTAATATTGATGGCATCAGGACTGGAATATTGATCCTCATTGTTTGAAATACAGTAGATATCACCTTAAGATGCACAGTGCAGTTATGACATATATTAGACATAACTACAATAGCTAAAAAGACTCAGACGTAATATATTATAGGGAATATTAAGTGACCTGGAGGCCGCAAAGTGGAAATTTAAATCCCTTACAAATGCAATTTTCTGAGCCATCGTGCAAAAATGACCTTCTAATTCTATTTACACTTATTGTATTGATCAATAGGATCAAGTAATCTTTGATAGAATATGAATTGATATTAAAACAGGATCAACTCTGCATTATGATTGCTAGTTATTTATCTGATGTCTATTGATTCTGCTGTGGCAAATGTAACGTAAAGACATGCTTCCGTTCTTCTACAGTGAAACCAAGTCCTCCAGTCAACCTGTCGCACATCCAGACCATTGAGGCAGAACTGATTCTACTCTGGGACGACCCGCCAGACTATGACACCGGCCCGCTGAGATACGAGGTCCGATACTCTTCCAACACCACTCACCCATCCTGGCAGGTAACAACAAGCAAAGAATTACAAGTATTGTACAAATATAATACTACCTGAAGTGGTACCTTTGCATCCTTGATTCTCCTTTATATTATAAGGCACAATTCATGAGGAGAACTTTAATTCAATGCTGTATTTGGTAATAAATCTGTTAAAAGCTGTTTATAACAACATAAAAGGTAAAAATGTTAATACGTTGTTAATACTCAGACTTTGTAGTCAAACCGCCTACTCTTTACAACTTAACAACCCGAACGTTGTTGTTAAATGTACCACAACCTCTTTTTTTTGTTTATGAAACAGTCTCAATCTAATACTGATGCTTCTTTATAATCCACATGAGCAAATGAGAGCAGAAGATGTGCTATTTCTGTATTGTTATTCCTAATGGGTGCCACACACAAACTGGAAGAGCCCATGTTTACATTTTCCCAGACCAAAGTTGGCAGTGGGTCGTACGTTATCTAGTTAAAAGGCAGCATGAGATGATTTTTCTGGGGTGGATTTTATTGTTGACAGGCTGTATCAGATGTTAAATTGGGCTGATATTGAGCTTTACCAGCTTATCGCAGAAACACTCATCGATGTAGGAAAAAAAAGTGCATCTGTCCTCTAGATGATCACTGCCCACGGAATCCTCCCACCAAACTCTACCACAAGTGGTGCGATGGCCCCCAGAAAAGGAGGAAAGCAGAAGGATACAGGGAACAGTCGACGTCTTGAAAACAAGTTGCTTCTTTTCTGACTTGCTCCCAGAAAATAAGACAGTAGCAAGATCGATTTTGTCCTCAAAGGCCGACATATCCAACGCAAAATGAAAATTCCTTGTAGATGCTTTAATAAAGGCATACTATTAATCTGTCAGACAGTTCTGATAAACTCTTTTCATTCGGCTCCAAACTGGTATTAATCGATGAAGACTGCGCAGAAAGCCACGACATCTGGTGCAAGTTATGCTTAAAAAAGGAGTGAAAACATACTTTCTGGTTATCTGTTATACAGAAAGTGACTCAAGTCATGTCGTGAGTGAATCACGCTTGCACAATTACTGTATTAGTCTTTCACTGCAGCGGTCAGCACACATTTCCACCGAAAAGACATCGTGTTTGTGTAGCGTGACTCGCTCACAGGCAGTCGGGGTTTTAATGGCTTCATACGGTGCATTTAGCATTCAACAGTGGGCTCAGTGTCCTGCGGTGGATCAGAAGCTCCGTGATTCATCCAGCTGAGACTGTAGTCCTGCTTGTCAAAGACTCCTGTAGATGCATCAGTGAAATATGGTTTGAGTGATTCTCACAAAATCTTTTCCTTAAGTTTGAGTGTTGATGTCCCGCTTGGTGTGCAGCCAAGTGAAGTCAGTCTTCACAGCTTACGCTGTACAATATACAAAGATCCTCTGTCTTTAGACCCGCGGCTCTGATGAGGAAAAACACTCCTATGGGGAAAAAAATGAAAGAAGCCTCTCTCTCAGGCTGGACTGAGATGCAAGAGATATTTAGAAATAAAATGATCATCAAAAAGCTATAGATAGGTTATAAATATATATAAAGAATATGGATCCTGGAGAAGTTCAAGCTACTTTAGGTGTCAGAGTTCCTTTGGGCTGATGGATAAAATGGTCATATAAAAATAAAGATTTGTTTTCACCGCTACAGTCGTGTTGTGTTTCCATAGAGGCGCCTTTTTAATTTCACATTTGACAAAAAAGGCTTTCAAGGGAAGCTGCCAGATGTTGCAGGTGCAAAAACTCAACTCTGATTGTCGCCGGTTTGTGTATTCTGTTAACAGAGCTGACGTCAAACATCAACCACAGACATGACATTTGGATTCAGTCATCGTGTTCACGTGTGAACACGCCCAACTATCTCATCAAGTGTAATGTGTTTGTGCACTTGTGTGTTTGTTGACTCCCTCTCTGCTGTCTCCAGGTGGTGTCCGCTCCTGGAGCGCCGAGGTTGTCTCTGGATCTGAAGGCCAAACTGAACTACACGGTCCAGGTTCGCTGCTCCAGCCTGGACAGGCCTCCACTGTGGAGCGACTGGAGTGAGCCTCACCACATCTACCTAGACAGTAAGTACCAGTCCTTCCAACAAGAGGCGGATAAAACACGCAACGTTATTATTTTGTTATTTGTGCTCAAATACTGCAGGTGCGTCTTTTCTCTCTATTGTCAGCGTTTTTGTTCAGTACAACCCTGCACTGTTACTAAAAGCTTTGGAGGGATTGTTTGAAAGTTTCCCGGAGAGCCACAGTATCCAGCAGGAGGTCTGTGACTTCCGGATTCTTGGAACAACTGCAGGGGGGTTCATTGAATTGAGCGGAAGTTAAGGGACAAAGAAATATTGCTTCAGCCAATGTTAATGGCTCCAGAGAGAGAAACGTCAGTCTATCTGACCACCACTGTGGTCAAGAGTGAGATATTTCAGCAACTTTTTTATGGATTGTTGTCATCAGGCATTCATGATGCCCAGAGGATGAATCTTAATTACTTTGACGATCTTCTGACTTTTACTCTGGAGCCATCATCACGTCAAAGATACATTTAAATGACCAAATACCAAATTATGACATTCAGCCTCAAATATATCCAGTGTTTAGTGCTGATAACATGCAAAAACATAGTAAACATTCTCCCCGCTAACAATTAGCATGTTAGCGTTTTCATTGGAAACTGTGCTAATCCTAACAGTCCTAACTGGTCCTTCTTTGCGTTGCTCTCGTCAGTCTCTTTGAGTATAGTGAGATGTAATTTAGTTTTCAGATAGAACTGGCAAAACATCCAACTGAAATGTTCTTTTCAATTTTGTTAGATTAAATTAGAATGAACCACAAATTTAGAAGCAAAATCACAGGGAAAAAGGATGCCGATGTTTTTAAATGCGATTGTTAACGAGCTGGTTCAGAGCTAAATTAAAGTTAAATAATTTAATGTCACCTTTTTGCAGTGAACTCGGTTAGCTAACATTTTAGACCTTTTCCCAATGGCTGCAGTTCAACTCTCATTCCCTCTGAGAGGTCCAGCAGACGAGGATTCCTCACATTTAAACGCTGACTGTAATTATCTCTCAGGTAGATTTATGTCAGTGCTGAACTATTGAAACGTGTCAAGCTCATTTAGCCTGAGCTATTAATGAAGAGCTCATTCCAGTGTGGTCAGCTTCAGTAGACTCTGAATCAGAGGTTGCCCCCAAGGTCAGTGACCTGCTTCAAATCATGTGACACAATGGCTTTTAGGACTGCAAAATGTCACACAGGAGATATCTTTGCCATCCAAGTTTTTTATCTGAAACTAAGAGTAGAGAAATGAAAACACTCTAACTCTAAATGATCCTTCAGTCTATGAATTGTTCAAGTTGGCTGGTTGTTTTGCCCTGCAACATCAGACTGCTAATTAAAATGTGAACATCAGCCTGAGGGCTTGTTTGTCCATCATAGGTCTTTGTGCATATCTGCTTTTCTTTTAGTTTTTAACTATTGGTGCTTTCAGAGGTGTGTTCTTCTACTCTGTGTCACAGAAAGAAACCTGACCCTAGTGATAAGATGTACCAATGTGTCATGGGGTTGAAAGCTTTTAAGACTCAACATCTCTGAGTCATCTTACCGAAAATGAGCTACCAAAATGTTATTATGATGAAGTCTGCCAAAAACAGTAAAGTAAATTAGATAAAATGTTGAGTGAAGGTTGGAAAGTTTCTTAATGTTCACCAGCAGTAAAATCCAGCCGAAACAGATACCCCAAGTTTGAAAAATGATGAGTCACAACAGCTTTCTATTTAGATCAATTTGAAAGGTTTCTTTTGTTGGGCTTATCACCTGTTTCGCAGATGAGTCACGCTTCTTTTGTTTTAGCTGGAAGAACTCCAGAAAATTCAGACAGATGTTTCTGTTTGCTGCATCTGAGGAGGTGGTGAGATGAAGGCTCTCACAAACTCATTTCAACCCATTTCAGACTTTGCTATAAAAGAAAAGTTGTGAAATATCTGAAAAGGATTTTCTTTTTTCTTTTGGAAAAATCTAATTGGAAAGCAGATTATATTGGGTCAGTGGTAATGGTTAGGGCAAGGGCTGGGTTTAGGCTAGTGGTGACTGTGAGTCTATATCATTTCCAGAGAGTGACTTAAGTATGTTTTATTTGTGTGTGTGTGCAGCGGTGAGCTACATCCCTGAGAAGGTGGTGGTGCGACCGGGGGAGAACGTGACAGTGTATTGCGTGTTCAACGACCACAACATCAATGCCAGCACGGCCGTGTGGATGCTCAACTTCCAACAGCCGCTCCATCGCAGCCAATACCACCCGGTCAACCAATGGGTCAGCAACAACTCGTTTTAAGTTTCTAGGATGTTTTTCCCCAAAAGTTCAAAGACTTTCCTGTGTTTTTGTCTATGTACTAAGACTATTCCTTTCCAAAAACAGGTCAGCCAGATCACAGTGCGTCCTTCAGAGACTCAGATGTACGACCTGCTGCAGTGCACTCAGGAATGGACCATCCCGTACAGCCAGATCTACGTAGAAGGTGAGGTTTGCTGCACCAAAAACAGCAAAGCTTAATCAGCCCATTCTCACTCCCAACGCATCACATACAGTGCTGTTGTTACCCCTCAAACATCACGTCTTAAAGCATCCCTCTGGCGCAGCACTTTAAAGAGCGAGAATAGTCCAGGTCAGGGGTTGATTGGGTAGGTTTTTTAAGTGAATCTCTATAAGGAAGGAAGTTAACGTACGCAAATTATACACTGTACCTTACGTTACATGACATGAATAATGAACATAGTTATCTTAACCCAATGCAAAATTTGTACCTAAACATAACCAAGTACTTTTTTGTGCCTAAACCTAACCAAGCCGTGACCATTTGACAACATTAATAACAGTCTAAAAGTCATAATTTGTATTATATGCAAACTGTCAGCAAGCTTTACATATTCAATAATTATTTCTAACTTCACAGCGGAGCCCTACATTCACATAATAGATGCTAGGGGTAAAGGTAGAGCATCATAGTTTGAAGCTTAAGGTCACTGACCAAGCTGCCCTATTTTAAGAGTTCCCCTATCACCATCCAAACAGGTGCTTGTTTGAGCATTTCACAACTTTCCCGGCCTTTTGTTGCTCCTATCCTAACTTGTCTGAAAGGCGTTGCTGCCATCAAATTCAGAATAAGCGATTAATTACAAAAGTTTATTAAGTTGATGAAGAGTATGAGTATATGTCAAAAAAGGTGATCCCATTATCACATTCTGTTTTATTTGTGTTGTACACAGCCTCCCATTGTTTTTTGAATCAGGGTTATATTATGCAATATTAAAGAAAATTACTAGAACACATCCAAATGAAGAAAAACATGGTTAATGTGCAGCTTATGACTTAAAGGTACACATCAACATTTCCCTTCAAGTTGCTGGACGTCCGTGTTCCTTTTTTCCTACAGTTTTCCACTGTAATAGACAAAAACAGGAAAGAGGGTGGTGGCACGTGATAGTACAACAATGTGGACCAAAATAATCCCCCTGCACTGAGGTGACCTCAGAAGTTTGTTATTGTTACCTAAGTTCTGAGTGTGTCTCCCTGCGTGTCTCAGGAGCTTCAATTGATATAAACTGTGAAACCAATGGTGACATCGACGCCATGGACTGCAGCTGGAAGAACACACAGTGGATGAAACTCAAGTTCAAATCCAGGTAACGCAGCATTTGATGTTTCACAGCAGCCGTTGCCTGTCCGTGAAGTGTATTCGGATTTTTTTGGAATATTGTTTGTGAAAATCAAAAATCAACGCTCGTAACTCAGTGAAAACCTGGAAGTGAGCGAACACAGTGTAACAGCTCGTTTACTGAACACACCCTGGAGATAGTTGTGCAAAATGATACAGGAAGTTCAATTGAGGTCAGCGTCCTCGGCACAACTGAAAGTCTCCACATTTTAAAAAGTGAAGGCTAAACCACAACAGTGAGGACTGACTAAGTGATGAAATGTTCCTAACTGGTGTTCCTCAGAGGCCTCTTGTGCAACACGACATTGTAACTGACTTTCTTTACTCCAGTTCCTTCCCCTCGCCTGCTTTTTACTTTTCCCTCTAATTCTCCTGTCTTTTAAATAAGGATAGAATATGTAATTTGCTGCTGCAGTCAGGTTTGTAAACAAGAGTAATCTCTGAGCTCCCCTGCCGATACACAAATTTGGATCAGAGTAGAATCCGATGTGACAGCCGGTTTTTATCCTCCAGAGGGTCTGAGTCAGGACCCCGACTCTCGCCTACAGAGCTGGCTGGCTCTGAGCAGCTGCAGCGACTCTTAATTCACCTTAAAGTACCAAAAGTAAAACTATTAGTCTATTAATAATCTGTCAAAAGGGAAGAGAAAGAACAAAGACAATTAATCCTATAGCACCTACATGGCAACATCTTGACGTCATTTATTTAATTTCATTCGTTTGGACGGCAGGTGGGCGGACCTACCATGTGATGTGATGGAGGAGAGGGAGAGAGCAGGTGAGAAAGTGGGGGAGATGGGACCTGCCTGCCCGCAGGTGCTATCCAGGCAGATGAGCTGCACCATCCAGCCTCTGAGGATGAACTGCTACAAGCTGTGGCTGGAGGTGCCGTCCCGACTTGGACCCATCAGGTCTAAACCCGTCTACCTGTCCCCCATCGACCACGGTGAGCACGGAGGTCGGATTTAAAGATCCCTCTCGCCTTATAACTGTGGCTCTCCTCCTGCAACAGCACTGCTTTTTGATGATTTTTTATGTCTTAAGGTTTTTTAGAAATATTTAAAGAATATGAATTTGTTCCTGCTTAACTGAGATATTCAAGATAATCTGGAATATTAAATATTATTTATGAATCACACAGCTTCTTTTTTTTTTTTCTAAGGCAAATGAGTATTGAACTTCAAAGGAAACCATTGCTGGATTGAATATTTATAGGAAAAGAGTTGTGTGCTTAAAGATAACCTTTCAGATGTTGAGGTTAAGGAAGTGATTCATATTCATCACAGAACAATTAAAAAAAGGTGTGAAAGACAAACTCACAGTCTTCTTCATCAGTGCTGTTTCCCCTCTGCAGTGAAACCTCACACAGCCACTAATGTGAAGGCAGTGAGCCGGAGCAGCGGGGTCCTGGCAGTCACATGGGAGCCTCCGTCCCTGCCGGTCGAGGGGCTCCAGTGTCAGTTTCGGTACCACTCGCCGTCCACTGTGAGAGCCCAGCCGGAGTGGAAGGTGAGCTTGCTGCCCATTACACTACAGGCACTATGGACGGCATTTAACTAACCTTTACCTAAAACCAATTATTCAAACGGAAAAGTGGCGATGTCCTCCAGAACATTGCAAACCCTCAAAATATCAGTTTGCTTGTAGTTATTAGGTCATTGAGAGCCTAAAACCTGAAAATAAATTAGCTTTTTTTCACTTTCTGTCTCGATGGGTTTTTGTTGGAGGTCTGTGGTCCATACAAGGGCAGCGCTGTTACCTCACAGCGTACATGCGGTAACAGATAATGGATGGATGGTTCACACGAGTTTAAAAGATTTTCACGTTTGGTTCTATGACATAAAATGTCATTTTGAAGCTTTACAGTGTCTTAAAAAAAGGCAGTTGCTAACAAGTGGCTGAATGAGACTATAGAGGTTGTCGGGGACCCTGAACATCTCCACACCGAACACATAAACTAACTCAAAATTTCCAACTGGTAGATTGATTAATTTACAGTGTAGTGTAGCAAGAAGCTCCGTGGCGGTGACCTTGAAGTCAAGCAACAACGGTGATTTCATCCAAAAATCATAAAAATGGTCTTTCATGAGGATTATCTTGCAAATATTATAAACTTCTGTTTGCCATAGAGCTTTTTTTCTGCAATAATCCAAATTCAAAGTAGTCTTTTTGTCAAGGGAGTCAGAGCAATGCTAACTTCCTTTTTGGCCTCTAAAAATGTCATCCCTGCAGCACTGTATCAGCAAAGAGGTTTATTACCACAGCACCCTTGACTGTGCTCTTTATTTTTATTTATTTATTTCTTATTTTATTTTTTGCTTTAATGTAGAGAACAGCTGAAAAGTGGCCGAAACAGGATCAGAGAAAGTGGCGATGACATGCAGCAAATGGGTCATAGACCAGATTCAAACCCTTGGCCACTGCAGCAAGGACACGGCCTCTGTACATGGGGCACATGCTCTACCAACTCCAAGGTTTACATCTGATTATTTTTCTTCACCCTGGAAGAAAGATGTTTATTCATCAAGAAGAAAGTTATTAGAAGTCACTCAGGTCAGGACTCTGCTGTTCAATAAGTCCCATGTCTCCTTGAATAACACAGGATGCTCTGATATGAATTCAGCTGGTCACTGATATGAGAACATGCTCCTGCCCTCTGATGAAAACATTCTTCAAAATGATGAGACAGAGAAGGATATAGTTTTCGCTGGTAGCTTTGACGAAATTGGTTGACAGATTAAAAAAATGTGTTCTCCACAGATCAGATATTACCCGATTCTTTTATTTTTCTTCATCCAAAATGAGCACTAAGAGAAATGTCGCCCTGCAGGTCCAGAGTCCAGTGAGGGTGCCGTGGGGCGGGGTCGCAGTGTCCAACATGTGCCGGGTGTATGTGGTACAGGTACGCTGCATGCACACCAACGGCACCGGCTACTGGAGCGAATGGAGCGACTCGGTCTACTCCACACCTCAAAACAGCATGGGTAATGTTGAACGCCATTCGTTTCACTCTGAAACACATCAAATAACACTAAACCTTTCAAAGGTAATGACAGATGCAGCTTGAAGCCTGATGTGACCTTTGTAAATTACATTTGACCTTCTGATTTTAGCTCTCATGGAAAATGGCAAACACGTCACATCACACCAACAAGGGTGAAAGCTGTCATGTGATGCATTTGTCCGTCTCCCCCTCAGCTCCTGAACGTGGTCCTGATTTCTGGAGAATTCTTGAGGATGATCCATACAGAAACCGGACTAATGTCACGCTGCTATTTGAGGTACACAAACACAAACACTACCATTGTCCGGCGTTGTAATTAAGACGTGGGATTGAAAATGTTGGCTTTCCTGCTTGTTTCCTCCAGCGTCTCCAAACATCGGGGCACTCTTACTGCGTGGACGGATTTATTGTGCAGCGCCAGACCTCCAGTGGCTCTGTGACGAGGGAACAGATCGACCTGGCGTCCTCCTACAGCTTTGAGTGGAACCAGATGCTCCAAACTGTGACTGTGGAGGCCTACAATAGTCTGGGGAGCTCGGCCCACAATATCAACATGATGCTGGAGAGGCAGCCCAAACGTAAGTGTGAAGGGATGGATTGGCTCTGAAACAACTGCATGGAAAGATGTTTATTTTGACCTGTTACGAGAAAGTATTAACCAGATTCTCTCTTACGCATACACTGAATCTGTTCTACTGCTGTAGTGCATCTCCACATCTATTACAAGTATTATGCAGCCCAAAGTCCCAAATAGATACTTTATTTGAGCATGAAAACCTCTCTGAGATTATAAAATCTCATGACACAGTATTGATTAAACATAAATGTGATTATTAAATCAAGAAGACATATAAATGAGACCAATTTAAAACAACTCGGTGGGATTAAGACATCGAAAGTCAAGCAGCCAGATGAAAGAGACAGTTTGTTTGGCGGTGATTTGAGAGGAACTGTAGATTTGATCAAAACAGTTGTTCTGTTGTGAAAAAAGGACAGATTTAAGTTAAAACCGGTCTGATTCATGGTACACTTGAATAAAAAGAAATGCTGTTAAAAAATGCAGAGTTTGTTTAGTGATGTTTTTTCATTCTCTCCGAACTATGTAAAATATTGCAGTTTTGTGTTTTTCTGTTTATTTGTTATTCACTTTTCAATAACATATTTCTCTTAAAACCATTTTCAAGGTTACTGAGCTGAGAAAATACAAAGCTTCAGACCTGTTTTTACCGTTTCAACAGATTTTCCTTTTTTATCTGTTCATTTTGTCACAATGACCAGCGTACAGCAGAAAAATGTACGTCAAAGCTGAGGACACGAACGGCCATCTACTTTGGCATCACGCTTAAACCATGTATCCCCGGAGAGCCCATAAAGGCTCTAATTGAGGCCTCGCTGCCATTAGGTTGAGTGTCGTAAATGCTATTAGCAGCAATCCAACACAGCACAGCAAAAAACAATGTTAACAGCTGTTTTGCTCTGGTCCAATTCTCATGATTCGGGGAAAACTATTTCGCAGAACATGTTTGTTAGACATGTTTCCGCTAGTGTTCTGAGAAAATGTGTTTTCAAGCTTATTAGCTGCAAAACTAGCAGCAGAGTTCATCCACTGATGTTGTTGCTCTCCATCACCACCATCAAAACACCAATGAGGGGAACATTACTTCCTGCAGAATGGTGTTTCGTCCCTCCAGTAGAGACGGGGAGGTTGTAAGAAGTAGAAATGTGTAAACTTTTGTGATTATTTTGTGTGTAATAGCTTGAACCACAACAGCTGGACTCTCCTGAAAGCATCGCATTCAATCAGTATATTTCTTGTCTGTGCTCTCAGGTCGCTGTGTGAGTTCGTTCAGCGTGTTGGTTATCAACAGCACCTGCGTGTCTCTGTCCTGGACACTGTTGGACAACAGCTCTGTCCCCCTGTCCATGGTGGTCCAGTGGTCTCATCACAAAGGCCAGAGTGGAGCCATGTGGGCCAGACTGCCCTACACTGATCATCCCATCTATCTGAGAGGTAACGTGATCTCTTCTCTGTGTTTGTTATCTTTTTTCGTTCTTTCTCAATTTAACAGTAAAAGTCACTATAGTAATTGTTATTGATGACACTGTTGGCTGCAAAGTAAACTGCAGTCAGTGTCGTGTCACTCCTTGGCACTGGCCAAAACAGTTACGTGGACGCTAATATTGGACTAATAATCAGATAGGAGCCCAGTCAGAATAAAAATTCCTCCTGTAACCACCACACGTATGATCTGATCTCGCCATTTCTGAATGGATTTTCAATCCGATTGATAGGGGTGATGTAAACCTTTGAAAAACTGTTCAATAGGAATGAATTCACACCTAATAACCATGTAATCACTTAATCCGATGGTTGGAATAAATATTTTCATTGTCTGTGCGTTCGCCCAATGTGGTGGGTAACATGAGGTGACAGTGCTTCCAGGAGGGACAGAAACGTGGCCGTATCAACACAGCCGTGGTCCAACTTTGTCGTTGGTGATCTTGACTGTTGAAAGCCTCAATTTTCAAAAAGGCTTAAAAAGAGTTGAAAATTAGCCAGCAAACAAAGGGAACACTTCAGATATTGATTAACAAATTGTTAAAGTTGATAATCTCTACTCTAAAAAATGCAAACATTCTTACATTTACATCATTTCAGGTGATTTCTTTGGTTCTGAGGAGTCGGGCTTCTACTTGTACCCCGTGTTTGCCAACGGAGAGGGTGAGCCAGTGTACACGATAGGTATGCACCAGCTAACTGGCTGTTTTGTTCAACATGTTTCAGGATTATACAATGCCTGCACAGTCATTATGTCATTAACTACAGATCTGATGTGTATTTTTTCTAACTGCCACAGCCACCAGAGGAGACCCTGCAGCTTACATGATGCTGATGATCATCTCCTTCCTCTCCATCGTCCTGTTTGTCACCCTGGTCCTCTCCCAAAACCAGTAAGAGCTCCTGCTCGGTGAAAAAAAGAGACATTTGTACAAGTAACGATGTTCAGTCAAAAAAAACTTGCTGCGCCCAGAAAATGAATGTGTAAAACGTCCGATACTAAATGAGTTTGGCGTGTTTTAATAGCTGCTACAACAGCAATATATTGTCATACACCAAAAAATCTTGCACCAAATACAATACTAATGGTACGCACTACGTCTGTGTACATCCAATTAGTGTTTTACTCAAACACCTGTAGGAAATGATAAATGATACAAATCTCCGGGATGAAGTCTAATTTAGAGAGTAGGGACACTGCCATCAAAAGTAAGCAGTGTGACATTTAACAGGTCACATGGGTGTAATTACACTTGAGGGAGCCTTTAGACAGAGAGATGAAACCTAAATATCTGCTGTATTTCTACCCAGGATGAAAAAGTTTGTGTGGAAGGATGTGCCCAACCCAAACAAGTGCTCCTGGGCAAAAGGACTCGACCTCAAAAGGGTAAAAATGAACATTAAACCACAGCAACATGCATTCAAACATTCATTTATATGCTGATTGCTTCTGGATGAGATTCTTTTGCATGATTATTTATAGAGTCTGCACTTGTGTTTTTTTGTGTCTTTATAGGCCGACAACTTTGACCATCTGTTCCAACCTCCAGAAGGCCTCTCAGCCTGGCCGCTGCTCCTGCCCTCTGAGAACATTTCCAAAGTCGTCATAGTGGACAAAGTTGAACTCTCAGCTCTGACCACAGCTTTAGTTCAAGCCCCGTGTGAGTCCCTAACTCCAGTCCCTGCCTCTACCGTATCTATCTACATCCCCTCAGGGTGTGACTCAGTGGTCGACCAAACCCAACCCATGGAGGGACGTGGAGTTCCTTCCTTTGCACTTAATCTGGACGCTTTAACCAGTTCCAGCCCAATGCTAGATGAACAGCTGGTTGACCCCCCAGCAGAGCAGCCCCCAGGCAGCACAGACAGCTCTGCTCAGTCTTCAGTCACGTACGCCACTGTGCTGCTCTCTCATCCCAAGCAGGAGCAGCAGCCCATTCATCTCCACTACAAGGACGGTAGTGGCAGCAGCTCCAGCGACGAGGGCAATTTCTCTGCCAACAACTCGGACATTTCCGGCTCGTTCCACGGTGGCCTGTGGGAGCTGGATGACCCACGGCGCTCCTGCTCCTACAACTCCGTGGAGGAGCTTTCAGAAACATCGGAGCAAGAAGACGGAGAGGAGGCCACGGGGGAGAAGGACTTATACTATCTAGGAATGGACTATCGAGCAGAGAACGAGGACAGCGAGGTAGATGAGGGGGAGAGAGAGGAAGAGACGAAAGCTGAGCTGCTTAAAAGTGTAGTCTTGAACAGAGAGGACCGTTCTGTGGAGTCGCACCCTTTGCTCGGCGCTGAAGGCTCAAGCGAGCCGCACGGCATCTCTCTGCTGTACATGCCACAGTTCAGAACTGCTCCGTGCACGAGGCAAGTCGCAGCTCCACCACAGGACGCCCCAGCTGTGAGCCTCACACAGACTGCTTTCAAATGAACACGCGCACATCTGAAACCATTGTGTTGTGGACTGTGTCCCGATTCCGAATCTACCAAAAGCAGATTTGAATATGTTCCCTCAGACATAGTGAGTTGTGGCGCTGCAAATGTAAAAATACCTTGACGCAGTATGTGTGAACGCAAATTGATTTTCATCAGCGCTGCTATTGTGTTCGGTGGGTAAAGACGTCAGGAGGGCACAAGCCTCATTTGTAGGCATTTCTTTCTTTCTTTACAGGGTTTCAAAACCCGGATTCAACTGTGCCAAACTGCTTCTCTGACATCAGTTACTGGTGCAGAGGACGCGCTGAGAACACTGAACCTGAGGCTCGCCTGTGAGAATAATGTGGGGTTACTGAGAGCAGCAGGCGGACTGTACTCGCAGGGATGGAGCTAAAAGAGACAGCAAGCATCTTGTGGCTTCAGACATCTGGCACATGCAGCATGTTTCACAGGTGGTCGTACCTTCGGCGCACATAAGTAGTATGCTGTAATGCTGTTTGTGCCTTCATCCACTCATCGGCCTCCGGCATCGTGTTGAAAACATGTCGTGTTTTATCCTCTGCCGAGTTGTTTCAGCTGCATTTGAAGCGAAGTGAAACATGAAAGAGGTTCAAAGAGAATAAATAGCCGCGCAGAAAGCGAGAGAGAGACGGCACATAATCTGCACAGTTTTGGTTTCATCAGAGCACACAAGACTGTGAAGTGAAGGCAAATCTTGGATCTAGGTCCAAAGTTATATAACGATGAAAACAGATGTAGACTGTGACTAATTGCAGGTGATCTCTTTGGGCGCAGAATTTACTGCATTCACTGGCAGCTTGCGCAACAACATCTGCATGGACCATGTCACCCACCAACCCAAAGAATGTATTTTTTTACTTTGTGCCATACTGTGTTTTGTGGGTAATAAATGTGACGCCTGTGTATTCTGTGTTTGGCCGTTAGCATAAACACCTGCTGTCTGGTGTAACTAAAAGACTGAAGAATGTATATTTGAAACCAGGGGAAGAGATTTAGGAAGAAAATGCTGAAATATTGTTGACAAAAATTGTGTTTTGTAAATTGAGATACTATCTATTTTTCATGGTGAAAATAAAGTGTTTATTGTGAGCGCATCTGATTCATGTAACAGAAGAACAAAGAACAACAAAGACAGAACGTCACTGACCAATAACAGTCTGTGTTGTGATTTAATAACCCTCATATTTATTGTCTAAACGCACCAAGTAAGTGAAATATGGGATCACACCTATTTTATAATACTATAATAAATGTATATTAGGTTAGATATGGACAAAGAATCATTATGTTTTGTGAGTTCACAGTGTGTAAATAAAATTCTGACAAGTATTTTTTTTTTAAATTGTGGTAAATTCATCCATTCTTTTACAAATCTAATGTAAAATCTGGACCTAAAATGAACAAGACTGATTCTCAATGTTCCCCCGAATCAAATGATGTACCATATGGCGCTTGATGTTGACTGCTAAGATAAGGTAGGAAAAATAAAATAAAGAGTCAGGAGAGTTGTCTGAATTTCTTCATTTAGGCTTTAGATGTTGCATCAAGTTTCGCTCTGGAGAACAGAAGGTCTGATTCATAATATTCAGTTCTAAGTGAATACAATGATCTTCATTTTGCCTATTTATTGCATATTTGTTTTCAGAGAGTTTATCCTTTAGGCAATATACCACAAATGCGGTGTTTGTCTACCAGTTTTGAAATCAAGAAATATTGTTTTAATGACAGTAAACAATGAAAACATTGGAAGCACCCGAGGGCTGCAGCGCCTCAGCCACATATCTACACCGTCTGCTGGAAGATAATCTTGTTCAGGTTTTTAGATTTACACCTGGGGCTCATCTGTAAAACACCAAGGGGGCTCAGTGGTCTTAAATTTGGGTCACTTTTCAAAATAACTAAACTTTTTTGTTTGTTTGCTTTACCGTGTTACATAAAATGAACATGAGTAAATCCAAAGTAAAAAGTTTTCTGATTATCATAGAATTGATTCATCATGGACCTTTTTTTTTCAGACCTTATGCAAAAGTTTATCCAAGCCAAGATGTAGAAATTGTGTCTGTTATTTCAGTCAATAATCATATTTATCCTTATTTGAGTCTTCGGTTGTGAGGTTTGTGAAGTCTTGGGGAAGCAGGACGACTGAATGATCCTTATGCATGTTTGAAGATTTCAACCTTTTGTCTTCATCGCCACAATTAATTATCTGCTGAGTTCGTTTGATCATAAACACCACCATAATCTTTTCAGTGTGATGGGATCACATAGTTGCATAGCATCACGAAATATCAGCGAAAATGAGAAATTAAACACTGAATAAATTGATGCACATAAAAAGAAATGCATATGTTGCTCTCCTAATCTGCTTTAATATTCTGTCACCTTGTGGCTGCAAGAAGCAAACACATCAGAATGACATCAGTCTCCAGGTGTAAGCTTGTACTGTCTGAAACTCTTTGGTCATATGGCAGGTATAAAGTTGTGAGCTGTGTTTGTTGGTGATTCCATAAACAAACACACATGTATCAGTCCTTGCTTGTAAAAATTAAGTTCCAGGGCTGTTTTCTGCCTCAAACAATTGCTAAAACACACAGCAACATGTAGACACAAAGATAGAAAAATACAACTTGTAATATAACTTATAACTTCCACTGCAGGACGTCTCAGAGGTGGACATTGTACGACTTACTCCACTTCATAACAACAGCTTTAGTTACTAGTTAATTTTCATCTTAGAGCATTTCACACCCTTCCTGTCCAGTGAAAACCATGTTTTCAAAATCATGACTTGAATTTGAATGAAACACCATTTGAAAAAACTGAAGTTAATGTATTGAGAACATTTTCCTGCACCTCGCTTCTAAAAAGCACCTTAAATTGACTAGAATATGGATAAAAGCTGACAACAAGCTGTTCTGTCTAATGAAAAGTTTACTTTTTAGAGAAGTGAAACGTGGCATACACATATAAACACAAAATGCAGATGTGATATTAATCCTTAAACATCACATATAGTAGTAAAACACTCAGGGCCCAGTTTTCTGCTTTATGAGTTATTTTACTTTTGACACTCAAGTTTCTCTCTGGAGAACAGAAGGTCTGATTCATAATACTCAGTTCTAAGTGAATACAATAATCTTCATTTTGCTTATTTATTGCATATTTGTTTTCAGAGAGTTTATCCTTTAGGCAATATACCACAAATGCTGTGTTTGTCTACCAGTTTTGAAATCAAGAAATATTGTTTTAATGACAGTAAACAATGAAAACATTGGAAGCACCCGAGGGCTGCAGTGCCTCAGCCACATATCTACACCGTCTGCTGGAAGATAATCTTGTTCAGGTTTTTAGATTTACACCTGGGGCTCATCTGTAAAACACCAAGGGGGCTCAGTGGTCTTAAATTTGGGTCACTTTTCAAAATAACTGTAAACTTTTTTGTTTGTTTGCTTTACCGTTTTACATAAAATGAGCATGAGTAAATCCAAAGTAAAAACTTTTCTGATTATCATAGAATTGATTCATCATGGACCTTTTTTTTTTTAGACCTTATGCAAAAGTTTATCCAAGCCAAGATGTAGATATTGTGTCTGTTATTTCAGTCAATAATCATATTTATCCTTATTTGAGTCTTTGGTTGTGAGGTTTGTGAAGTCTTGGGGAAGCAGGACGACTGAATGATCCTTATGCATGTTTGAAGATTTCAACCTTTTGTCTTCATCGCCACAATTAATTATCTGCTGAGTTCGTTTGATCATAAACACCACCATAATCTTTTCAGTGTGATGGGATCACATAGTTGCATAGCATCATGAAATATCAGTGAAAATGAGAAATTAAACACTGAATAAATTGATGCACATAAAAATAAATGCACATGTTGCTCTCCTAATCTGCTGTAATATTCTGTCACCTTGTGGCTGCAAGAAGCAAACACATCAGAATGACATCAGTCTCCAGGTGTAAGCTTGTACTGTCTGAAACTCTTTGGTCATATGGCAGATATAAAGTTGTGAGCTGTGTTTGTTGGTGATTCCATAAACAAACACACATGTATCAGTCCTTGCTTGTAAAAATTAAGTTCCAAGGCTGTTTTCTGTCTTTAATTCAGCTGCATTAGAAGGATGTCAGCACATGCTGTCTGGAACAAGTCACATAGTCTCAACATGTTTTTGTTTATATTCAAGGATCATTATATCCTGGATTCTCCTCGGGCCTTCCAACATGATTACTGTGTCCATGTGAGCTGCATTTTAATGGTGAGCTGCCACCTCATTTGTGTTTTGAAATGTAGGAATCACCGTTTGCCACCAGATGTCACTAGAGCTGAATTTTTAACTTTATGCACACATCTATGGTTTCAAATTAAATCTGCTGTTTTTCTGCTCAGTTAACCTCAGTATTTCTATTATTGTGTGCATATAAGCGTCACATCTTAATCAGAGAAGATCTCTGAGTATCTGACAATCAAGGAGAACACCTCACTACAGAATCATTCAATTATCAGAAGATATGAATAACAGTTACAGTAAAAAAAAGTTTCAATTACTTAAGTTCTACTTTACGTTAATTACAGTGGCAGTTGATCATATCTATATTAAATAGACAGGCATTTAACATTGATTGATAGCTTTATGTCAATTAGTGAAATAAGTCCTTACACTTCCCATGACATTATAAAAGTGAATTTACTCACATGCAAATTTTAAACACTTATTTCAGATTCAGACAGCCTTATTAATCCCACCAGGGTCAATTTGTTTGAGCAGTTTGCCTCAAACAAGTGCTAAAACACACAGCAACATGTAGACACAAAGATAGAAAAATACAACTTGTAATATAACTTATAACTTCCACTTCAGGACGTCTCAGAGGCGGACATTGTACGACTTACTCCACTTCATAACAACAGCTTTGGTTACTATTTAATTTTCATCTTAGAGCATTTCACACCCTTCCTGTCCAGTGAAAACCATGTTTTCAAAATCATGACTTGAATTTGAATGAAACACCTTTTGAAAAAACTGAAGTTAATGTGTTGAGAATATTTTCCTGCACCTCGCTTCTAAAAAGCACCTTAAATTGACTAGAATATGGATAAAAGCTGACAACAAGCTGTTCTGTCTAATGAAAAGTTTACTTTTTAGAGAAGTGAAACGTGGCATACACATATAAACACAAAATGCAGATGTGATATTAATCCTTAAACATCACATATAGTAGTAAAACACTCAGGGCCCAGTTTTCTGCTTAATGAGTTATTTTACTTTTGATACTTAGTTAAAATGTTCTGATAAATGCCTCCTTACAAACTTTTACTTTTAAGTACAGTTTTGAAATGCGGGACTTACTCATAAATCTACGTACATTTAGGATTTATATCATTTAACGAAAAAGCAAAGATCTTTACAAGCTCAGCTGAGGTCATGTTTGAAACTGAACGATGTGTCAGTCTGGAAGAGGAAGGGCAGATATGTTCTATGTGTTGTTTGGATGATATAGAACATGAGTTCCATTCTGTTTTCTGGTGCCCTATTTATGAAGACTTTTTGTTTAGTGACATAAAAATAAATTTTGACTGTGTACATATGGATGACGCACAAGGGTTAAGCTTGTTTTTCTTTTCTTAGTGTTTTTCCCTGCAAGAAATTGGTGTTACAGCATTTTATAACTTGATTTATTTTATGCATTCATACATCCTTTTTGTTTGTTTGATTTAGCTTTCTTTTCTCATACAGGTTTGTATTTTGCTGCCACAAGGGGACAGAGCAGCACCACTTAGAGAGGAGTTCAATAAGCTGGATGTCTGAGTCGTGTCAGGGAAGCTGTATCCTCAAAGGCCCTGTGTGCTGGGTCTCTTGTGTTCGCCATAGAAGGACATGATGGTGCAGAGAGCTGCTGGCTGAAGAGCATGCTTGGGTTATAACGTTAATGGAGAGATGGAAACGAGACGGCGAGGGGGAGAAGTTATGTTTGTGGTTATGGATGCATTAGGATTATATTTTCTGAAGTGTCCTGAGTCCTGTCTGCTGTGAGGTAATAATGACTTCAAACATCCCATCTGGAGAGCAATCAGACACAAGTGTTTCACATAAGACAAAATTAGATCAAAAAGACCCAAATCCAATCTTCAGAGTGATGTTATGTCTGGTCAAGTGACCCAGTTTCCCCCCTGAAGCCACCGGCAGCAGCGGACCCGCTACCTGCTTCCTGGTCTGCAGCTTAACACGAGGTCATGAGATAAGACGGCCTGCGGGAGAAATGCTGCACATGTGAAAGTTCTTTGCTCTGCTGATCTCTCAGCTGTGACAAATTAGCATCAGCGAGCAAAGATTGAGCCTCAATCCAACAAGTGAGTAACCTTTAACTCTCAGTCAGGATATAAACATTTTATTTCTGTACTTGATCTTCAGGGAAAATACTGCATCTTCTTTATTGTAACTTAATGGGACAAAGCGAGAGGAGATTTCTTGAGCTGATGAGGTCACTGACATTTTCCCAGTGAGCTGGTGTAAACAAATCAAGTCTCAGCCAAATGCTGTAATCTTGTTCTCAAGATTCGTAATCAAACTTTTTTTTGGAAACTGTATGAGCTGTTGAATGTTCCTGGAATGAATGGTTTTGTTCAAGGCCACAACCGGAGGAGATTTATACTGTAGAGGCTTTAAAGCGCTAATAAGTGAGGAATATAATTGAATATAATGTTCTCACGAAACTCTTCATTTTTCACAAATTATCTTTTGTTAGTGGTCATGTGTGACATTGAAGTTCAACCTAAACATAATTAATTTGCACTCATGTTTAGAAGGCATTATACGGAAATGTGTACATGGCTACATAAGTGAGACTTTAATTTAATCACATTCCATTCGATTAATCATCCGGACCCATCTCTGCCTGGATGCATCCGCCTGTAAATGGCAGCACAAACGTGTGGACAGAAAGCTTCCTCACCTCCCGGGAAATACCTGCCTGCTATTACAACTTTCCTCACAAACAGACCTGAGTGATTTATCTTTGAGCGGCATGCTGTTGTCATCTGGAAGTGATTAAATGTGGAAAAAAGAAGGAGAAGGCAACAAAGACAGTCTGGAAAAGGAGTAGAGAGGAACATGTTGATCCACAGCTGCACCCTGGTGACTAACAGGCTACAGGTTTAGTCCTTGGTTTGACCAGTGACCTCCTCACAATTAAGCCTTTTTGAAAGCTATGCAACAGAATTTTTAGGTATTTTCCTTTTTTCCTTCCACTTTTTTCTTTCCAAGAATACATTAATTTCTTAGCTTATCAAAATGTCAGTGTTATTTAAAAGTCTGGAAGGTAAATATTTGCTCTGGTTTTGGCTCTGGTTTTGATCTCCACTTGATCCTGAGGACAATATCTGGCCCCAAAGCAACAACTTTCCCTCTCTGCCATTTGGTGATGGGGAGTTTTTTTGGTGATGGGGAGGTTGATGCAACTAACAACTAAAATGAACCAAAACAATGAGCTGAAGGGCACTGAAACACACTGTAGAGTCTTCTTCACTTGTCACCTCTCACTTTACACACTATCATAGTTTGGTAACATAAAAATACTGAAAACCAGTGCAGACACTTCACACTCTGTACCTTCTCAAAAAGCAGTTGAAGAGGCTTGCACACTGGTACGACCCTTAAAGTGAAACTCTCGCCAAAAAGCAACCGAGGCTTTATTTGCGATTTGAATATGAGTCAAACCTTCGCGTAAAAGCATAATTACGCGTCTTTTGTCGTAATTATGCTTTTACACGAAGGTTTGACTCATATTCAATCGCAAATAAAGCCTTGGTTGCTTTTTGGCGAGAGTTTCACTTTAAAGAAAGCTCAAAATAGCACTAGCAGTAAGTTTGGTGACACAGCTCAGGAGGGTTTTTTTCTTCCTGAAAAGTAAATGTGACATGCCCGTCACTGGTCAGCTGTGGTTCGCCTACTGCGGTAAGAAAACATCCACCACCGCTGGATGAAATGCAAAATTAAGTCACAAGTATAATTTACCTAAACTCTCTCCATCCCCCCAAAAAACACGGCGGTCATAATGAGTGTAAACCAAACCAGATGCACTGAAATGACTCTGTGGGATAGAAATGAGTAAACATCAACATGATTCTCTTCTCATGGTGCTCCAAGTGAAGTTTAACTTGTTTATGACAAACTACTGTTTTTTTTTTTTTTTTTTTTGCTATTCTGCATGTGTTGTACATTCAACCATCCATCAGTAAACAGACACGTTGATCTGAGATGTGTGTGTGTGTGTGTGTGTGTGTGTGTGTGTGTGTTCTGACGTCACTGTTCATGCTCCTGTCGCTGCCGTCAACCGTGTTCATAGGAATCAGGGGAAAGATTTAGCAGCTTGACATTGTAAATCCTTCATTGATCGCCTGGCATTAAATCGTGCAGCAATTGTGACGGGCTTAAGCTACTGATGTTTATCCACGCCGGCTTTGAACGCCTTAACATCTGGAGTAAAGGTCACATTGCGGCGAGTTCACTACACAACTCCACGACCACGAAGAAAATGAGGAAAATCCGCCTACACTGGTTTGGAGCTGCGTGTGTGCGCTGCGCTGGCTGTGCTCCGTCTCTCAGTGAGAAAAAAAAGAAAGCAACTCAGTTTGGTTGCCAGGCACAGCGGCACTGCTGGTTGGATAGATTTGGCTTCTCCGGGAATGTAAAGCCTCTCTCTCTCTCTCTGTAATCTGTGATCTTGGCTGAACTGCAGCTCGGCAGTAGGGAAATCGTTGTCATCAACATTCACGAGGAGAAGGAGGGACATAAAAAAGAAAGAGGGAAAATAGAGAGTAAAGGATGAAAAATATGGATTTAGGGAGCGATATGAGGTAAAGAAGCATCTGTGGCTGCAGGTGGAAGGGAGCAGAGCAAACAGAGCGAGGGAGTGTGCAAATCTGGGAATCGGGGAGAGGGAAAAAAAAGCTTGTAGACTGAAGTTGCGCTGACCCTTGGACCCTCCCTTGGGGCCCTTTCTGCGCTGGAGGCCTCTGAGAGGATTTGGGAAGACAAGCATAATGCTCTTTCAGACAGGGCTGTAAATATACGAGCTACTTTATGCTTGTTGCATGATTCATGTCATCAGACACCTGGCAATGTAATGTCAAATGAAGCCAGGCTTTTCCTCTTATGTGACTCCATGAATAGCTGTGCGTTTTTATGTAACAAACGAGTAATAGAGATAAAGAAAAGATCAAGATTCCCAAAATTGGTGTAATTTGGTGTTTGATCTGTTTTGAGTTGCACAACTTCTCTCCGATACAACAATTTTATTCAACACTCAGGTCTGGCTTAATCTGGGTGGTATAGACACACATAATATATTAAGTAAATCATGTTTTATGTTACTTCACGCCTCGTCTAACTCGCCGGATTTAGACTGTTTATATAAAGCCTGTCACTGGGCACCTATTTCAGCTGGCATTCCCTCTTCCCTCTTCCTTCTGCCATCGGCTTGTAACAGCCTCCAAGCTAGCGACCTACACACTGACGAGGCTCAAACCTGAACACGCTAGCAGCCGTTCCCTTTTTGTTTTGCAGGGATTGAGCCATTTTCATCCCCGGGCTCGTCCCCCCACGTGCAAAAAAGTTTCCAGAGAGCGCTTCATGTCTGACTAGGTGAGAACACTTTGCAACTGCCTGAAGTTTTTTTTCCCTCCTGGAAGAACAGGATGCGCTCTACATTGGAGCCAAGGGGAGCTTGGCTCCTCCTAATAAGGCCTGAGCTCCCCTGAAAACATCATTTGTGAAATCTTGCGTGGTCACTAAAATATTTTATTATTTTCGACATGCATTTCTATTTTTCTGTATCTTCACTGTCGTGGATCATGCGTACAATTAGGCTTTTTATTGATGTGTGGTTGGTTGATGATGATGATGATGATGATGATGATCAGGAAGTTATTGTGCTAATCTGAATGTGATGGGTAACTTTAACCTTGTTTGTGAGCACTTGATCATGTTCATACATTTGCATGGTTATGGGTTGTTTTGCTTTTTTTTCTATCCATATCTTATTTGAGCTGATGACTACAGAACACTGAACATCGTTTTTGCAGAGTACATTGTGCCCTGCTTTAGTCACATAATATCATGTGGAGGCTACATGACATTATGTGGCATCATTCAAAAATAAAAGTGAGCCTCCCTACGAACCATGGTTTAGTTTGCACACTGACTAAGAAGATTGCCTACCATGGATTAAGATGAACACAAAGCTTACTGGACAGAAACATACAAATATTCAAAATCCCACCCAAAAAAAGGTAATAAACCATCATAAAGCCTCCAAAAACTTCCTTTAAGAAACGAAACATGCAGAGTAGATAACAGATCAATGTTTGACAGCGACCAAACTAGCCAACAAATTTTGTCACATTCTGATTATGGATAGACGTACATGACATCACCATTTTCACTAAAGACACAAAAGAATTATAAAAATTTCATTTGAAATCAACAAAAATTGTATGAGAAAATGGTGTTAAAAAAAATAAAGAAATGTTTTACGAGCCTTTAACCCAAAAATAGTGTCTCTTTAAACCTCATTCACCTGTGAACCCACATTAGATTCAACTGTAGAGAGATGTTTTAAGGCCTCTGAAACAGAACCAAAGACCAATCTGAGTGCAGCAAACATACTGAGCAGTTACGTTCACCTGAACACCATCATGTTATCTCACACAACCTTTTTCCACTGCCATGTGTGTGTGCTTATTGGAGTCGGAGCAGCGGAGAGTGTGTGGAACACACTTCCGCTCTGAAAGATGCCATTAAAGAGCTCGTCCTCGTCGATTCTCATCCATTGCGCTGCGTGTGCGCAGGAGGGAAAAGAACCATTAACCCACATATTTATAGAGCACGGACTGAACTTCAACCAAAAACCATATGCCGAATCATTTGCATGGGGAAACCCATTTATCCAACTTGTTTGTGGGAGAAAACGTGAGATGCACATGAGTCTTTGAAGGGACCCGGGGCAGCCTTTTGGTAAGTGGGTCGGATGGACGGAATGCCTCCAGATCAGTCGGTACGCGTGTCACAAAGCATGCTTGTCTCTGGCTAACAGGGTGAAAGAGGCTCAGCCGAATGGCCTCCTTTCTCTCCGACACTCAATTAAGGCCTAATTGGTTTGAGGTCCGCAACAGGCATGTGGCAAGGCAACACCCCAGGCTTCTGTGCACTTGTTCCCTGTTTTCTGACTCCCCCTCCTCTGGAAACATTCCTTTGATCTGTGAACAACCAAAGTAGGTTTTAAGCCAAGGGGTTGATAGCCTATTTTCCCCTTTGAACATGTACAACAATTACTTTGGTATTTTTACAGTTCATTTGACCCACAGATGAAGAACTACAGAGGGTTTGACACAGGACACAGCAGATACAGATCCATATGAATTTGGCTATGGATCCGTTTGTCTTTGTAATCTGTTTTTGTGTGTATGTTTTGCACAAAAGAGGGAGTCTTTGTGCACAGGCTTGGATGTGTATTATGTGAGACATCGATGAGCTGAGTCAGCAGTGTAGAGCATCTCCTCCTTTAATGCATTACTGGAAATCTCCACCATGGCCCTCCAGAGACGCTCACCGCCATGTAACAGCAACATTACTGGGGTCATTGTGATTTTGCACCT
This sequence comes from Diplodus puntazzo, assembly GCA_963678695.2. Taxonomy (NCBI): domain Eukaryota; kingdom Metazoa; phylum Chordata; class Actinopteri; order Spariformes; family Sparidae; genus Diplodus; species Diplodus puntazzo. The sequence continues at coordinate 21,442,485 of OZ023163.1, forward strand.
CCTTAACTTGGTATGGTCAGGTCAGATACATCTCCTCAGGCCTACTGAAACTACTTTCTAATCTGTCTTGTGGAAAAGGGCACTGCTCTTGCATTTACCCACCTGGTATCAAAATTGGATCTGTACCCAGATGATCTGTTCTTGCCTTTTGATCCATTCTTGCCTTTATTTGAATATTTTTATGTATTCTTGTTATCACTGAGATCAGATCTCTGTCCTCGAGTGATTTCAGTTGGCAGCGAATCAGAACCACACTCCCTTAAAAAATCACACAGTTTTGCAAGTTTTTGAGTTAGAGGAGACTCTTTGTAAGATATTGTCCTCGACAAATTCTAAAGTATCTGTCCACTGTTCGCTTACTCTCTCGCTAAGACATCTGTGACGACTATGGATTTTTGTATGGCATATTTTTGTCTTTATTTTGCTGCAAGACAGTTTAGTTTAGGCTTGCTATACTATCTAACTGTGTCTCAGATTGAGAATAACAATAAAGACACATTTTCAGCCACCAATATTTAAGTAAATATAGCAAAACTGTCTCAGAAGTGTTATAAAACTATTTTTCTCCCTGCTGAACCGTCCTCTCAGCCTCCTCTGTCCTGTGTTCTTGAACAGGTCTGTTTGATCCGACAATACAAGGACCTCAAAGTGTTCACGTGGAATAAGAATGAATCTAGGAGCCTTGACTCTGTGGTCAGGGATTATACGATCAATACTCCATTCAGTCTTCAAACACACTGGACGTGATATAACCTTGGGCTGGATCGTCGGCTCCATATCTCATCTTTCTCCCATCTTTTATGTTTGTTGCTTTAATTGGTACGGCTGCATCTCCGTACCGAGACATCTGACATGGGCGACATCTGCCTGCAAACATGTTTACATCCTGTCAACAATAAGCGGTCAACACAAAATGGCCTCAGTGACAACAACCTGCAGATATGCTGCAGATCCCGCTGAGAGGCGAACACATGCACCCACATGCACACCCAGTCACGCTAACACAAAACAGATGGCTTCATCGCCGACCGCGTTATGAGTTGCTTCACCTCTGAATCTTCGGGTAGGCCCTGGAAACTCCAACAACAACTCCCGAAAAGCCTGGCCCCTGCTGACCTCGACCCACGTTGGGTTACGTCACTCGGTGGGAACACCACGGCCTAGTTCTGCCCCCATTGTTTGTTTCCATCGACATCCCATAGAGCCTGGGGACCTCTGGCGTAAAAACACTCAACAGTAGCATCCAGCTCGTGGGACAGTTGTGCACATTCCACCGTCTGGGAACGTCCTCACAAACCATCACGGGATCTGAGTAGTTGAGGAAGAGATGGTGGGACTCATAAAATGAAGCTACAGTATGAGAGATTCTGAATGTTCCAATCTTTGATCTGCACTCATGTTTTTAGCAAAAGAGCCATAATTGGCTGGAAATAATTTTGTTGCTGTGTGTATATCTTTGCATAAATCACATGTTGATTTATAAGATTGTCTCTGTCACCTAAAATGTTGAGTCAGTTGTAAACCAAAGCAGAAAGTGGGATCAAGTAAGAAGCTAGTCAGCTGATTTTAAGCAGCTATGTTTTGATAGATATTGTGACAATGTGATCGAGGCCATTCGTAGTGTGTCGCCTTAATCTGCAGCTTCCCTCAACTTTACGGAGCTTTGAAGCTAGTTTCATTGCTTAGCTCTCAGTGAACAGTGTACATTAGCTGCCAAGCACCAAACAGCAGACAGAAACATTAAGCAACTATAGCTGGTCTACATGTTGGAGCATTTAGCGGCCAAAATAACAGATAATGAGTTGGGGCAGACCAAAAACGGAGCAAAGAAGAGACTCAATATTAATAATGATATTTCATTTATCAAGGGAGAGAAACACGACTCTAAATAAACGCTAATATTATGATATATATTGCGCTGTAACTGCTGAATGTGTAAACAAGCTATTGTTTTACAACATGTTCATCATATCAATATCGACATCAAATTAACTGCAGCTCTCAAATGCCCCCCCCTCCTTCACACACACACACACACTCACACACACACACACACACACACACACACACACACACACACACACACACACCAAAAAATCAGTTTCTGCAGGTTTAAGACTGGATCTAAATACAGTTTTGACCTCATAATAATATATAATCATGGAGGAGGAAAATACAGGTTGGATTGTTCCATGATTTCTTTTTGCTGAAAAAAGCTTAAAAGAGTTTCACTTCTGGGGTGGACATGGATGCGGGAATGCTAATAAACCTTCATATGAAGATGATGTCATCCCTCTCTTACAGCTGCAAAGGTTAGTAAGACCCATGTTTACGTTTATTGCTCTGCGGCTACCTTGAGTAGAAGGAGTCAGGTGATTGAGTATGAAGATCAACACACCCAGGATACAAAGGAAAGAATGGTGGAGGCGTCAAACCCATCAAGGCTGTTCACCCTGTAGGTTGTTGTTTGTACCCTGTCTGAAACCAAAAGACAACAATTTAACTTAGTCTCTTGACTAACATGCTAATGTTAACCCGAGCCCTGATATTTTCCTAGTGCTTTTGTTTCTGTAACGGTAACCAAATATCCCATACGTCTGTCACTAGTTACTTCCAACAGTCAGTTTGGGAAAACTCGTATGTTGCTTTGGGAGTCATTACCAGTCGACTTATTTGGCCTTTTAGGTATGAGGATGTGTTGTCACAGACCACAGAGAGGCAGAAATCTAGGATCAATGTTCACTGAATCCACCTGAAATTCAATTTCATCTCCTTCAATAAAGTTGAACTTAGTGAGCTCATACACCCCCCCCCCCTCTCTCTTGGCCAGGCTTCTGTATCCACTCAATTCTGAAGCATGAAATGAAAACTGGAGTTTGACTCACTCCATAACAGCTCACCTTTTCCCAGTAATACAGTATGTTACACTCCTCTGCTCAGCTTGAGACTTGAATCTCAAACTCCAACCTGCTGGCATTGTTCTTAAACGAATCAGCATGTGTTTGATTCTCACTCATAAATATTTTTTTACTGATTCATTCCCGAATATCTTTACTGGTCCCTGCTGTGCTGATGTTGGTTCGGGAGACAACACTTGGGGATAAAGAGGTCCTGATCTGTGGTTTCCTCTCACACCACACTGAGGCTGAGGGAAGGACGGTCTGTGGGGTTTTCTCCTCCAGTGTTGGAAGACTCAAACTATTTTGAACGGTTGCTGTCATGACATTGACGGATACTTGAGGAGATTAGTGGTGTTGTGTGGCTGCAGTCTGTGGCTCATTATAACCATTATCCTTAACCTGATTGGATGGTTGACAGAACGGAATAGGTCTGAGGAAGCAGACATGTTTTCGGAGGATTCTGCAGTCCACATGAGTGTGTTGTGTGTGTGTACATAAAGAGTTAACTCGCGTAACAACCCACTGAATATTAATTATCGATTGACGGTGACAGGAAAACAGAACATCTTCTATATTGTTATTGAAAGAAGTGACTTTTTGTTGGATACATGTTAAAGTATTTACCAGATATAAACTGTTCTTCATGTATTCTTATCAGCTGTGTACTAGCTAGTTACCCTAGTTACTTTGTAGATCGATAAGTTTGGATATTTTTTTAAAGGTTGCAACTTTACGTCTGTTTAGGTTGAATTTCTGTTTCTCTTTTTGGTGACAGTGGATGGAGATGCTCCAATTTCTCCCTGGTTAAGGTCACCACAACGTCTCCAGGCGTCCATAAAAACCTCCAGTGGTGTGATTCGATCTCTGGTCGCCCGTTTGGCTAATAAGCATAAATGTGAATGTGATATGCCACGCTGAGTACACATGTCGACCTTGGGCCGTTCTGTGGTTTGCAGAAACACTCACTGCTGACATTATATCATGGAAAATGGGCTGCCTTGAGAGATGTGGGGGAATGTCTGATTTTTCAGGTCACGTTACAATCTGCTCACATACGGCCAATAAAAAAGTGATTAATGCATATAAACCGCATTAACTTTCACCACCTCTGTAGATGCATTCTCATTCACAAGCTGTGTCAAGTGAAGTGACTTCTGTGATTCAAGCTAGCTGTTTTCACCTGCTTCCAGTCTTTTTGCTAAGCTAGTTTTCTTTAGCATCACATTTACTATAAGATCAGTCATCTCATCTAACTCTCATGGAGAGAGCAAATAAGCACATTTCCCTGAAATATCATCCTTTTCCTTTGTCCATGTTGTGTGTCTCTCCAGGCTCCTCCACTCTTGTCTTGTAAGCAGGAAACCATCGTCCCTCCCACTGTTTCTCTGTGCTTTTACAGCCTACCCGCACTGTTGGTGTGCGCCCTGTACACTTGCCACCCACTGTGGAAAAATACCCTCAAATAGCAACAAAAGCACCCTGTCAGGGCTCTGAATAGAACACAGGTTGAAGCAGTGGCATTTGCCTAATCAGTTGATGAACAGCCAGTTAAAATGTGCTGCTCTACAGTCTGTTTAACATCAGCGGGTCTGATGGCTTCTTGTGGTTGTTGGTTGTAAAACGAAATACTCTGCTGACACAGGCGTCAACAACAGCCGCAAACACTTAAGCCTGCTTCAATTAGCAGAGCTGTGCATTACCAGAGGAAACCACTGTCTCCTGGAAGATGAAAATCAATGGCTGACACAGACAACAGCTTTAACACGCAGCCGTCCATCATCTGGACACAGCTGCACACTGTCAGCACAGCTCTGATTTCTCCAGAGGCTGACAGAGCCACTGTTTGGGCTTCTTACTTATTAGAAAAAGCGGTAATGAGATTGTCTAACACTCATTAATGACATTTAAATGTAGGCCTATGTATGCTCTTCGAGTTGATGCCTGTAGTTGGCACTTAACCTCCTGGAGATCAGCTGTCAATCAATCAGTGTTTGGATCTTTCCCATTTCAGTCGACACAGCTGCGGTGTTTAGACCTGCAGATGAAAAAGCTTTCATCCAGTTAGGTTAGAGGCTATTATCATTCATTATTCAAAAAATAAATGATCTGTAGTGATACTTTCAGACTAATTGCCCAACTCATTGAGTATAAATGCTGCTTTTAGTTACATATTTTTTATAGAAGAGACTGTTGAAATCTGTTGGGAAAGTGGATTTGTACAGTTCGTCCTTAATCATAAATATTTCAAGGGAGCAACTTGTATGATATGGCTATAACTGCTGTTTAAAACGTTCAGAAAACAAACTCATATAATCAACAGAGTGTGAAGACACAACAGAGTTGAGAGATGTCTACAGAAGTTAGAATGCTAACCAGCTATCCCCGGCCCCGTCCTGTAACTCCTGATACCACTCTGTAAGCCGCTCAGTGGTGCTTTGACGTTAAAAAAGCTTGACTTCCTAGCTACAAAAATACCCATGTTACAGACACTTCAGTAACAAGTTAACTTATTTTACAAATTATAACCTTTAATCCCAGAAATAATCCCAGAAACATAAAATAAATCCTTACACTGCTTAATGGTAGTGAGGACTAGAAGATTTCTTTATGTTCATTTTGGAGTTGGAGGTTCATAACGCCAGTGACAGATGACAGAAGCAACTTTATTGGTGGACACAGGTTGAGGTCACGTCAGATCAGTGGAAGTAGACCTGGCAAACATATTTGGCGAGTGGATGAAATAAGCTTAGAATTAGGGGAAAAATAAAAAAAATAAATGTATTCTTCCTGATTGGGCATCTCATTAGGCTAGACCACCGCATTTTGTATTCTTCCACCTTTCAGCCTCGACAACTGAATGCTCTGGCTTTGACCCACCCGCAGGGCAACATCACACCCGGCCTATTACCACCAACACCACCTTCTCACCCGCACGCACCGCCATCGTCACCTCAATCTGTTAAACCGGCCAGTTTATGCTCAGATCTGCAGGGAAAAACACACGACTGCATCACATCCCCACCAGCCTCCCGTCCTTTATATTCCCCTGTTCTCACACAGCCCTGGGAGACCACAGTCACGGCCGACAGACAACAGGGCCCAGAGGTTGTTGTTAGATTACATGAGGCTGATACAATCTGCCCTCATTAGAGCAGATAAACTGTAATACTGCTGAGCTGTAACCAGACGGCTGGGGGACATGAATAACACTGGACTGATGTGAGAAGCTCTTTATAATCAAGACACACTGTGGGGCTACAAGCTTTTAAATTGTGACCTTTAGGAAGGTGTGAGCATGTCAGGGGGTGTCATGCACAGTTAAAACAAGATAGACACCTAACAAAGTTTTATCGATCATATTTATTGTCTGTTTTTATCAGATTGTTTGTCACAGAACAGACTCCCTTTTGCGTGCACATATTTGTACGTATCACTTGGTTAAGAGGGACAGATCCTCCCCGAGGACAGTCCCACATAATATATCCAGAAGTAATCATGGCAGATGTTTTGATGATAAATCATGGTGAGGTTCCTGAAAGCTAATTATCTTCTTCGTGGCTGCGGTCAAACCCACAAGCCACAATTTCCCTATCTGAAATCAATCTTTTCAGCTCTACTGACGTCACTGTCCAATGAACTTATTTGAGAAATGCTTTGTCACAGATCTGAAAGCAGAGCTGTTCTTAGCTCAAGAAAAGTTGAAGCAATTGTTCAACATCGAGGGATACAATTGAGACTACAGGCAGAAGCTGGATATTTAATGTACAGACCTGTATGGACCTTTTAATCAAACTCTCTGCAAGATAAAATGAATAAAACTGGACTTTTCCATTAATAGTATCCTTCGGGAAGTGTTTGTCTTTCGTGAGAATGTGAAGGTAACTGTTACCCAGAAACATCCCCCGATCCTGTAGACCGTCTGTCCTGTGAGAACAATCAGCCCTGAAAAAAAAATGAACATATATGGCTGATTTACATTCTCATAATATATTACCATTCCACGTCAACGCTACAGTGTGTGAACTGAACTGTGTGTGTTTGGGTCAACGCCACGCGCTCACTCACCTGCTTCCCGGCCGTTTATCGGTGTTTCAGCCGGTCTGCCAGTGGCGTTGTGAAGAGACTCTGCTGGAGTATTGAACTGTTCTGTTTTGCTTATTACCTGCCTGGCCCTGTACCTGCTGAGCTTTGGCTTTAAACCTCATTACCAGCTACCCCTGGTATCCTGTATGCTGCAGCTAGGTCCAAACACAACCTATTACAGCCTGTCCTCATTAGAGAAACAACCATATAACCATGACAACCAAGAAAACAGCGTATTACGACCTGTGTTAATGTTTGGTGACGTGCTCTGGCGGCTGTAGTCATTTTTACAGCTGCAAAGGAGGCGGCCGGGGGGGGATATAAAGAGTGAAAAGTCTGTGTATGGAGGAGGCTGGACTGTTAGATAAGCACTGACTGGTGTCCAGTGTGCAACTCTGAGTTGTTTCAGTTGTACATAATGTAATTGCAGTTACTTATGTTAAGCAAGTACATGTGTAACAGAGGTAACGCAATGATTTAAACCCACTCACGATGTCTTTCGAAAACCCAACCAAACTGACTGTGTGACGGCGGTCCAGTGGATGTGTCGCCTTCATAAAGCTTCCTCTTAAATGTTTGACTCCTGGCTGAATATATACTGTAGACCAATACGCACAAATAATGTACCTATAATTGTTCCAACTCTGCACACCTACACACCTGCTGGGGTGCTTTCTCTGTTTCCATCAGACAACAATATAATCCTGTCATCTTCGAAGTAGTTTTGGGAAATGGCCTGTAAGTGCTTTGAGTGCTAATGGATCTATATTGATAAACCTTTGTGGGAGGGCCGAGCCAAATATCGATCAGACATCTACATGAGGTTCAGTGAAAGCTCTCAGCAGAGCAGTTTACATTAAGAGGTCAGGGGGAAAAAAGCAGCTGCTGATTGACAGGAAGGTCGGGAGGTTTTAGGGTTTTTGATAAAGGAAAGTGACAGATTTTATCCGAAGGATCAAGAGGTCACACGATGAACGGGATCTTCCGCTTTGCTGTCTGATAAGGGGATAAAAACACAAGCAAAAAGATTTAAAATATCTTTAATCATTGGATAAGCTTGTATAATTTACATACTGCATAATATAATTCTCCACATTAATGAACATAATCACTTATTTGTCGAACTTTTCCACTTCACAAAGAAAAAAAATATCATTTTTTTCTCCAGACACATTGCATAACAAAATAATAAAAAATAAATGCATCCATGGAAATAAAACACTCACTCAGGCGGGATATTGACTGGACCGATCCAGTGAACTGCAGTCGGTCTCTGTGGCCTTTATCTTTCCATCCTCTCAGCTTTGTGTCGCCTAAGTTGTGTTTTGGACCCGCTTCAGAGCCCAGTGTGTGGTCCGTGGGGTTTATTTCAATTCGCTTCCATCTCTTTGAGCAGTTTGGGATGTGAACAAAATACACACACAGGGATAAAGTATAAATAAGATTCAAGGAGAGGAAATGCTTAATGGCCTCTTAGAGGAGCTGTCAGGTACCTAGAGACCCACGTCAGTCCCGGGGTAAGTTGTGCTCGTGTGTGTTTGTGTATGTACAAGAGGAAGGAAGAGAACAGCAGGGCACCGGGAGTGGAAGCTTCCTTTTAGCTGCATGCAGTGTGCTCACTGTTTATCCTACCATTCAGCCTCCAGGGACACACAACCGGTCTTTAGGATTTAAAAAAAATGGCCAAAACTTGCAAGGAGGGCTCTTGACAGAATTTCAGGCGGTTTACAGAGAGGGTGGCTGACCTGTGTTCTGACGTAGAACAGTGGCAGCATGAATATGTACAGTGGCGTAATGTGCATGCAGTTGTGCTGTGACAAAATGAAAATGCTGCGAAAAAACATAACTAGTATCTGAAACTGCTGTTTCTAACCGTCTGAGGCTTGAAATTTGACACGACACGTTAAATCCCTCCCTTTAAAGTTATTTTTATCAAACCGGTAAAAAGAGCTCTTTGTCACTTCAAGCATAATCCAACGTAATGGCACAGAAAAGTTTAAAGAGAGCAATTGAAATTATATCATTATTGTCCTTTTAATGTATTGATTGTTTTTATTTGCTTTGTAAAGTGTTGTTATGGTGACTTGAAAGATGCTTATTTATCAAATATACCATTATTATCATTAAACCGTAACACCAGAGTGAATGTTGGAAATATACGTTTCTGCAAACCACATCTGGAGTACAGTTTTTACAGCAGGTGGACAATAAAAACATTTCAGAAATGACTTAACTGTTTTTTGTATAGTCATTCATTCCATCCTTTATTTATTTAACCAAAAAAGCAAAACAGCTTCTGAAGAGACATGTTCAAAGTGTTCGATTGTTATCTAATTTTTAAAAATGAAATGTCCTTGCCCTGGCTTGCCAGACTATAATGAAAATCGCTGTGTTGGTGTTCCTAGAACATCAGGATCAATGTAACTCAAGGACTATTATTTCTATTTATGAGGAAGTGATGGAGTCCACCAACTGTACCGGCTCAGTGGTGTTTGTACACTTTTTTTTACTTTTACACTAATTTCAAGTACCATTTTCTGCTTCTTTTCAGTTTTCTGTTGATATTTGGTTCGGTTCAGGCAACAAAATACCTAAATGGTTAGGTTTAGCAAATCATTGTGGTTTGGCTTAAAATTCACAACATCTCACGCATGTTATTAGGAATAGCTACTCCCATGTGTGTAATTTTCTGGTTGGTGTTTTTTTCTTTGTATTTATGTTTGGTAATAATGCAGTTAGATGCTTCTGATCCATCCATTAATGATCATGAGTTTCTAACTTTCTAGAACTTCATCACGTCTGCTGATGTAAATGATAATATGCCATTAATAAAAAGATTTTAATAATCAAAACTGCAGTTATAAATGTCTTAAGTAATCTAAAGCCCTTTTTTTGTCCAGGATCCATTACAGACTATCTCTAACGGTGTTGAAGGTCATTCTAATGGTTATTGTTCCGGCGCTGTTGAAATGCCTCACCAGTCTCTTTCATCTCATCCTGCCATCACTCAAACACTGCTGCTATACCGCCGCTGGCACTGCACTAAACATTGTTTCATGTAGCCACAAGAGCTGAAGCCTACTCGCTCTCATCGTCATGGGAACCATGTGGATATCCACTCGTCTATGTAATCATACTGTTTGACATGTGCCCAGAATAGCTGGAGGGTGCCTGGCACCTGGAGCCAAGGCAAACACATCACGCACTGGGCATCTGATAAATCCTGGACTTTATAAAAGGAGAGAAACAGGAGGATTTTAAGGGAGCAATCCTGCTGTGTTTCCCTCCATACCTTCTGAAAAAATCGGGAAAGTGAGGAGAAGCTTTTCATCTTCGACTGAAGGGTTTTTTCCACAAGTGTGCCAGTTACTGAGACTTCCATTCTTATCCATGCACAGAGGAGTTAGTATCCCTCTTTTAAAAACAATCAGGCCACCGGCCATGTCTCCTGGCATTTACATTCCCTTTAAAACTCAGCCGGTGAGTAGGTTTAAAACAATGTACACATACCTATTTTAAACTGGACGTTCCCAGTGAAAACACATTACAGCATCTTGGACTACAGTATGGCTTCAGAGACACACTATAGCTGGATGTAATGTGTTTTACAGGTTTGTTCCCTGCTCTGAAATCTAGTTTTTCCCCCCATATGGCTCGTCTAATTTGGAAAGAAAACCACAAACTAGCAGAGCAGACAGTCTCTTTGGCATGCGAGGTTGCTTTACAGCCAACACATATGTCAAAAAGGGACGGAGGTTTCATGACTTCATGTCTATATACGGTGGCTGGATGATATACCGTGGGTAAAATACTTATCCAACAACGGATCGATGTTATTTAAAAAGGTTTAGAGGGGAAGGAGATCACCGGGACAGATTTTTAAAATGTTCCAACTCGTACAAGAGTTCAAGGTCCAGTTTGAGCACAGTTTTCCTCTCCTGTCTCCAGGACTGGCCAACAGTCGCTGTTTCTGTGGTGCCGGCTTTATGGTGCTGTCTCCAGCAAGAGGGCATTGTGTGCGCATGATGTGTGTGTTGGCATGGACTGAGCATTTCCACCGAACCAGTGTGGTGGTGGAAAGAGGGATGAAAAGAAAAGCAGGACGAGGCGAGAGGAAACACTTTAGTGGCTCGAACAAATGGAGATGCCGAGTTTAACATCTCACCGCAGCTGCCAAAAAAGTTTGCATTGCTTCTCAGGGAGACAAAGCAAAAAGTGAATTGATTGAAGATGACAAAAAGCTGACTCCCAGTCAACATGTTTTAATAAGTAGATGCATCACGTCAATGGAAGCAGTACTAACAGCTCTGACTTTATCTACAATACAGTGCGTCATCGACTTTTGATACTTTTCCTCCATCATGTAGCTTTAACTTCAGTATGATGTCGTCATGTTGGCCTTTCTTTCTTTCAGATTCTCCTCATAAAGCTAATATTAGCTTCTAGAAAATCTAGAAGCGTCAAACCATTAAATAATTCTGTCTCTATTCAAGTTAGCCGTGGGCTAAATCGGAAATTAGACTTGTTGTAAAACTTGTTGGGTTAGCGTTAAAGCGGAGGATCTGGGTAATTCTATATTTGGGAAGTCGAGTTGAAAGCTAGGCCAGGACATTGAGGATGCAAAGGGAGAGAGCTGGGTACTGAAGCCTTGGTTATACTTCTTTTGGTGCTGACTGAAAAGTGTCCATACGTATTGAAAACCTGGCGTTGCTTGCGGTATCAAAACCTTTATGTTGTATCATCACTAGCATTAGGAGGTTTCAAACACTTCTCATCACTAAAAGGAAATTGCAGAATTTGAGCCGTGCAACAATTTAAGGGGTGTGGTCATGAAATGAAGGAGAGAGTGTAACTCCCAACTTTTAGGAGGAGCTTTCTTTTGACGGTGTACTGTAACATATACAGTGATGAACTCATTATGTAATATGTTTCCCTCCGTTTATCAAACGTGTTGCACTATCCCGACAGCATTAACATGACGAACTGCTCAAAGATTGTTGTAACACTGATGAATGAGCTGAAAACTCCAGGAAATCTTTTGTGTCTCGTCTACTCTTATCCAAACCTTGACGGGCCAGCTGGGCTCGGCCAGTCAGTCTCTCACACACACAAACACACATCACGCAAGATTCCATTTGTGGAGAAGAGGCTGCTTATGAAAGCCACTAGACAGGCTTCGAGAAATATTGCTTTTTTTCTTCTCTGATTGTGTTAAGTCTTCCACGCATTTCTCACGATTCAACCAATAAAGCTCTCGGCACAGGGCATGCAACATCCACCCAGCCAGCGTAACACATTTACCAGTCGACACTCACATGGCGAGAGCACACGGGCTGTCGGTCGAGCCATTTGTACACGCAAGCAGAGGCCCGGAGGAGGCAAAAATAACAAGAATAACATCAGTCAAAAAACCTCAGATTATCATAACAATAGTGCAGTCATCTCAGGAGGGAAACAGGCATATGTAGTTCAGGTTTACACCGATCAGGCACAACATCTGCTTATAAAAACTAACACAGGATACCAGAACGCTTCAAACAGAAAGAGAGAATTCAGCCATATTCAATATTTGCCTACAAACCAGTCACATCTAGTACCTGATGCACAGAGCAGCTGTATTGCGATTCAATGAATATACAATATTGCAGATGGTTGGTTATTAGCTCCACAAAGACACAAATACTAACAGTGGTACATTATTTCTCAATGAGGGGAAACATTTACTAGCTGTCGTGCTCCATCTTCTATTTTCATATCCTCTAGTTTTTGTTCAGGTTAAGTACAAGTTTGGGGAGTAACACACTCACAGGTTCCATCAAATGCTGCTAAATACTTATGTTTCACTTTCACTTTTTTCAATACTTAGTAAAGTAATACCGTCTGTAACCTTATAACCACTTCTGTTTATACAATCGATTTAACCCTTTCATGCATGGTGTTCACGACAGTGGACAGATATTTGGGACCAATTGTTGAACCATTTAAGCGGGAGTACCATGCTCTAACCAGCCCAAAGCCTTGTCCACAATCACATTTGATTATATTCTCTGTACCTCTTTGTCATTTTGAGATGTGACACATATTCAAAATGGCAGGATGATGAGGAGATGCAGCAAGTACCTCTGGAGTAACTGTTACATCCTTTTATTCTTCTTGTCTTAGATAAACAGACTAATAAAGAACTATTTTAGTTTCGTAGGGCGGCTATGGCTCAGGGGTAGAGCCAGCGTCCTGTTATCAAAAGGGCGATGGTTCGATTCCCTTGGTCAAAGTGTCCTTGGGCAAGATACTGAACCCCAAACTGCTCCTAATGTGCTGGTCGGCACTTTGCATGGCAGCCACCACCATCAGTGTATGAATGTATGTATAAATTACTGTAAGTCGCTTTGGACAAAAGCATCTGCTAAATGTCCTAAAATTAAAAGTGTACATAGGGTGTAGAAAATATTTTTATCCAGGTTTAGGAAAGATGTTTCTTGTATTTTTTTTTCTTTGATTGAAAATACATCTGTCCACTGTTATGCGGCAAAGGATACACAGGCATGTTGGAATCAAGCCTTAGTCAGGGAGCAAAACCGATCTCGGGGAACAAAAGGTAAGGTCATAATGATGATCCAGCAATAGGAATCTTACACCTGAACCTGTGGGTTGTGGCCTAGAAAGACTGTTGGTGTATACAGACTCAATTTTTATTTAAATATAGGCCCAGTCTTTACCCTTTGGTGCATAATGTCCACTGTAGTAAACTGGAATCTGGATAAAAGTATTTCTTACATCTCTAATTTAGTTGAAAATATAGTTTTTTTTTTTACTGTTTGGTTTTCGATAATAAAAGCATTTAACAATTTCTTCTTTTTATACCGTTAATGCATGGTGTCCACTGCGATGGGCACTGATGCAACTCCTTCATAAATAAAATACAGAAAAATATGATTTTATGATTTAATCATCCATGCATGAAAGGGTTCATTTGTGGGTTTATAGGGGAAACATTGTTCTTCTACTAACTTCGATGCAGAGCAGCTCTATTAGTGCTGCTAGTGGTGGAGTTTAAGGTGGTGTTGATTGTAGCGGGCCCACCACAGTATGAACAGAGGAAATAATCCCAGAGCAATATTCTTTAATGGGGGCCCAAAAATGTTGTTGGGCCTCTAGGTTTTAATCATAGATAAGTGTAAGAAAAGGGATTGGTGTTTATTTTTACTTTTCTGCATTAAAAGATCAAATTATAATTTTAAACTTCTAATTTACATCGGCTGATGTTCAGTGTCAGTCAATCTGAAATCATGTTTCAGCTTTCTGGCATATCATCTCACTGTGCTTCTGGAAAGAAAAGGACAGAAAAGAAAAGAGAAGAGGAAAAAATCAGGGAATGCCAAGAAAGACCCTGAGAAAAACTATGACACAGGATTTTAAAATTGATTTTCCCAAGTTTGTTTGTTGCAGCCCTGTTTGGCTCAATATGGTCAAAATCCTGTAATGTGCATCCACCTTAGTACTGACATCAGTGTTTAATAGAAAGTTAGTGCAGTCACAGGAGGGAACAACAGGACAAACTTTGTCTTTCAAACCCAGTGTCGTTCAACAAGGACAGCCTCACTATGTGCATTTACAAACAGCAGTTCGCTCTTCTTCTGTCCTTCAGTGGTCTGATCTCTGTAACAGGAGGAGTGTTCATGAGGGGCTTCATCCCCCTCTCTGATTATACTCCTTACAAAAACGTCACATCTTCTTGCGACTGCACCCACCGCCAGTGCGCGTCGTACTCCAGGTGCATTTTGCCGTTCATTTTGCAAGTATCCAAGTCGATCTTTCCGTTTTTGTAAGGTTTGAGTTTGGGGCTCTGGTGGGTTCCCAGTTTCTCGTTGAGGCCATTGGGGGTCGGGCTTCCTGTTTGCATGGTCGGTTTCTCCAGGGCGCCGTTAGCCTTGACAGATTGTGCCTGGGTGTTGCCCTTAGAAACTGGGCTTCCTTTACCCGCCTCTGGAGCCTTGGACCAGACCGGAGCGTCTTGCTTCGGGCTCTCAGACTTGGTTTGTGGAGAGCTGACAGGAATAGCTGGTTTCCCAGTCCCAGTCCCAGTAATGCCATTTCCAGTGATAGCACTGCTAACCACAGTTCCCGGTCCACCTTTCACCTCAATCCCATTTCTAATCCCAGTTCCATTTTCATTGGCCCGAACACCACTAACAGACCTCACCCCTGTCCCAGCTGCTGTGACCGTGGCCCCGGGGCCTCCCCCTGTCCTGCCCCCGGCAGCAGCCTCTGAGACCAGTGGCGTGGTGGAGCAGATGACCGACTCCGAGCTGGAGGGGCAGTACTCATCCATGTCATCTGCCAGCGTGTCCAGGTAGCTGCCGATGGAGATGTTGTCCAGCTTGTCATTGGGGTCCTGCAGGCTGCTCCAGGAGCCTCTCCAGGAGGTGTCGGGGCCTTCGCCCAGGCTGTACTGGCTGCTGGTGAGGCTGCTGCAGCGGCTCGTCAGTGTGCTGCGCTCCTCCATCAGCCATTTTACCGCCTCGATGCCTTCATGGACAGCCAGCAACTGCTGCAAGATCTTCACGTCCACCGAGCGTAAGTGAGCCTGCAGACAAAAGATATGGATGAAATTAAAAAGAGACAGTAAGGTTTTGTGGTTTTCACTTTGTAATGGTTAAAAAATGTTTTATATGAGAGGCAGACAAGCTGTGAACCTGGAGAACCACCAGGACTCTGCAGATATTTATTTTAAGCATTCAGGTTTGGCTCCACACACAAGTGCAAACACCATTATAATGCTATTAAACCTTTGCAGATTACCATAATTGGAAGTAAAGTATAACAAAAGCTGGCGAGTCAAATGTTTGCTGCAACCAATGTGGAAACATACAAGGTAACGGTGGAGGGGAAAAAGCTCAGAGATGGAAATAAAACAGAAAGAGGCACAAACTGGTGAACGAGGGAAAAGAAGGTTTAGAGAAGCCGTTCTGTGAGCGGTGGATAAAGCTTTTAATTTGACCGAAACGACTCTGTAGGAGCAGCAAATGAGAGATGTAAATTATATACACTGCGAAGTACGACACATTAAATCAGACAAAAAGAAGCTTTAAAAAGTCTAAATGTCCTATAAATGCTGCAAACATGTAGTCATGTTGTCATCTGGTATAAAAAACATAACAATAATCGATCAGCAATAACAGCTGGTGTCTTCTAATGTGATCTGTCAGTGTGTGTGTGTGTGTGTGGGGGGGGGGGTAAAAATGATGAATAAGAGGAAAAAGACAGTTGCGGTCATGGAAAATTCCTCCCCAGAAGACATTAGCAGAGGTCTGCGGTGCAGCGCAGGGCCAAGAGGTGATATATGGCAGCAACATTCAAAGCTTGGCCTCATGATATCCAGCCCTCTCTGCAGATGTAACCAGTCTCTCTCCCTCGTCTTTCAGTATCTCCGTTTCCTCCATGTGATATTTTTTTTCTTTATTACTTCTCTGTCTCTCTGTGGCCCCACAGACTGTCAGCGTCTGTCTCGAGGCAACTGTAGCTGCTGGATTCATACTGTAAATTGCATAGTTTATAAACAGTTTATATTACCGTGTGATGTTTGTGTTTTATGTCTCACATAATCATCACTTTTCTCACACAATGATACTTATAATATCCAGGCGGGTCAGGAAGTCTGAGAGCACCGGTCAAACTACTTCTGTTATGCATTTGTTTCTGCCATCGTCAAAGTCAGTGGGGGGAAAAACTAAATGCTAAAGTTTTTTTGAAAACTCATGAAGATTATTCAAAGATTCAACTAAATACACACTCATGCAAAGTAAAGGGACTTGAAAAGTCTGCTTTAGTACAGCAACAAAGTGTTTGTACCGCGTTACTTCCCACCTCTGCTTGAATAACAAACGTAGTATATATAGTGACAAACTGCACATGTAGAAGTTGTACCAATGTTATATGGAAGTCCAGGGACCGTGTGACCTTTGCCCTCTGACCTCCTGGTATCTTGTATACCTCTTTTATTTCTTATACTGGGTCCTTATGACCCTTCAGGTTATGTCAATAAAACAGTGGAGAGGAACGTATTGATCCTTCCTACCTGCCAACCAATCTATCTCCTGCTCCTGCATAATATTAGTATTGATGGATTATTTCTCCAGTTCAGTGACGCAGCGATGTGTCATTGTAGATTTAATCAGTGTGGATTTCTGTCAAAAAAACTCAACAAAACAAAATCTCTCCTTGTCAGTGTGTTTAAGAATCTGAAGAAAACACGAGAGGTATGTACAGAAAAGAACAGAGAGCACTGCTGGCTGTGGGGTCAAACTACTTGAGCTCATTTTCAAATTCAGTGTCTTCCCCTCATCTTTCTCATTATCCGGCCTACTATGGTTAAACCGTCGTACTGTGGATGGGTGATTTAGATGAGTGGTTTCCAAACAGTGGGTTTGAAGTCCCAAGACAAAACAGAGAAGTCACATGATGAAAATCTGTTATACAAAATACAAATGATCACTCTTTAGGCCTCTAGAAATCCTTGAAATGGACACAACCTTTGATGATTGGTCTTTCATCATTTCATTTCATTTCACAAAGGTTGGGACCATCTATTCAGATAAAACTGCATCTTCATGTTGAGATTGGATGGCTCGGCTCCTGCTATTTTCTGCCAGCTATCTTATTCAATTGTCATCACAACTGATTGCAATATGGATCTACACCATTGGCTGCAACACTCTCACTTAGTCTGATTGCCTTGAAGCATTCCAATTTCTTGTTTATGTGACTTTAGAGGATTCAGATGAAGTCCCTGGAGGATTACTCAAACCTAAACCATACCCACCACATGCCCAAACCTGAACCAGCATGACTTTCATTTTAACCAAATGCCAAGTCTCCATCCAAAAATAGGCAGATGGTTGAGCTGTGGTGACTGACTTTTTGTACTCACTGGGAGAAGAGTATCCAGAAGGCTGAACCCCACTTTCTTCAGACTACACCACACAATGCTAACATGTGCTTTAGTGAACTCAGTGTGTATGTAGTCTATGGATGAACGGTGCTCTGCCTCTGGTGCTGTTTCCAGACTTCCCTCATTAGACACATGGGAGTCAGTCATACTATGGCGTGTCTTTCGTCAAGCTGTGTAAAAACAATTTTGATAACCGGTCAGCTATAACAGCAACAAAGAGAGATGAGACACACCTTCCTATGGGAACAATAAAGTACATCATATCATAACTGTAGAAATGAAACAGACCGTGGTGCCTTGAAGGGATGCTAATGCTCATTCAACAACCAGCTGACAAGAATCCTACTGTATTTGTTTTTTTTTCTCGCTCTACCAAAGGGGTAATCTCTATCTGCTCATCCAACCCGTCCATCCACCTTTACTGCACATCAAAACACGCATAAAAGCACACATCACATGGCTGCAGGAAGGATTTGGCACACAAAGAAGAGGAACCGAAGAACCACAGCGTGCTGTCGGTGTGTGTGTGTCTGTGAACTCGCTGACGTTCTGGGGCGCAGTCAGACATTCGGGGTGGGGTTCAGGTTTGAGGTTTGAGGTCTTTCAGCTGGCAGAGACCGAGGTGCTTAATGAGGGTGGCAGTAAAAGTAGCTCCGTGCCTGTCAGCGCTGAGGTGGCACAATGCTAATGAAGCTGAGCGCTATAACAGTCTGTGCCCACTCTGCTGCTGACAACATACCTCAACTAAATTCACGATCCACTTCATATTCTATCCAGGAAAAAAACATTTAAGACGGATCCGTATCCTAAAAATATCCCAAACCAAAACTATTTGTATCCACTATAACGGGTAGACTGCGAAACTAGACATTTTTGAAAGCTTCATAATCCTTGCCTGTAATATATTAGAGAGCACTGACTTTACTGGTATATTATGTTGTCCTTTAGTTAACCTGCAACTAAGCAGTAACTCATTTGATGAATGATTAAACGCACAAGTCATTTTTCCTGGTTCCAGTGTCTCAATGGTGAGGATGTGTTGCTTTTTTGTCTTATATAA
The DNA here is from genome assembly GCA_963678695.2 of Diplodus puntazzo. NCBI lineage: Eukaryota > Metazoa > Chordata > Actinopteri > Spariformes > Sparidae > Diplodus > Diplodus puntazzo. The sequence continues at coordinate 21,461,476 of OZ023163.1, forward strand.
CATCAAACTGTTTATCGTTGAGTTTTACCGCATACTAAGACATTCTGATGAGCATTTTTCACACTTTCATGACATTTTAAAATCATTAATCAGCTATTCAAGAAAATAAGCAGCAGACTCATCATTAGCTGCAACCCCAGATTTTTTAAGTGCACACAGTCAGTCACACTTTAATACAGCTCCCAAGTCGATAGATGTAAAATAAAAACATAAAATAAAACTACATCAGGAGAAAAAAAAACAAGTGGGAATGTAACAAAAAGGATAGATTATTTACTTTTATTATCTAAAATGCAAGACTAGTGTTTCTTATTGTTTAATTAACAGTGTACTTTGTTTTATTCTTAAACTCAGATATTGTGATAGTCAAATACAAAGACGATAACATATTTTGTAATTGAACTAACATGCAAATCGTGCTTCATAGTCTTTGCCATTCAATCCAAAATGCCTACAACCTGACTTTGTGCCCTCACTGATATCTGTTTGCATGCCAGCTATGTCGTACATTGTGTGCAATGTTGTTGTTCCTGGAGGAAATTCTTTCATGGTCATTATTTCCCGATTTATAATAGCCGCTAATTAAACGATGAAGTCGTTATAGCATGGACTCTGTCAGATGGAAAAGGTCAAACTGGGGTCAAAAGGTTTCCATGTGAGATCAGTCAGGATGAGTGAGAGAACATTAAGGGCTAAGCAGCCTTTAGGACTGAAACACCATTAATCATCTTTTTTTTTTTTTTCATTTTTGTGCCATCGGTGTTCAGCCAAACAGATTTCAGTTTTCCAACTCAGGCACGAGGCCAAGCAACGTCTGGCTGATCCATAGGATTCTGGAAAGATCATCTTCCTGTGTGTGTGTGTGTGTGTGTGTGTGTGTGTGTGTGTGTGTGTGTGTGTGTGTGTGTGTGCGTGTGTGTGTATGTGTATGTGTGTGTGTGTGTGTGTGTGTGTGCACTGCAAACAATATTCAGATAAATATCAGTCTTTAACTGCACATTATCCACTGTTATCAAAATGTGGATCCTGTGATCGAGTCACTTGTGGTGCAGTATTTTGAATCACTTGTTTGTACCTTGAACCTAATCTGTGTCTTTAAAGATTGACAACTCAGTTCTTAATGTCACTCTGTCTGTAATAATAATAGTAATAATAATAATAATAATAATAATAATAATAATAATAATAATAATGATAATATCATTGGCTTGTTTACAACCAGTCTTGGATGACCGCCCGTCCCTCTTGCTCCATCTGTCTTTGTACATGCTTGCAGTGAACTCATCAATTATTTTGGTGAGTGCGCTGTTATCATCGCCACAAATGACCAGGAGAAACACAACTTGTAATCGAATGAAATTTATCCATTAAGTTCTATCTCGGACGTCACTGTAGAAAACTAAGCCACAAGGTGCACCAGAATCATTTTCTCTTGTTTTGGGATGTGTGAGAATGCATTTTCAATCACTCACAGAGTGTCTTAACACAAATATTCAGTCATTGTTATAAAAAATTCACAGCGGAAGCTCCATCCGTGACGCAGACTCTCCCATGTGGCGACGGCAGCCTCCCAATGTCACAGAGCTACCGAGCAGACTGCTGAATCACTGCCAGCAGGGACGGCACGAACACACACTCGCTCTCTCACACACCAGCAAAATAAACACCCTTCTCTATCGCCACAGTCTCTCTCTCTCCCTCTCTATCATGTCCCCTGGTGTCACTGTCTGTCGTTTCACCTTCCCAATCTAACTCAGGCCTTCAGCACACACACGGTGACCTTGCAGAGTCCCTACAGTCTCCATAGACGGCAGAAGGTTGGCCGTGTCTCCCCGCAAACCACCGACCGCTCCATCTGTCTGAGCGCTCTATGAAACAGCCACTCATCCTCGTTACATTTCCTCTTTTGTGTTCCTGTTTCTGACAGATCAAAGCAGCATCCCATCTTGTTTTTTCACTCCCTTCTGTATCATCTCTGTCCCTCGTTCCTGTTCTGTTTCTTCTGTTCAGACAAAGCAGCAGACGTGCTATTAGAAGGCAAACATGCAGGATTTTATCGCAAGCCAAATGACAACAAATGTTTCACAAGACTAAAATACCGGCTGGAAAATATCCTTTCCACTTGACTTCTGCGACGTTTCCAAATACTTCCCGCATAGAAGCTAAAAAAAAAATTCTCATGAAGGAGATGGAGTGACAGCAAATAAGAGACAACAAATCCCGATGTAAGAAGAAAAGGGGAATATTTCATTGTTGTTGTGATGGTTTTCCTGTGGCGCGAGCGCGGGATCTCGATGCTCCGGTTTGATATGAAAGCTGAGAAGTCAGATTCAGTTCAATCAAAAGTGAGTTATACGCATCAGAAGAAGAGATGAGGGGAAGTGCAACATAGTAAACAAACAACCCTGTCTCTGAAAAAAAGAATCTATTTTCAAAGAATGATAAGGCCAGATGAAACTTTCTTATTTCCCTCAATATATACTTGTAGCAACTATATTTCTGTGGTTATTTTTGGGCACTGACAGCACCTGATTTAGATGAGGGAGGGATTATGTGTGTAGGCGCAGGTTGGCAGAAGGTTGTGGTACAAGGAAACCAATCTTTAAAAACGTAAAAACACAGTGTTTGGCGTCTTATTGAGTGTTTGAGATGCATATTATTTAACACAATATGTTTACAACGATATAGACTGGTGAGGGGGACAGCACTCAGTTTCTCCCATGAAGGGGGGCGAGAAAGGTTTTCCACCTATGGCCTGTTTAAGGTGGCATTCTTCTCCCTTCTGCTGCATGCGTGTTACTGTGTTCAAAATCTACTACGGGAAACTACTACCTCTGAGCTAGCAGCCTACATACTGAAAATAGCAGGTTACTTTAACCCTAATCTGGTCGCTGGCGGTACGAGCCTCAGCAAGGTAGCAGTTCTTTCCTTCTTTTGCAAGGATTTAGCCATTTAGATGCCAGGGCTCTCCCTTCAGCGGATGAAACAAGTTCCCCCCAACATTATCTTGCAGGGGACCTGCAGCTTGTGATTAGTTACAAGAAATAGAAGAAGCCCAAGTGTTTTCTCCCAGGTAACAGAAGGAGAATTGGTTCAGTCAGACCTCTTTCCAGCACTGACACAATGCTGTGGTCCTGATGTGTGTGCAGAAGTCACTTGATGCATAAAAACCTAACCTTTCTCTAACCCTGACCAAAGGGCTCTTGTTGCCTGGACCTGATCCGACATCACACTTTCCTTTCCTTCACTCGAAAACCTGTGAATACATTCAACAATTAGGGTTCCTATTAAACATATTTAGAAAACAAATTAGTACTACGTACTAGTTTCTCAGAGACGGGGGTTGAAAACTAAATCTAATGGATGAATTAAGGAGCTCAGGTCACTTGGCAATGATTGAATTAGACAAAATCCTCTTGTGACTGTCTTTGAGGAGACAGCCAGCAGCCAGGCAGGGAAAGAGGAGCCAGAGATTAAATAGACTTGATTTTGATTCCCTGCAGCTCAGCTCTGCGCTCCAAGCTGACTTTGCACTGTCATTCATCTGCCCTGAGGTGGAGGACAGAGATAGAAAGCGACAGGGGAGAGCTACAGAGACGGACACAAAGAAAAAAAACAGAAAAATCACAGCACCCGAGCAAAAACACAGCATTCCCCTTGCATGTCTCCCTTTGACAGCTGAAATACAGGTGCTGAAAAAATGCATGTATAAAAAGCTATACAAAGAGCTTCAGTGTGTGTGTGTGTGTGTGTGTGTGTGTGTGTGTGTGTGTGTGTGTGTGTGTGTGTGTGTGTGTGTGTGTGTGTGTGTGTGTGTGTGTGTGTGGCTGACTGCCAGTCTCATGTGGCTTTAAAGGAGTGTCTCTGTATTCAGCGAATCTGTTTGGATCAGTCATGTCCTCTATTAGACGGCCGGAGACAAAAGACAGAGGCTGTAAAACTGCTCCCACAGAGATGAACAGCAACAGTAAAAATCATTAATAACAAAATCTAACTGCTTTCAGCTCGCAGGCCTGTTGAAAAATATCCTCTGCCAAACTGAGACATAAGCATTGAGAGGTAGTGTGTGTATATACAGTTTACAGGGTTTACGTGAGCAGACAGCCTAAAGCCAGATATCAGATGATCACATGAAGCCTTTCCACTGATGGAGTACACTTTCTACACGCGTCAGTAATCTTTTCAAAGCTATTTCTTCCAATTACTCCGACACATAGTCCGAGAAATGTCATCAGAACCATTACTGATAGTCCAATTTAAATGTTTCATCTATTTCTGGCAAAGAAATGCTGAACATTATCTGGTTCCAGCTTCTCAAACTTCAGGACTTGCTGTATTCTCTGTTTAATATCGTGTACAAATTAGAGCTGCAACAAGGAGTCGATCGAAGGAAAATTAATCACAACCTAGTTTGATAATTGTTTAATTGCTTTCATCATTTCTCAAGCAAGAATGTTAAACATTTGCTGGTTCTTAAATGTGAGGATTTGCTGGCTTACTTTGTCATTTTTTTGAAGCAAATGAAAAGCCTTTGGGTTTTGGACTGCTGTGTGGACGACAGAAGGAATTTAAAGATGTCACTTCCAAGATTTTTAGAAATGTTATGGGCTGAACCCTTAACTGGTTTATCATGGACAAACTTGGTAAGATTGTTAATATGTCTAGCAACAGTAAGTGCTTGTCAACCTCTATTAACCCTTACTGGGTTGTTAAAAAAAACAAAAACATTAATTAATTAAATTTTGTGTTAAGATTATATTATATAATGTTTTCTGCGGTCTTACTGGGAAACTGGCCATTCTGTATGTGTAGAACTTCTGGAGGCTTTGGTGTTTTTTTATTGCTTGTTAAAAAATATTTTATACATTTTTTTTAATTTGACTGGCTGAATATCAAGTGCTACAGAGTGACCAATGAAAAAGTTAAGTCACACTTAACTCAATGCTTGTGCGACCAGAACAGTTGCACCCTGGAGCCCTGGTATCCCTGTGTCTGACAAACATGTTTCAAGAGGCATGTCTCACATCATCACTGGCCCAAACAGATCTGCACATCGCTCGACAAACAATCTCTCCGCAAACAATCGCTCCATAGCGTTGTTAGCGGTCAAAAACTCCACTTAACTAGACATACAGAACGTCGTTATACAGCATCTGCCTTATTCGTCAAAAGGTTCAGATTGACTCACACTTTGTAACTGATGTAATGTTGTGTGTTTGTTCCAGTCTAACACACACTGTACAGTATACTGTACTGTATCAAGAATGCAGGATAACATCTTGACTCATCTGACAGTTTACAAGAAGCAGAGAGACATTTGATTAGTTGTGGTAACACAGCGACAACATGGCCCACACACACACACTGCATCTCACCAGCAGACAGATGATGCAGCCCACCATCAGCATGCTGTGCGGTTACAGATACAGTATGTAACAGATGACTGTGGAGCATAAGAGCAAACAGACACACTCACACACAGAAAAGGCGAGAATAAGTAGTAGATTATAGCTGACTACTTAGCATGCTGTGTCTGTGTCTGTGTGTGTGAGGATGTGGGTCTTATGAGCTTATCAGCATGATAGAAAGTGTTCAGCGTCAGAAAACAGTGAGGAAAAAAACACATCCAGGGACCAAGTTAAGTACACGTGCGCGAGCGTGTGCACATGTGCGCTTTGCATTCAGCATTACTCTGCAGACACCCTCCATATCTTAGTAAGCAGATTTCTGATGAAAGTGCAGCGCTCAGAGCTCTTCTTCTGCACTCCCATTACACTACACCACTCTCATGATGAATGGAACTCACACACACACACGCGCGCACGCACACAAACACACACACACACACACACACACACACACACACACACACACACACACACACACACACAGAGGAGCTCTGTGCGGGACATTTCACTCCCCTCCAGTTAGTGGGTTTTTATCACTTCTCCCTCTGCAGCAGACCTGATTATCGGCTAAAACTGCTAACAGATCAGTCTGACCCTCTGCTCGAAACTGATTTACAGAAACTCTTTGGATGCAACTGAACACTTATGAACTGGCTGACATCATGTCTGGAGGTTAAAATAGTTAATTTCTCTATACGTTCACATTTTGATAGTCTAATACTGTAGTTTACATAATCCCTACAAAAATGAATGAGTTTATGGGAAGCTTTAGGGACTTAATAATCGTCTAATTTAATGCCACTATATCAAATTCAGGCATATTTCTTCTTCTAACTTGCTTTTTCATTTTATTTAGCCATTACATAAACATGTCGAGCAGTCGATGGACCTGTACCATTGAGGTGGTGTTAGTGGGTGAAAGTGGGCTGAGAGCAAATCCTTGAGGAATCATTTGATTGAGGTGGAAACGGCTGCAATGGCTGCAATATAATGTCACGGTCTGGGTATTTAGTTTAGCTATTTCCTGTTTTATTTTGCTGGTTTCATCCTGTCCTTTTCTGCTTTCATGCCTTTTTGATTGTCCTATTAGTTTCACCTGTGTCTTGTTCTCTCCCTTGTTTTGTGTGCCTCATTTTTTCTGCGTTCCCTCAACTTCTTCTTTGTACTTCTTTTGGTATTGGCATTTCTCCTTGCTTCTTTTTAGATTTGCCCCAACCTGTTTTTGTCAGTTGAGTTACTTGCATTTTGGACAACAGCTATGTTATTAAAGAGGTCATATTAAACCTTGCTTATTTTGTTATGTAGCATTTTTGTGCATTTAAAAGTTCTGCAAAGTAAAAAAGCCCAAAGTACACATCAAAGGGAGTTATTTTCTCCCACAGAAAACACTGCTCCTGCGCTGCCTGAAACATCTGGTTCGGAGTCGAGCCTTTTCTATGTATCAGACTTTATATAAATGTTTATATTCATATATATATATCATAAAATATATACAACTGTAGAGCCATTGTTACCAGCTGTAGCAGCGTTATTTTTAGTCACACTACCTTGCTCAACATGACCCGCCCTACTCGACCTCTGATTGGCTACACCCTGCCCGTTAAGTAATGTGCATGTGCAACTGTCATCAAAGATTGAAAAGGGGCGAGACGTCTCGTGTTGCCATTTTAAGTGCCTGACAACATTACTAAAACAATTCCTATGGAAGTAGACCTTTTTGTTAAAAAACAAGATCCATTTGGTAATCAAAAACACAGGAGAAGGAGAACTGAAATCTTTAGAGAGTTGAGTTGTTGCAGGAAAAAACAGTGCAAACGAAAGTGAGAGTTGGGGAGAGAATTTTTGGAGTTTACTGGGCTGTCCCTAATACCTGTTGGAGATTTGGTTGTAAATTAACAGCATTGGGGGAAGAGGAAGTACTGAGCATGACTGATGAAAGACATGTCTCTGTTCTCAACTGAGATGGATGGAATGCATTCATCTTTAAGGATTCTGCTGTGGATTATCGGTTTCTATTGTTATTTGTTATTGAAGAAAAAATAAACATGTTAAAGGTTTAGTGTTTCATGCATGTTTGCAATCCAGTGCGGTAAAACAAGATATAATAACAGCTATGTGGCAGCTCACCGTCACTAATAAATTTAGCCAAAAATAGCAAAAATACAAATATCCAAATCCTAAAACTGAAAACTGAATACCTACCCACTGAACAGATACCCAAATATTCGTAGCTACCAATGTTTTTCTTTTTTAAAGCAGCCTTTAAAATGCTTTAATAAGTCGCCAAACATACTTGGGTGGCTACCTAGGTGGTCGCTCAAGTAAACTGTATGTGTGGGAAACACTGAACCTCAACTGTCAATGGTAAAAACAAGCACTTTTACAAGACGATGTTGGGATATTGGGATTGTCCTAAAAGGTTATGCTGCAACCATTGCAACCGTGTAGCCTAAACATGCAATATAGGACCCAAGTTTAAAAATACTGGAATTCCCCTTTAATATACTGACACATACAACATCTATTTGGATATGTATTATGGATCATTGTATAATCACACTGGCGCAGGCTCATTTCAAAGTCATGTGGTACTCTAAACTAACTTACGCACACAAGCACCATCTGGATGCAAGATACTGGCAAGTATCAAGAGAGCCAAGTAGTATTTATAGGCTCATAAAAGTACAGCTGATAATGTTTCTTCAGGAAGTGTTCACTTAGAATGATGAGAGCGTGATTTCCTCTTTTGGACACTCCAGACTTCTAAAGTGCATCTGAGCTGCCAGCATCATGAGCTTGTTTCTACAATGCTGGAGTGAAATGTTTCCATTTCTAACAAACTGATAATGTCTTTTGGTTGTTTCCGATGTGTTTTGGAGCAACTGTCTCACACGACAGCTTGCTTTGTTTGGGCGTTTAGTGGCAGGCGCTAGATTTGCTCTTTGTCACAACCACAGGAATGTCGGGATATACATGATCACAGAAGGGGAAAAAAACTGTAGAGCAAAGCATTATTATTGCTCCAGGCCTCCACTGTTTGGAGGAGGTGGGGTCCATGTAAACAAGAGGACTGAGAGATATTTGTTTGATTCAACAAAAAGACCACGGCGCAACGGGAAATAATTGGCGGTCAAAACAGAGAACAGACTTGGCTGCGGAAAAGAAAACAATGGATTGCAGTTCGTAAACTTCGACATGTGAAAATCATTTAATATGTGAAAAACAAAAACAGTCCTGTTTCGGCTGGATGATGTTCCGATACATCGCAGCAAAACTAAATCCAAGCATGTATGGAGATTTAAAATGTTAGGAAAACTACAAATTTACACAGCATCAATTGTGTGATAAAGCACCTGAAAACAGATGGATGAATGAATTCACCACATTTCGACAGGCCTTTGGTAGTCAACTTATTTCCTAGCAACCGCAGACACCTGCAGCTGTTGGCATGGTGAGGAGCAGCTGAGTTACTGACTGAGTATGAGGGGACTTGTATCTCTCCAGACGATTCAAATGACAAATATTACTGGTCTGTTTCATACAGTAACATTTATTTAGTGGCAAACTCCATCACATCTTCATATCATCAGTCAGTAATTCTGTGCGTGTAGTATATAACTGTTAGTACATTTTGAGACTAATGGCAAGTAAAGACATACTCTTTATAATTTAGCCTTTTGTATTGGAACTGTAGCGTGCCAATGTGAGAAAATATGCTTATTCACTTTCTTGCCAGGAGTCGGATGAGAAGATTGATACCACCCTGTACCACTCAGTCTCTGCTGGTTGCCTAGCAACTTCATGGTGACGAAAAAGCCTCCAGGAAATCATTGCTTCCGGCCAAGAAGCAGCCTGGCACCTCACATGAAACCACAACTTGCTCTTTTTTCACTCGTGTTTGTACTGATAGAACAAACAAAATATTTCAAGTTCATTAGTGAGCCATAGAGGGGGTGGCATGGAGTTTTTATTACCTTTGAACAGAGACAAGCTAGCTGTTTCCACATGTTTACAGTCTTTATGCTTAGCTGGGCTACACTACCGCTGGCTTTAGCTACATACATAACGTACAGACATGAGAATGGTATCAATGGCATAAAGGTCGGTGAGCAGGTTCCCTGAAATGACGAACTATTCCTTTAAAGACTACCAGAAATGTTTTATTTAGTCCCACTACGAGCCACATTGAAACTGGCACTGGTACCACTGTTAAGTATACCAAATTCACATTAACAAGTCATGTGTTAAGATATAAACCATAACCGTAGAATATCAACTTTGTCGTAGTCCTGATGAACTTATATGTTGACACATTTTATTACCTGGTAACAGTACACAAATCAATAATCACATCAATCATCCGCAATTAATTTCAAAAAGAAAATTGTGGTTTGTGAAATAAGTGGAAGCTGAACAACTGTTACCAGTACCAGGATGCATCTTAACACAGGGCAGTGCATGAGTGCATGCAAATGACAATATCACAAGACGCACAGCCAAAGAGTATTGGAATTGCATCAAGACAGTAGAAAAGGAGCTTTTCTGGATATTTTATGAAAATGCTTAACAGTATACCGGACCTGCAACGAAATTGCAGTACAGAAAAACTTTGGTCTGAGACAACTTAAAAAAGTTTCACCATCACAGAATTTGTCCATCAGAGAGCACAGACAAGCTGATTCTTCACTGTAATGCCCTGCTCAGTTTGTATCTTGTTGTAATTCAAGAGGTAAGAGGTTTGTTTATGTGTTCATGTAAAGAACTACTATAGCTATAATCAGATTTTTTAAACTTCTTATAACGATATCAGTATCGACATCAAGAGTCCAGTATGAGACAGGAAATGAGACTTGAGGATGTCCTAAAAAACACTGTTCTCCATCAGCTGTAGATGTTTTGTGATTATTTAAACTAAGTCAGTCACATCAAAAACAAATATATTTATATTATCATTTTTCATTATTCTACTATATCATAATTAATCCTGATGTAAGTTGGCATTGAATTGTTTCTAATCAATGTATACTTTCAAGGCTTGTAGCTACAATTATATGACTATGATTATATCTCCTGCCCACATAGTTTACACAGTTTTCAAGCAACCCTGAGTCACGATGAGCTGACGTGCTGACAGATGTTAAACCACTGGAGCAGCAAATCTCAACCTTAGCAAGGCATCAGTGTGATCTCTCAATACCAATCTGCCACACGTCCAACAGCTTGTGCCACCAAGCACGCGCGCGCGCACACACACGCACACATATATGCGCGCGCGCGCGCGCACACACACACACACACACACACACACACACACACACACACACACACACACACACACACACTTACCATCTCCACCTTCAGTTTCCTGATCTTTTCATCCAAACTCTTCTTCCCCGTCTCCTTGCCGGTGTCGTGCGCGGCGCTCAGCTTGGCGTCTCCCCGGAGAGAGGAAGCATCTTCCCGCATCCACCTGAGCAAACCCTCGGGGGTCTTCCGGCCAATTTTCACCTCTATGTCTTTCAGATCTGGGATGGTCTCGCTGGCGGTGCCTTCATCCATCGCGTCTTTAGTGTGGAAACCGAAAAAAAAAAATGTATTACGTCCTTCGCTGTTCGAGGAAATTGTTGCCTGTCAAGCTGTGAGAGTCACTTCCTATAGGATTGTATGGCATCCTATGCGCCTCCAACTGAGTTAGACTGCGCCAGGAGAGGAAAACAGTCTGACAGCAGCAGCACAGCAGCGTGTTCTTATCACAGCAGCATGCTGCTCAGAGGAAACAGTCCCCTAGCTGTTTATCATCTGTTGACAAAGCGACTGAGTCCGTATTTCTAAACAAACTGAAAGCTTTAAAAATGGAAAATCTTCTTTCCTTCTCTTTTTCATTCCCCGCGGAGTGTTGTTGGTTCACCCCGAGTCCGGTGTGTGATCGCCGCAGGCCGGTGGAGGCTGGAGGAGGCTGCTGTGTCCGCCTGGAGACACTTAAACTGAGCTACATTGCGCAGATTCCACCTGCATGATGACAGCGACCAGCAGCCGCAGAGTGAGAGGAGACCCCACACCGTCAGCCACAAACAGTGACATCACCCCGCTTCCGGTGCAATTTTCAAAATAAAACACCCGCAGGAACATGCAGCATTTGAGGAATGTGAACTGCCAAAATAAAAGAGCTCCCCTGTTCGAGCTGCGCAGTGAACACTTCAGCCAATGCAAAAATACAGCAGCAGCTTATAGAGTATAGTGCCAACATCCCAAAACTGCTTTTTAATTTGAATGATTTCATTTGTTTCTTTTACGTCACTCCTCTCTGTCATCAGTGTTTGTTTGTCCTCCCATAATATGCTATCCTGTCATGTCTGGTAATATGCTCAGTTATGTCTTGGCTTGTTTCAATTGTTCTGTCTTAAATAACTAAATAATAATAAAAATATATATAAAATGAATAATAAACATTGAGTCCAATAAGGACAATATGCCTTATAATATTGTTTATACTGATGCATGCATGTATAAGTAGCATGCTATTGTAGTACAGGTCAAAGTGGAGCTAGTTTTAACTAGTTCATATATACATTTATATTCACATATTTTTTTCGCTTTTTTATACTATCACACACCGTTTGTGTATTACAAATAGGGGTGCAAAAGTGCAGTTATCCATCTTGGTCATATCTGCATATAGTCTGTAAAAGGTGAACAGAGTTTTCAAAGCCTATTTTGATATTTTAATTTCCTAATTATTCTATTCCATACAGACAACAAATTGAACAGCATTGAACATTGGTTCGATCGATACTGTACTTTGAAAAGCAAAACAAGACAGGCACTAAAAGTCTTTTCATCTGTTTTAGATTTCAAACTCATCTGATGCAGCTGACTCTAAAATAAAACTTTTAATTGTTGCCAATTCTCACAAAAGCATAAATCTTAAGGAGCTCAAATTACGGTTGCAATACGGTTCAGCTGATTTCATGGAGAAGCTGCTCAGATGTGGCAGAGCCCCTGTGGGGTGAGATGGATGAAGACTCTAATCAGTGTAATCAAGTATGACAGATGTCTGGGTTACTTAAGATATCGCATTACTCTCAATACACTCACACACACTCACACCCTGTGGCTCGACATGACAACCTTCTCCGAGCCTATTCAGACTCAGTGTGAGTAGTGTTTTCCTCACCAGGCCTGGACCTCCTCATGTGGAACCAGGAGCGCTGTGGCTGCCATGATAGATCAGGTTAAAGCCCGTGGTTATGAGATTGGCGGGCTGACGCATTGTAGTGGTTTGGGGGCGAATTAAATGTTTCTGTCAATGGAAATATAAATGGTCTCAGAGAATACAATAGGGTTTGGGATGAGCATAGGTTTCCCCTCTAACATTTTCCTTTTAGCTTAGGAAGGAAAGCATTTTAACATTTTCTTCCACTTCTATATCTGGGGACTGTTTCATCCACAAGTGCTGAATAACACAGACACATGGGAGATGTAGTAGATGTTGAAACAACAAAAACAAATATTTAAGATGTCTCCATACAGCTGGTAATCAAAGTCTCCTGAAGCCCTGAGATCCCAAATTGTATTGTAAATACATTATCTACATCCTTATCTACCCCTTCACCCCCCAGCCATTCTTTCATTTGTGTTGTCATCCGTGTCAGTGGTGGAGGAAAATGCAGCCACACTGTTTTTCTGCAGAGCTCCAGAAATGTTTTGTGGACTACCAAACCTCACCTGACTTTTAACCAGCATCGGGGTGAGTATATATTGACTGGATTTTCATTTTGGGGGGAATTTATCCTATAACCCATTCGCACAATGATGGCTGCCATGAATACTACACTTCCTTACCAAGGCGCCCCATGATAGTTACACACTTGACAACTAACACACATTTTGTACAGCCAATAGGGGGTCAAAATCTTGGCTAAGGACACTTTGACATGCAGCAAAACATCGACCTCTCAATTTGAGGACAACCCGCTCTACCTCCCACACCACAGCCACCCATTAAAGTATGACATTTTTCAAAGCAAATCAGAAAAATCCCCCAAGAACACAATTACTCATCATTCTGGGTGGATTTGCTCTGCTTACATTTCCTGTATACTTACCATGTGTGTTAGACAGTCTAAAGACTTTCACTGGAGGCCTCTGGAGAGCTGTGGAGTCGCTTTTCAATGTGAACACTCACTCTGGGTGCCAGAGAGAAGCTGACTAAGATCGTAGTCAAACAGTGATGTAGTGGCTTGAAAAGGCAGACGACTCTCAGCTACAGTTTAAGCACTAATTAAATGTACAAGTGTGCCTCAGGGGGAGGAGGGATAAAAGGGGGAGCCTGCATTCAAACCTGGGATGGACAGCATTAAACCACAGAACGTTAAAAGCAGGATTGAGGATGTGAAGTGGATTAAGGGTGTGTCACCCCTTCTGGTATGGCACAAGAGCTGCTGGATGCTCCTTTTTAGTGGGCTGTGCTCGCCAGCCCACTATTGACATTCACCGCACGTCTTCTTATTATTTTTCATCCTCCTTCCTTTTTTCTGTCGCTAACTTGTCCCACACCGTTGGTCGCACACAAACAAATTATACATCAAAACGTGCGGCTCGATCTGACTCGGTATGCTATTATTTTTATCACCAGAATATACATTTTTCGCGTCGTAAGACGCGAAAAACTGCGAAAAATTTCCCATAAGGAATGAATGGGACGAGGTCAAAAAAGTCGCAAATCTGCAATGTTTTTCAAACATCTCCTGCTCTGGCATACGTTCACCTAGAAACACCATTCAAACTTTAAAATGTAGACACAGGTCTTGTCTATTTGAGTTGTATTTGAACTTTTTTCCTACAATGTATAGTTTTTAAACTCTGACCCCTTAATGACGGTGAGTGATTTTGGAAGAATTCAGGGTTTTCAATGAGTGTGTATGGCGGAATGTTCGTGCAGCAGAGTGAGAGAGCCAACTGACACAGTGGCAGAAACTCAAAATTTTCCTCTGCTATTTTCTGTTTACATCATGATCCCGGCCACAAATGTCACTCAAAAACAGTGATATTTTCCAAAGTTGTAGCCACACGTGTCTTCTTTCTCTCAATGTGTCTACTTTATCGGTAGGATTTACGGTTTTTGAATTAACTGTCTTTAACCGACAAGAGTAGCTCTCAACAGTCCCATTCACTCCAATGTAAATCGGGGCGAGGATTTTCCAAACTGCACCTTTTTTAAACTCGCTCGTATTTCCACATTCCTGAAGCTAGGAACACGAAACTTCATGAGTGTCTTCTTTAAGGCCTTTCTGGCTCGATCGTGAAAAAAAATTGCCGATATCATGTATGATTTTGACTAAATAGCACTAGTTTGACGTCCTAGATTTGAGGCAGAAATCAGTCTCAAATCAGCCTGGGACAGCCGTTGCTACGGGCCCTCACCAACCGTCACCTAGCAACCGAGATCAGCTGGGCCAACAGAGAGAGTGACAGACAGACAGACATATATGCACACACACACACACACACATGCACACACACACACACGCTCACATGCAGACACAAATACACACACACACACACACACACACACAAATACACACACACACACACACACACACACACACACACACACACACACGGACACACACAGATTATTAATCAGTTTTCCAGAACGTTCATGTTTTCGCGAAAACCTGCATAAGCTTTCCCATAAGGAATGAATGGGACGAGGTCAAAAAAGTCGCAGACACACAAATACACACACACACACACACACACACACACACACACACACACAGACGGACACACACAGATTATTAATCAGTTTTCTAGAACGTTCATGTTTTCGCGAAGTAAGTCGCGAAAACCTGCATAAACTTTCCCATAAGGAATGAATGGGACGAGATCAAAAAGTCGCAGACACACAGACACAGAGAGACAGAGAGACACACACACACACACACACACACTCACATGCACACACACACACACACACACAAAGTGAATGAGACAAGGTGAAAAGATCGAAAGGAAGAGTTCAAACATTGACATCTCTGGCATACTTTGACCGAGACGCACCATTCAAACTTTAAAATGTAGATAAAAGTCCAATTTATCAACGTGGGATTCAACTTTTGCTTTAGCTTTTGTAGTTTTTGTTCGTCACGGGGCAAAGCGCACAGCCCACTCTCGCGATTCCCTGGCGGGGAATTGTCTAGTCTTCAGTTTGAGATGCTGAACATACAGTACAATACATAGTGAATTACGAAATCCCTCTACTATTAACAAAGCTTTGAACACAAGATAGTGAAAGTGCAACTAAAGGTATTAATACCTGAGCAGAGCTCATCTCAGAGAGAGAGATTATTTAAAGGTATAAAGTCTGGATTAATAAGGCTTTCCTGTGATCCCATGATCCTTTGTGTTCAGTGTCACATCTCGTGAGGGGCCTCCGATTTTCCGTCTATGCTCCTGTCGATGTGAATGTAACGTCTCTGCAGAGAGGCATTTCAGAGAACTTTGATGCTTGATGGCTGCCATCTTTGCTCTTGTTCATGTTCACAGTGTAGCAGGGAAGCTCATTCTCATCCATGACTGTCTGCATGTTATTCTCCATCAGTTGTTCGCCGTCCTTTGTGCCAGAAATTAAGATAGACATCATAACAATTAAGTAGGTTAACAAGGGGTTAGACTGAAAGCAAAAGGACCTTTATCAGCATGTGGGACACATATCTTAATCCTGCTTTAAAGGGGAGCAATGCAAAGGCGACACGGATTATTAGGGGTGGACATCTCCCCCATAATACCTTTGTTTTGTCCCTGTGCTGCTGGGATGTAAAATCTATCATCCAAACTGGAGCTTTTAAGAGCAAAATCCTTTTGCCTTGGAGGGTACACACACACACACAAACAAGCTGTAATGTCTAATCATTATGTTACCATGCAATCAGCCTGGTATCCACGAGGGCCACCATGGCAACAAGCAAATTTTCAGACTTCTGCACACCCACATGGTACAAATGGAAAAAGGCTGCCCACGAGGAGGCAGACCTGCAGTATCGAACACACATTATGTAACACAAGTAGTGACTCTCTGCATGTTTCGAGGGCAGCACAGGTGATCCAGCACCGTTCAAACCTGACTGAGGAATCTGTGTGTGGGATTGTGTGTTCTCCTCGTATCTGTGTGGGTTCAGTGCTTTGAAACATGCCTTTTAGGCATTTGAAGTGACCTGTGCGCTCTGTGATCTGATGGTCCACTGCTGACAGCTGTAAGCTATTCCGTCTCAGATAGGACTCACTCTTGTT
This sequence comes from Diplodus puntazzo, assembly GCA_963678695.2. Lineage (NCBI taxonomy): Eukaryota > Metazoa > Chordata > Actinopteri > Spariformes > Sparidae > Diplodus > Diplodus puntazzo. The sequence continues at coordinate 21,478,176 of OZ023163.1, forward strand.
TCCCGCTTCCTGTTTTCTACTTAAATGTCCGGAAAAAACACGCCTTCTCCATCTTTGAGTTACTGAGTAATCTGACATCATACTGCCCATGTCGTTCCCCCCAATCTTTGCCCCAGTCTTGCGTACATTTTTTATTTATTGATTGAATTGATTTATTGATTGATAGTAACAGCAGCTTGTACAAGTGGAACGAGAGACGTCAGTAGTGAGTTAAGCATGGCAGAAAAAAACCCCCATTGTGATTGGTGATTTTTCTAATCCTTGAATATTGACAGCACTTCTTGAAATGTTCTTCTTCTTCTTCTTCTTCTTCTTCTTCTTCTTCTTCTTCTTCTTCTTCTTCTATTAGCCTTGTTAAATCTACGTTTCTCTCACTATAATCCTTCTGGACTTTTTTGTAGACAATTTTGTTCCCTCCTGCAGCTATTACTTCACCCCTGCTGTTAGAGAGGAGCTGATCTCTCTTTGAATTACCTCTCCAGAGGTCTTTCATGAGCTGAGGCTCTGTGGACTTTTCCCCACTCTCGTTTTGGAGCTTACACTTGCTTGGGACCTACTTTTGATCTGTAAATCTCCTCAAGACACTGCATGTGATGGTGGAGTTACACCATTAACACATAGCTCTTTTTGGTTCTACTGTCTGTCTGGTTTATTATAATACAAGTTTACCCTCTGGTGGAAGAGTTTGGATTAGTATGCAAAAGCGGTCAGAAACAAAAATGTGCTTATCGCGTGCGTATCATGATCTTCTAAGATAGTGTTGTGACTTACAGGATAACGAGGATGCACAGTAAATTATTGCTTTTGTGAAATATCTCCTCTCTGTGTTTACACGCTCTATCAATGCGTCACACAGCTGATAGGATCAGTTTTTTTTTTATTTGTGATGTCTACATGAGAGTTTTTGGTGAAATGAAAGGTTATTTAGACTAGTATCACAGAAAAGGAAGAGCATTTATGTGGCTTTTCTTTAGCATTTCAGTCATTGCAGTGATCCTGATGGTTCACATTCTTCTGTTAGCTATAGCTGACACGGGCCAGAGCAGAGGTGGGGTAACGCAAAGATTTCCCTAAACATGGCTTCAAAACAAAAACACCTATCAAACAACTCAAGACATAATTACTGTCATCCCGTCAGACGAGATTTGAGCCAAATGAGAAGAAATAAATCAGAAATGTTATTTCCTTTCTCAAGAAAAAAAAAATAGAAGTGATGACCAAGATTTTATTTATAGATGAGAATAACAGTGGGGACTTAATACAAACAGTCTGTGGGTAAAACACATATCCATACTTACACTATCTCCCTTTTACACTCTATTCCACGCCCTCGTCACTCCCAGGCTGGACCTGTTCAACCTGTCTGCACCGGGATGACAGCAGTGGGTGGATGAATTCTGCAACTGTCGATTGAACTCTTGTTTTGTCTTTTTGAAGTAACAGGAGGAGCAGAAGGAGCAGGAGGCCATGGAGGCCGACAACACAGAGGACATCGAGTCCCTCATGGAGGACATGGACTACATCCCCGGCCACTTCCACCTGGACCTCAACCTCAACTGTGATCATGTCGGGCCTGTGAAGCTGAGACTCAGGGACACTTACCTGAAACAGGAGAGCCTGCGAGGCGAGCTAGAGGCTGAATCTGGATATCTGCAGTACGCTGTTCGAAATCTGCTGGGTCTGCTGGCCTTCCACCTCGAACAGCTGGACACGGCCGAGGAAATATTCAGGTGATAATACGCTGTCATCTTTTCTCTTCAGAGTTTTCTGATTAAGCAAGAGGCCTCCTTTTGAAACACCGATGGTGCCTCATTTCACAAGAGATCTTGACTTGTAATGTGTTTCACAATAGAAACACCACATACGCACATACGACATAATTGCTATGAGCGAACCGACCACACTAAATGCCCACATAGCAGTAGGAGAGGCAGCACAGGCGCCCGACCCAACCTTTACCAACTACCTTAGGCCGAAAACGTCAACCAAAATCAAGACCCACCCAGTCCTAAATTCTGAGTAATCTTAAATACAGCCTGCTGCACATAACAAACATACTGTTAGCATGACAACACAAAGTTGGCTTGTTTGACTTGGGCAAATATGATCGCAGGTCATGAATAACAAAAATTGTTGCACTTATAAAAATATTAATCTGATCTAATCAGAATCTTAACTATACCCACAGTCTTATTTACTTTTTGTAGAAGGTGTAAATAGTAGTTGTACTTTTCCTATTTTGCTATGCTAATGCTTCATATTATTTAGAAGCTTTTATATTTTCTATGATACCATTTTAGTTTGAGAAAAAACGTTCAGTTTGATCTATATAGTTATATCTATATCTCAGTTATCATAAAAAGAGAAGATTTGTTGCTGTATTTAAGACAATGCAGGCAAAAATTGTGTCGGGTGCTCTTGGAAAAGGAAGAAAAGGGTGATTCCAAAGCCAACCAGGCACTCCATATCCTATTATCAAACAAAAGAGGAAGGACAATATTCAAAAAGGCCTTTATTGTGTGTACTTCCTCTTTGCTACTGACACTTACTACTGTAGCACCAATTTCCTGATCTCATTCCAGCTTTGTGCAGCTGTACCTGGGCACAGTAGTGCTTTGTGTTATATGCTAATGTTAGCTTGCTAATATTCCTCAAATAACAAGGCTAACCTGCTAAAGATTTAGCCTGTATAATGATTACCATATTCACTTTGTTAGGAATGTTAGCATGATAATGTTCTCATATTAGTGCTAAACATAAAGCACAGCTGGGGCTGATGGGTCTGTTGTACCTCCACCGAGGAGGTTATGTCAGTTGTTTGTTTGTTGTTTGGTTGGTTTGTTAGCTAGACTGCAGGAAAACTACAGAAAGGATTTCCACAAAACTTGGAGGGAGGATGGATCTCAACCCAGAATGGACACGAATCTATATAAAGGGAAAGATCCAGGAATCTTTTCTCACCTTCTTTAACATTGCGATATAGGAGGTTTTTTTGCCATTTACAATGATTTCTCAGGGAATACTGTATGGATCCTGAAGAAAAAAAATCAGGCATATTTGGGTGACAGTTATTTTTTTTTATTATCAAAAATCCAGATCTAGTGGATTTAAGTATGTTTCATTTGATATTGGATAAGGTCTGATTGAATTAAAGGGGACTGTTGGGCCTTGGCTGAGGTATGCGCTCTATTGAGGGCCGCCCTAGTTTGTTCTAAAAGTATCTAGTCTTACTCCAAACAACTATATACAATTTTGTCCAGCCATCTGTACCAGTGTCAAGCCTTTTCACTAATGCTAAAAAAAGGTCGAACCCATGGTGACACCAGAGGAAAAATCAGGGGGCAACCATGGAAGTCTTTAAAAATTTAATGGTCATCTAAACTCAAATTGTATGTATAATCATATACTTTTTTTAAGATTGACACATCATGGAATAACTTACGTTTCTTCAGACCTTTGGGGACCTTTTTAACCCCACTTTCTCTGTGCATGTTGGCCTTTCAGAAGCATTTGCAAAGAAGACCCCGGTAACCTCAATGCTTGGGCCAACCTGGGCTACGTGTACGACAAGCTGGGCAGAGAGCTGGATGCAGGGGAGTGTGTCGAGAAAGTGTCCCACTTTATGGGCTTGGAAGCTGGAGTGGCCTCTCAGGATGAGAGCAGGCTCCTGGCGGCCCGATGCCTGGCTGAGCAGGCCTACGTGTATCCGTATGATGTGGAGCTGGACAGTGAGGACGACCTGAGAGAGAGGCTGACGGCAGCTCTGAGACTTTACAACAGAGCCCTGGACTATGGCGGTCAGTTGGTGAGATGAAAACAAACTAATACAGTAGTAGCATTTTATTGGGTAGAATCTCATCTGTGTTATAAATGAGATATTTTTGAATCGTTTGCTATTCTCAGAGTCATTTGACTTGTGTGCAGTTTTGCTCAAAAGTTTTAAGAATATGAAACCTAGCTCACAATAGCATGGATACAAAACTATTATGAGTCCAAAATCAGGTCATTTTTCAAGCCAATTTCATTTTCATTTCAGCAAAGTTCCTCTAGCATGCTATTTTCAGTCAGGACAAGTGCAAAAATATGTTCATTTGGGTGGAACTACTGTGGAAGTCTGGAAGGGTGGAAGACTTAAAGTGAAACTCTCGCCAAAATGCAGCCTAGGCTATTTTTGTGAATGTATATGAGTCAAACCTTCGTGTAAAAGCATAATTACGAAGAAAGAGGCACTTATAAGATTTACCGTATTTTCGTTTTTTCGGGTCAAACTCATTTTCAGTGGGAGTGCTTGGGGCATGACTCATATACATTCACAAAAAAAGCTTAGGTTGCATTTTGGCGAGAGTTTCACTTTAAGTATTAATTCCTGCACAATAACTGTCTTTAGAAATTCTAACTAAAGACTGTTAGTGAAGAATATTGTTGTTTTTTCAGATACCGACAGAGGAAAAACGAAGCTGGTATTTCAAAATGGCAACCATCTACATAAGGTACAACACCCGCATCAAACAATGAGCACTGCTTCACTTCATGTGAACATATTCCTTTGGTTAAGTCATTTTCTTGCTGCAGGCTGGACGACATCGTAAAGACCAAAGATGACTCTGAATACTCCAGACTGCCCCACTACAATAAGGGACTAAAGCTTCTCAAAGCATCACTAGAATCTGAGAAAACAAGATATAAAGGTGCTTTGTTTTTTGTTGTTACACATAGTAGTTACTGAACTTTTTTCAACCTTGAGGGAGACTATCGTCAATCTTAAGTTCGATAAGTAAAGTCGTAAAAATTCTGATTGTGCTCTGTCCCCTCAGCTCTTGCCTGGTGTTATGTTGGCATCATGTTGGAGAGAAAAGAAGAGTTCACCACTGTTCCCATGTCTATACATGACTGTGGCTACTCAGCCTCAGATCCTCTGTCCTGCTACGGAACTGTAAGTGAACCTTAACATATAGATCTCTCACCAGATACCAGACAAGCTAGGAACAATTGAAGACAAAAACTAAATGATATTGTGCTTTATTTACAACAGACTGCAACCTTATTGACTTGGAAAATCCTCTTTTGAATTGACAAACATCATATGTGCAGATCATGGCACAATTCAAGCAGAATCAAAATGTTCCGTTCACTACAATACATACCAAAATAAATAAGGTCCCATGGGGTCCACCGGAAGGAGCGTGACTTCAGCTCTCTATAGAGGGTTATTAAAATCGTTATTTCTACACTAAGTAGCCTACTGAGTAAGAGAGCCATGATACTAGCTGTAAGCTGTCAGATGCTAATGTGTTGCTCATACCTCATTACCTGTTGAAGGTGTTACTGATAACATTCAGCCAGTACAGGTGACATTACAGCTCCCTCCACCATTGCACTCAAGCCAAGGCGATGCAGTTGTTCTAATCATCTGCCCCCTCAAGTGGTTGCCAGTTTATTACAGTGTCTACATAAAAATGTTGATATGATAAGTGGCTGTAATGTACTGTATGTCTTAGATGTTTTACTGCAAGTTCATTCCTACTCTTTACAAGAGAGTTTAGGCTAACTCTTATTTTGACCATAACACACAGTTCAACTGTCTGTGTCCACAGGCTATTAACTTGGCGAGCGATGATGCATTCACCCTGAACCTTCTGGCAAAAGTCTTCTTTCTGTTGGGGAAACACGAGATGGCCACAGGGATTTGTAACATGGCCCTAAACATGCTCCCAGACCCAGAGCTCAACTGGCAGGCCTACTGCACCCGCGCAAAGGTACAGCAGCCAGAGTACATCAAGTCAATGCCAAAACCAAGCTGGCAGAACTCAGTCAATTAGTATGTAAGATCCCGTTAATGCTGGAGATTTTGCATTAATTTAAACGGGCTTAAAGGTGCATAGAATTCACATATTCGTACAAAGTTTGAGCTTGTTTGGACTGTAAATGTTTCTGCTATTACGGTAAAAGCGGTGATGTTAAACTCAAATCACTTGCATAAAGTGATTTCCATTCAAATGATAAAAAATGTGTATAATGTAAATATGTATGAACTTTTTCCTTTTAGATCAATATGATGCTCTACGTCAGAGACCTGGAAATAGCAAAACGGGGTCAAGGTGGAATCCCAGACCGGCAGAATCTCACTGAGGCCAGAAAAGACCTGGACAAGGTCCTGACTGTACGTCCGTGTCTGCGGACTCACCTGGAGTTGGCACAGGTAAAGAGACAAATTACTAATGATCAACAGAGAAGGCTTTTCTACAGCAACAATGTTTTTCGATTTTTATGTCTCTCCCTCTAGGTGTTCTACTACATGGGTGTAGACGCACTCCAGGAGAGTCTCTTGGTGGATGAGGCGGCGGTGAACAATGCATTGGTCAGTCTGTCCCATGCCCTGAAGTTCGAGCTGGGTGACAGCTTGCCGGACCTCCACGTGCTGCGAGGACGCTGCCTCCTGCTGAATGGTGAGGAGCAGAATGCTGCAGACTGCTTCAAGCAGGCTGTGGAGCTGGAGAGACCAGGGAGTACAGACACCACAGCCCTGCGCTGCCTCCTACAGGCCCTCCTGGCTCTCTTCATGCAGGCAGGCTCTGATCCCAGCCTGGCCATCACCCAACTTGAGCTGTGGGTGCAAAAGGCAGAAGAGAGGTTCCCTGGGGATGCTGTGAAGGCAGAGCTAAAGTGCCTGTACAGGACTCACACAGCAGAGGTCACAGAGTTATCGAGGGCTCTGATCAGGACAGGCAGAATGGGCCTAGTGAGGAGGCTGCTGGAGACGGTGGTGCCTAAAAAACTGGGCAAGAAGAGACCAATGGCACGATCTTTCTCGTACGCATGAGGCCAACATGTGACTTTACAGGCTTGTGACCAAACCAGACCAGACCTGCAGTAATTAATGAACTTCATCACATGCATTTCACTACTCAAATTAACAACAGTGATGCACTGTAATTGAGATGTCTTTACTGTAACCGTTTTTAAGCTGTGATTCTTCAATTATTATCCTGTTTTTTGGGAACTTGGGAAGAGTAACTGTTGGAAGGGTTGGATCTGCAAAATAACCTACAGTTACAGTGTTACAGCTCAGAAAGATTGTCCTTTAAAGCTTCTAGTATGTTAAAACCTTTGAGTTTTTGAGAGTGCTTGGTTGTACATGTATATTCATCAAGAAGAGGATATAGCCAGGATGTCCCGCTTAGTCCTTCCATGGTGGCCATATGAATGCCCAATGCAGGTCTTATTTCTGCTTAGTAATATTTAAATCATGCCAGACTACCTCTCCTTGAGTGGGATATTTTAATGCTCTACCACTGAGGACCAGCAGGTAGAGATATGCACCTTTAAGATGTTTCCTTGTTTATGAGTGGTCCTATTTTTGGTGCAAAAAGGATTAAAGCTCAAGCCTTTTAACACTTTAAAGTGACTTTTGAATCATTTCTTATGTGATCTATGATTTTGATCTACAGATAGTCGACAATTGCAAAGAAAACCTGGATCAAATAAATACAGGGTACCAGGAGGCTCTGAATTGTGTGATAATAAACCCAACAGATCATTAGAATCTGGACCAGTGTGTGACAGAACTGTTCACTGCTTTAATCTAAACACTAGAAGAGGAAATGAGTTCATCCCTTCAGTCACTTGTAAAGAGACTTGTAGGATGAATCCTCATCTTAGACTGCAGCGGAGAGTTATGAGAGACTAACTGTACTTCTTACACTTACTTACACATTCCCTGGTTAAGTAAAGGCTAAATGAATATTTTTTTAAAAACTGATCATTGTTTGAAATCTCCATCGAGAGTTTCATAAACAGTTACATTAAACCTCTCTTAAAACCAACCATCAGTACATTATAGAATTTGGGCTCCCCCTTTGACGGTATCAGTAAAGACAGGGTGACGCTGAGTGCATCAGCATCTTGAGATGCGATCAAATTACTACATAATAACAGGAGAACTCGGTACATCAAAGAATGTAGTTGAGGATGATGGACATAAGGTAAAATGAATGTAGGTTGCAGGTCAATTAAATTTAAATTGATAATAAAAGAACATTACAGTTTTTTCCAGTTGCTAACACACTAAAATGACATGCATAGCACAAATATTTTAACTGACACACAGAGAGCAAAACCTCTTCTCAATTCTCCAAAACTTTGAACACATTTTATGCTTTACACACATTTTGCAATTCAAAATGGCACATTTTAAATGCACTGAAAACAGTTCTCTGCATAAGACACAGCAATCTGAAATAAAGTCACATGTTTGCCATTTCAAAACACTGCCATTCAAAATAACACTACATGAGCTCATTGGCCACTATATGTGCCACCTGCCAATAAAGAAATGTGAAAAATAAAAAAATAAATGTTTCAACAGCATGTGTGTGTATCTGCAAATATTTCTATGTAAGTGAACAATCTGAAGAATTATCTACAGCTTGAACTATGTTACAGTTTTTATTGATTGCTTTGACCTGCTTAAACAAACTGGGATCCACTTGGTTTTCATCATCACTGTCTCAGCAGAGCGCAAGACACCTCTTGCAAATGTGTTAACCCTTTCTCATTGAATTGACACATTTTCCCCATCCTTTTGCAGAACAGTTAACACGGATGTCATTCAAGCAGTCCAAACTTCATTGTTTTAGCTATGGTAACCAAACAGAAACCATCTGTTCCTAACTATTAGAAACTACCTACGTCAGTATAAAATCACTAAAGCACCTGTTTGACACTCCTTAACACAAATCTTCAATGAGCAATCAGTCTGCAGGCCTTAAAAAGTGCAGCGGCTGTGTTGTTCTTTGCCAACATGGATTGAAGAGGTCTAAGGTAGATGAGAGTGAGAAATAGGTGCAGAGGAATGTCAAGGTTGGATGGCATGCAAGAAGATTTTTCCCTTGGCTCATTGCAAGAGAGGATAATGAATGTGATGTGGATGAGGCCATGTGGCCCCATCGTCAAGACAGAAGAGACTGAGTATCAATAGTGGCTATTTCTTATACTCTACAGTAATAGATTGTTATACTTTACTGTAATATTGTATATCTTTCACATCTTTTCTATGTTTTAAAACAGGTCAGTTGTTCAGGAAAATGCTTGCTGTGAAGCTACAGAAATGTTTTGTGAACTATGAGACTACCAGCTTTTCTTATTTTCTTATACTCTAATAGATTTTATTTTGGTTTCCATGTATTTTGTGTAATATTTACAGTATTTCAGTTTTCAGCCACAGTTCGAAAAAAAAAAAAGAATCAATGGAATCAAAAAATGCATCAAAGCATTTCTGATTCTGAATTCAATTCTTTGCAAGAAGGCAAATTTGAAAACAAATGGCACTGGCATGAAAGCTACATAGAGTAATAGGCCACAATGACAAGCAATGGTGCACCGATTCGCACTGAGTGCTGTATTTTGTATTTTGTTGTCCACTGTGTAATGGTTGATTGGAAGAGCTCATACACTTGTTTGCAAGTTGTGTTATTTGAAGGCAAAATTAGCTTTTGTTGCATATTTTAAATGTTTTGGCACGGTTAGAGCCTTTTGCAAACAAAATGAATCATTTTGACCATGAGTGCCACTGTTTCGGCCTGTGTGTTAACTGTTTTGAAAATGTGGAGTTTGAGTTGACTGCTGCATCAAAGTAATCAATAAAAACTGTAGTATTATGGCAAAGCATACTAAAGATAGGAGTGCTTTTGATTATGCCCAACAGTGTGTAGTTCGTTAGACAAAAATCTGTAATATGAAGTGTTTGCCATCTGGTGCAAAAGTTTGATTTTGATAGTGCTATATGTCGATTTGGTTGCAGTGCTTCATTTTGCAGGATATATGAATTGTGTTACAGTTTTTGCCTAATGCTTAAACACTAAAAGTGGTTGCTATGCCCAAAGCATCATAACCTCTAACTTTGGTGACCATGCACTAAACAAAAGCACCAACCCTGCATACACAATATATGCGTTGCACTGTGTTTGAAATTCTCCAATACACTTCTTGCAAAACACTACACACTGTTTTTTACATAAGACACATTGTTCAAAAAGGAAGACTCATGCAATCACTGGGAAAACACATCTATTTAAAATACAAAACACAACTAAAATTGGAAAAGCACACAGACACACACACATGAAAACATTTAAAATCTAATTGTAGACCAATCAGTCTAAGCCATAGCACTACAAATACACCTGATGTGAGCTCAGCTCCTTTGTGCCAACTTTGGAAACATGGAGGCAGAAAGAGGAAGAGGGAGAGTAAGAGCAGCAGCAGGACGAGGAAGAGGATGAAGAAGGGAAGCAGGCAACAGTGACACTGCATCACCACTCCATCCTCGGTCCCAACAACACAGCCCTCATTATTCGCTTTCTGAACACACTTCATGACACAGTAGTCCAGGACGGGCCAGAGCAGCCCCAGTTGGTTATCACCTGGGATAATGTCAGTTTCCATCGGGCTTTTCTGGTCCAGGACTGGTTCACCAACCATGATAGATTTATGGCACTCAACTTGCCACCATACAACCCATTTTTTAAAGATTTTTTTGAGGCATAGACACCTTTATTTGACAGTGGATATACAGGAAAGGGGAGAGAGAGGGGGTGTGACATGCAGTAAAGGTCCTCTGGCTGGATTTGAACCAGGGTCCACTGCATGCATGGCATGCGCTCTAACCACTCGACTACCTGTGCAGCCCGTACACACTATTTTTGAATCCAATTGAGGAGTTCTTTTCAGCATGGTGCTGGAAATTTTATGACTGTCAGCCACATGTCCGCATGCCTCTTCTACAAGCCATGGAAGAATACAGGGTTAGATACGGCATGCAAGGCGATAATTCCCCCGTTGCTTGGCAAGGGAGGACATTGCCTGTGATGTGGATGAGGTGATGTGGCCAAATGCCAACAGGAGACAGGATCCATAGCCTAAATGTCTTCCAATAGTTCCGTTACAACACTATGTTTTGTAGAACATTCTAGTTGTACCACATCTTTGTGTTTTTTTTTTTTTTATCCATCCATCCATCCATTTTCGTCCGCTTATCCGGGGCCGGGTCGCGGGGGCAGCTGCCTGAGCAGGGACACCCAGACTTCCCTCTCCCCGGACACTGCCTCCAGCTCTTCCGGGAGGATCCCAAGGCGTTCCCAGGCCAGCTGGTTGACATAGTCACACCAGCGTGTCCTGGGTCTTCCTCAGGGTCTCCTCCCGGCGGGACATGCCAGGAACACCTCCCGAGGGCGGCGTCCCGGAGGCATCCGAAACAGATGCCCGAGCCACCTCAGCTGGCTCCTCTCGATGTGGAGGAGCAGCGGCTCTACTCCGAGCTCCTCCCGGGTGACAGAGCTCTTCACCCTATCTCTAAGGGAGCGCCCCGCCACCCTGCGGAGGAAACTCATTTCGGCCGCTTGTATCCGGGATCTTATTCTTTCGGTCATGACCCAAAGTTCATGACCATAGGTGAGGGTCGGAACGTAGATTGACTGGTAAATCGAGAGCTTCGCCTTTCGGCTCAGCTCTCTCTTCACCACGACAGACCGATACAACGACCGCATTACTGCGGCCGCTGCACCAATCCGCCTGTGAATCTCACGTTCCATCCTTCTCTCACTCGTGAATAAGACCCCAAGATACTTAAACTCCTCCACTTGAGGCAGGAACTCTCCTCCCACCTGGAGGGAGCAAGCCACCTTTTTCCGGTCGAGAACCATGGCCTCGGATTTGGAGGTGCTGATTTTCATCCCAGCCGCTTCACACTCGGCTGCAAACCGCCCCAGGACATGCTGGAGGTCCTGGCTCGAAGGAGCCAACAAGACCACATCATCCGCGAAAAGCAGAGATGAGATCCAGTGGCTCCCGAACCAGATCCCCTCCGGCCCGAGGCTGCGCCTAGAAACTCTGTCCATAAAAATAATGAACAGAACCGGTGACAAAGGGCAGCCCTGCCGGAGTCCAACATGCACTGGGAACAGGTCTGACTTACTGCCGGCAATGCGAACCAAGCTCCTGCTCTGGTCGTACAGGGACCGTACAGCCCTTAACAGAGGGCCTCCGACCCCGTACTCCCGGAGCACCCCCCACAGAATGCCACGAGGGACACGGTCGAATGCCTTCTCCAAGTCCACAAAACACATGTGGACTGGTTGGGCAAACTCCCATGAACCCTCGAGCACCCTGCGGAGGGTATAAAGCTGGTCCAGTGTTCCACGGCCAGGGCGAAAACCGCATTGTTCCTCCTGAATCCGAGGTTCAACTATCGGCCGAATTCTCCTCTCCCGTACCCTGGAGTAGACTTTCCCAGGGAGGCTGAGGAGTGTGATCCCCCGATAGTTGGAACACACCCTCTGGTCCCCCTTTTTAAATAGGGGGACCACCACCCCGGTCTGCCAGTCCAGGGGCACTGTCCCCGACTGCCACGCGATGCTGCAGAGATGTGTCAGCCAAGACAGCCCCACAACATCCAGAGACTTGAGGTACTCAGGGCGAATCTCATCCACCCCCGGTGCTTTGCCACTGAGGAGTTTCCCAACTACCTCAGTGACTTCGGCTTGGGTAATGAATGAATCCACCTCTGAGACCCAGTCTCTGCTTCCTCTATGGAAGGCTTGCCAGTGGGATTGAGGAGATCCTCGAAGTATTCCTTCCACCGCCCGACAATATCCCCAGTCGAGGTCAACAGCTCCCCACCTCCACTGTAAACAGTGTTGGTGGGGGACTGCTTCCCCCTCCTGAGGCGCCGGATGGTTTGCCAGAATTTCTTCGAGTCCGACCGGTAGTCCTCCTCCATGGCCTCCCCGAACTCTTCCCAGACCCGAGTTTTTGCTTCCGAGACTGCCCGTGCTGCCGCACGCTTGGCCTGCCGGTACCCGTCAGCTGCCTCAGGAGTCCCCCGGGCCAGCCAGGCTCGGTAGGACTCCTTCTTCAACTTGACAGCAACCCTTACTTCCGGGGTCCACCACCGGGTTCGGGGATTGCCGCCGCCAAAGGCACCGGAGACCTTACGGCCACAGCTCCGGACAGCCGCGTCAACAATGGAAGTGGAGAACATGGTCCATTCGGACTCAATGTCCCCAGCCTCCCTCGGGATCTGGTCAAAGCTCTCACGGAGGTGGGAGTTAAAGATCTCCCTGGCAGAGGGTTCTGCCAGACGTTCCCAGCAGACCCTCACGATACGTTTGGGTCTGCCAGGTCTGTCCAGCTTCCTCCCCCGCCAGCGGATCCAACTCACCACCAGGTGGTGATCAGTTGACAGCTCAGCCCCTCTCTTCACCCGAGTGTCCAAGACATGCGGCCGGAGGTCAGATGACACGACCACAAAGTCGATCATTGATCTCCGGCCTAGGGTGTCCTGGTGCCACGTGCACATATGGACACCCTTATGCTTGAACATGGTGTTTGTTATGGACAAACTGTGACTAGCACAGAAGTCCAGTAACAAAACACCACTCGGGTTCAGATCGGGGAGGCCGTTCCTCCCAATCACACCCCTCCAGGTAACACTGTCGTCGCCCACGTGGGCGTTGAAGTCCCCCAGGAGAACAACGGAGGCCTCCGGTTGGAGCACTCTCCAGTACCCCTTCCAGGGACTCCAAGAAGGCCGGGTACTCTGCACCACTGTTCGGCCCATAAGCCGAGACAACGGTGAGAGTCCTATCCCCGACCCAAAGGCGCAGGGAAACGACCCTCTCGCTCACCGGGGAGAACTCCAACACATGGCGGCTGAGCTGGGGGGCTATAAGCAAGCCCACACCAGCTCGCCGCCTCTCACCGCGGGCAACTCCAGAGTAGAAGAGAGTCCAGCCTCTCTCAAGGAGTTGGGTCCCAGAGCCCAGACTGTGCGTGGAGGTGAGCCCGACTATTTCTAGCCGGTACCGCTCAACCTCCCGCACCAGCTCAGGCTCTTTCCCCCCCAGCGAGGTGACATTCCATGTCCCCATGGCTAGAGTCACCATCCGGGGATTGGGCCGCCGGGGCCCCCGTCCACGACTGCCACCCATATCCCACTGAACCGGCCCCTTCTGAACCCTCCCGCGAGTGGTGGGCCCACGTTGCTCGTTCGGGCTGCGCCCGGCCGTGTCCCGTGGGCAAAGACCCAGCCACCAGGCGCTCGCCTGCGAGCCCCAACCCCAGGCCTGGCTCCAGGGTGGGGCCCCGGTGACGCCGATCCGGGCGACGTGCACGTCCTTGTTGTTGTCATAGTCATTGGGGGCGAGTGAACCGATCTTAGTCTGACCCATCACCTAGGACCTGTTTGCCTTGGGAGACCCTACCAGGGGCATTAAGCCCTGGACAACATAGCTCCTAGGATCATTCGGGTGCTCAAACCCCTCCACCACGATAAGGTGCCAGTTCAAGGAGGAGTGGGTTTTTTTTTTTTTTTTTTTTTGCAAAAACCTGAAAAACAAAAAAAAAAACTGAAGTGTCTCCATTTTGTTTTCATGTGTCTACATCAACTGTAGTGGATCAATCTTTCACAAAAAAAAAATCTGTATGAGACTTTTAAAGTCAAAAACCATCCAAAGTACTGAATCCAGCTGTGTTTTGCATAAAGCACATCTGTGTGTTGTTGCTGCTAGGTAAGAGTGCAAACACTCATGTGTACTGTGTTTGATGTTTTGATGCTAAAAACAGTTTTGAAATGGGATTGTTAGGTTTTGTTTCAAGAGTTTCATTTTGCCGTATAAGTTAGGAGTTTATCTCCATGTGCTGTGTCTTACTCGACCTGTGCGTTAAGTTATGACACAGTGAGCCAAAGTCTGCAACATGTGTGTAAGCATTCGGCAAAAACTGTAAGTATTTTGATAAAACCACACTAGTTTGCAAAATTGTGTTTTAGCAATCGGAAAAAAACTGTAAGATAATCAGACCAATGAAACAATAATAAGGCAATCATTAGCTTAGCTTAGACAATGCAGTTTGTAAACTAAGGGTCATGACTCATCAGCTTATGTATGACAGCAATGTCACGCAGATAGGCATGACAAACACTGGGTGGAGCAGCTAAATGGAAGCTTACAGTTTTTGCCGACTGTGTTGTTGGGACCGAGGACGGAGTGGTGATGCAGTGTCACTGTTGCCTGCTCCCCTTCTTCGTCCATTTCCTCGTCCTGCTGCTGCTCTTACTCTCCCTCTTCCTCTTTCTGCCTCCATGTTTCCAAAGTTGGCACAAAGGAGCTGAGCTCACATCAGGTGTATTTGTAGTGCTATGGCTTAGACTGATTGGTCTACAATTAGATTTTAAATGTTTTCATGTGTGTGAGTCTGTGTGCTTTTCCAATTTTAGTTGTGTTTTGTATTTTAAATAGATGTGTTTTCCCAGTGATTGCATAAGCTTTCCTTTTTGAACAATGTGTCTTATGTAAAAAACAGTGTGTAGTGTTTTGCAAGAAGTGTGTTGGAGAATTTCAAACACAGTGCAACGCATATATTGTGTTTACAGGGTTGGTGCTTTTGTTTAGTGCATGGTCACCAACGTTAGAGGTTGTGATGCTTTGGGCATAGCAACCACTTTTAGTGTTTAAGCATTAGGCAAAAACTGTAAAAAAACAAAAACAAAAAACAAAAACGTCATTTTCCACACATTGTGCTGGTGCACACCAATGACTAACTGTGAATAGCCAAATAATAATGTGTGTGTGTGTGTGTGTGTGTGTGTGTGTGTGTGTGTGCGTGTGTGTGTGTGTGTGTGTGTGTTTGTGTGTGTGTGTGTGTGTATGTTAGTGTGTGTGTGTGTGTGTGTGTGTCTTTAGCTTTCAATGGAGTTTCAAAAATGTTTTCACAACTTAGTGTCCGACTAGTTCACCACACCTTTGTTAAATCAATTGAGATGCTGTTCTCGAGTACTGTTTTTGTGTCTTTTTCTGCACTAGTTCAGGTTCTGCAGCATTGTTTTGGCTCCTGCCAGAAGATGCCACTCCCAAAGGCATATTCATATTCTGTCACAGTGTTCTAAGGTGGTAACAGGACCTTAAGCTTCATCAGGTAAGAGTTTTAGATTTGCTGCTGAGAAAACTGTAAATCTCTATTTTGAATGCAAAATGAAAGCTTGATCTGATGCACTGGAAGCTCGCAAGATTTGGGAAAAACGAGGAGGAGGTTTATGTCGAGCAAGAAATGTGTTGTTTTTGTTGCACGGTGTCATGCACAACGTTTTTGATAAGTTGTATTAACCTTGTCATGAAAACATCTTTGTTGTTTTGCTTTACAGCTATTCACTGACAATGAAGAGATTTATAAATGGTGACATATAAAATCATAGACTATTTGCATTATATTGCGAGAATTTTACAAAGGCATCAGTGTTTTTAAGGCAGCTTCAGCTGTGTTTATGGTTGGAAAAAAGACACAATCTGGCCACAGTGCAGCGCAGGCCTTTGAGACACAGACACACAACCCTGAGGAGTCCTGTCAACATTAGATTAGCTGAAGCAACTAAGTAAATTATTATAAGAATTATAAGTATTATAAGTATATTACTATTTTTCACAACAATTGATGGATGATAATTATTTACTTTCAATGACTGAGTGCCCAAAAAGTCCTTTAAGAGCTGTTTACGCTCATTTTATGGTTCATGTTTTTATTTCAGGTGTCTAGAAAATCGTTACATGGTTTAGTATCTTAAAAAACATATTATCATACTGTCCGTTGCTGCGGCGCTTCTCCCCACCCTCTGTTTGAATACTCAGGTTAGCTCCGGTCTCTTTAACTCTTTACAGCCACTTAATCCTCGCACTCCAGGACAATTTGGAGGCAAGTATTGTACTTTTTATTCCAACAATAATTGGATAACTTAGTTACCAGCTACTTGGCAGATTGCATGCTTCATCAGAGCCAACATAGAGAATTATGTATTTCATTGACAATCAAAAAACAAAAACCCCAAACCATTAATTCTAATAATCAGAAAAGTGCTTGAGTGTTCTTTTATGTTTCACTTTTACTCTTTTGATAATCAAGTGAATGTGTTGCCAGAAAATTACTTTTGATACTTGAGTAGATTTGATATCATCTCCTTTAACACTTTTACTCCAGTACTATTCGTATAGGCAACTTTAGCTTTTACTAAAGTCATAATTTAACTTGATAGTTTTACTTTTACTCAAGTATGTCTTTTGGCTACTTTTTACAACACTGGTAATGTCACAGTATCTATATAACACCAAGACCTGCTTACAAATCAAAACCACAGGGAAATCTCACACACAAAATGTGACCTTTAAGCACTCCCTGCTTGTTGCTATTCTTGTCATTCTTTCTAAAGAACCTACAGCCTACTAATACCTCATTCATACCACATGCATAGGTGCTGAGTCAGACTGAACAGCACTTGTTGGTTTGCCAACGTCAAACTAGAGGCCAATGCACTTTAATCCCATAATGTCAATACATTTGAAACAGACCGAAAAATAGGCATTCATTTGAAAGATATGTGTATTTCAAAATAATTGTTTATATATATATGACAGAAACAATGTTCTCATTAATATTCAAACTAATGTCACAAGATGGTCTAAAGTCTAACCAGATGGCCGGCTCTCTAGGATGAATATGTGTTGTAAAAATCACATTTCTATGAAGGACAACATTACATAATTTAACTTTTTTTGCTATTCATTTTCAGTTAACAGGTTAATCTGTCTGTGGTAAAGATCAGGACAATGGCCATGACACCGTGGAGCACCGGTCTCTTTGACTGCTGTGATGACATGAGTTCTTGTAAGAATCAACTCCACAGCTTTCACTTTATATTACATATTTCTAAATAATACATGCTCTTATTGACATTTCAACATGAAACTTTTTTCAGGCTGTTACGGGTTCTGGTGCTGTCCCTGCCTCGCCTGCACGGTTGCAGGGAAGTTTGGAGAGAACCGTTGTCTCCCATTATGTGACATCCTCAGCCCTGCCATAACAGCAGCCTGCGGACTTCCTCTGTGTGTGCCTCCTGCCGTTCTGTCTGTAAGGGTTGGCATTCGACACACATACGGTATCAAGGTAAAATACTGTTATCATGTTTCAATTATTCTTTTCAATGAAAGCCTCTTGTATATCTACAGAAGGGTAAACAATAAAAAAAATAAAACAATGAAAGAATAGAAATGGAATAATGATGAAACATTTCAGTGGTAGATGAGCAGACTGTATGTTGTGAAAGCATCCAGCAGTTACATCAGTAACTGAGGAGCAGTAAAACGAGCGTAATCAGGACTATTTTTCCTCGGCAGGGTTCTCTCTGCAACGACATTGCCACCTCCTGTTTCTGCGAGTGGTGCTCCTGGTGTCAGATGCATCGTGAGTTGAAGTATCGCAAGAAAAACCAGCCTGCCGTTGTTATAATGCAGCCTGGTCAAATGAGGTCTTAAAAAAAAAAACCCACCTTCTGCTGGCTTCTGGAGCTGACCAGGATTTGTTGTTGCTGACAATCGGTCGACTCCGTGTTATGAAAGAAAACCAGTTTAGCTTAGGTCAATCATTACTCCTTGTTTTGAGCTTCATTTTCCCTCTTTGTTTGGTCACACTGAAGACAACAATCAGTTTCAATCAGAGCTTGCTGGGTTCACATCAGTTCCATAACACTGCAATAACAATAATCATGAAAAATCCTTAGTGGAAGTTGGGACATAATCAGTTTCTCTCTTTAGTGACTCATCTGCCTTAATAAAAACTAAAGTCTCGGGACGATTGATCAGCAGGAAATTCACAAATGTACCTTTGAATGTGAAAGAGAGGAGAGGCCTTACCGAAATACTCGTTCTTGTCTGTTAAGTTCACATGTATGTTGGAGAAACGATGTAGAAAGAATATACATAACAGGATAACCAAGTGGCTTTATGAAGGATTTTCATTCAAAGTAGTTTTATCTGCAGCATTACCTGCATAAAGAGATTCCTGGTTGGTATCAATGTGGTGAGGAGGGTTAAATCATAGCCAAATGAAAAATCCAATTCGGTGATGATAATTACTCAAAAAGAATTACTTTGTTTTTGTTCAAATATCTGCACACAGTTCAAACAATTCACAGATTGTTTTAAGAAAAAAGCATCTTGAAGCAAAACTGCATTGTTTTACACTTTTTATTAAAAGCTTTCTTACATCTTGTGTCTGTTTTTCAGTGTTGACAGAGAGCTCCCTGTGTTCAGCGTTAAGTTGCTGTTTCAGTATTTTATTATAAAAGTAATTAAGAAATTGATTATGTCTCGCTGGGGTTAAGTAAACTGTCTGGCTATGTGGAGCACCAATCATAAAATTTATGGTTTTAAAAAGGAGTGAATGAATGTGCATGTTTAGGATCAGGAGAGAGTTGTTATAAGAGCTCTGCAGCATTGTTGGGCTTTTTTATTCAGCGTGCATTTGGTGCAACTCCTCGTACTGTACTTATCTGACAGCTTCACGAGGTAAAGACATAGGGGTACGTGTGCTAATGAGAAATGAAGTATCTCAATTTTTAAAAGAAAACTAAAGTTTAAGAGGAAACATTACAGATGAAAACATTGCTTTTTCATGCACAGGTGAATACTGATATTTTGGGAAAGTTTGCTTCCTTAACATGCCTCCTATCCACCTTAGGTGCATTTTGTGTATATATATATAAAAAAAAAAAAAACATGGGATTTTACAATACATATCTTAGATGCCATTTTCTAAAGTTTTCTTTACTTCAGTAGCACTTACACACACCACAATTTACAGCTTTAATCAGATCTGAAAGTTTTTTATACACAGGGTTTTTGTTCATATACCATTCTTAGCCCGATTTTTCAGTTTAATGACAGCAATGATTCAGTACTTAGACCTTCATCAGGTTACAATTAGGCAAACATATATATAAATCTAGGCTTGAAATACATAGTTTAAGACAGAACATAACATGAGACAACCATAAAGTTAAGAAATATATAAAGTATATATATTTATATATATTGGAGGAAAATATGCAATATAAACATTGACTATGAGTGTAAACACTAAACGTAACAGTGAAACTGATTACATCACATTAGGCAGTATTTCATCACTTAGACCTCAAGGAAACCAGCTCTGTAGGGTGAATCAGAATCATTGTGTTAGTTCCACAGGTGGGGAAAAGTTCTGCAAAATTTGACCCTGACGTGATTTGAACACGCAACCTTCTGATCTGGAGTCAGACGCGCTACCGTTGCGCCACAGAGTCGGTGACGACTGCTCACAAAAACATCAACATGACGCCCTCTAGGTGGCAGACTAACCTCTTCAGTGGCACAAAACTGTGAGGTGGAAGCGTCATGTTCTTCATCATTGAAGTGTACAGCAACTGGATGATCATGCTCATTTCTACGTGTAACGTGCGTGGAGGCGCGCGTAATGACGCTGTCAATGGGAAATGATTTGTTTAGTATGAGGAGGAGAAAAGCTTGGAAGTTTTAGAGGCGCTGTTGCACTGACATGCGATTGAGAAGAGTAAGAGGTGATACAAGTCACAGAGAAACTTTTACCTTTTGTTTCTTCTTTATTTTTTTCGTACAGTCTCATTAAACCTCTACAATCCAGTCAATAGGATACCCACGTTGGACAAAAAATAAGATCAAAATAAAAATAAACCTTATCTCAATTAAGTCCATTGTAAAGTTCAGATTACTATTGAAGCTGCCTGGTAAAGAGATAAAATCATGTAGTTCTTCCACATTACCTTGAAAGGGACAAAAAAAGTAAATAAAACAACCAAACATTATCAATATATCTGTACCATATCAGAATTAATATTACATTTATCAGACAATTTTATCCAAAGCGACTTACAGTAAAACATACATTCATGGCGGTGGCTGCCGTGCAAGGTGCTGACCAGCACAACAGGAGCAGTTTGGGGTTCAGTATCTTGCCCAAGGACACTTCCACATGCAGACCAGGGGAATGAAACCAGCGACCTAGAGTTAATAAAGTTTCTCTCAGCCCATACCAATCCCAGACACGTGTCAATAGAAGTCTCCATTGAAATTCAAGTAGTTTCTTTTTCATGATGGCGTTAGCTGAATGGAAGCTTTATCCCGGTCATGGAGATTGAAGTTCTGAGCCTCCAAACCACCATCGTTACTGTAAAGGCTGGCGACGTCTAACGTCACCAAAAGGATGTCATATGCCAAGTCAGTAATGCAAGAAAATCTTGTTAATCAAATATGTATAATCTCTAATATATGATGGCAGGGTATGGACATACGGTTTAATACAAAAAAAAAAAAGAAAAAGAACAAATTCTGACAGGGGGGACAATAATGAGGTAGTCTGAGCAGCCTGGACGATCAGATAGAGATTTGTGTGTTTTAGGCAATGTGTACATAAGGATGCTGACAGGACAAAAAGTCATGTTCAGTTTTTGTAATCCAGCCATTCTGTCTGACGTCTTCCACATGCACACAGTGCCATACCTGTCAAGTATCCCGTTTTGGCCGGGAAAGTCCCGTATTTTACCCTTATTTCCAGCCGTCCTCCCGTATTAGTATTTTCCCGTAAATCTCCCGTATTTTAACCTGCGTTATTAAAAAATAATAATACCCGGGCCCGGGCGGAGTAAAACAAAAAAAAAAACATTCCCAATCTGAGCTCTGTCACTAGCCTCGCGATAACTGCCACCTGCAGTAGCCTCCTACAGGTACTGTAGGTGGCAGTTGTCGCGAGGTTAGTGTGTGACGTCAGATGATGAGTGACAACGCGAGAAAAAAAAGAAAAAAACAGAGATGGATGATGGACGCCACGCCAACAGTCTTAAAGAATGCAAAGTCTGCAACAAATGTGTACAAGTCACTAAAAGAGTAAAGAAAAGTTATGTGAAATAAAAAGAAAAATTGTAAAAGAAAAGCAATATGAAATGAAAAGAATGTGTGGAGTGAAAATAAAATGTAAATGTAAAGACAAGCAATGTTAAATGAACAGAAAATATGCAAATAAGCCTTTAAATAAATGCTCTTCATATATACCCTTTTGTGGTGTCATTTAGGCTATAATGAATGTTCACAGCATGTCAATGTCAACAAAGGTAGGCCTAGCATTGACTTTATGCACAGCTGCACTACTTCCTGAACTTATTGGACAAAGTGACTAATCCAGGTGTGTCTGATTATTGTTGTTGTGACTACTGAGGTCAGGCACACCTGGATAAATCAGTTTGTCCAATAATGGCAGACAGGAAACAAAGGAGCTGGCTGAAGTTCAGGAAGTAGTGCAGCTGTGCATAAAGCCAATTGTAGTTTATAAGTGGTTGACAAGTACTGATTTTAGCTTTCTTGTACACCCGTCTTAAAATGTAAGGGATACTGGAGCTTGGATGGGGTGGTGGGACTGCTCGCCGCGGGCGCCGGAAAATTTCCCTTATTTTCAAATCCAAAACTTGACAGGTATGGCACACACATCTTGTTGAGAAGCGTCAGTGGAGTCGTTGGTCAGTTTTCTATAGAAGCTGGTGTTTATTTCTCTGTATCTTCACCTGTAAGCTTTTTAAAAGTGAATGGGATGGATCAGTCAATGCACTGCATGAAAAATGGAACGTGCTGTTTATCCAAAGAAAGATCTTTAGCACAAACACAAACACACAACTATGTACAAAGCATTATCTGCCCACACAACAAATGGGAAGCTCACGAGAAGCCCAAAATCCTGCAGCTGGAGTGTCTGTTTGCCACCTCGGAGCTGGAGGTAACTGGCTTGTTTTTTCTGTTTAACCTTCATAACATCATGAACGCTGAATGTCCTTCGGAGTACCGTGCTGCAGCAGGGCGCTTAGGGACCATCATAAAATTGCAATCTCTGATTTTTCAGTTTGGACAATCAAAAAAATAACACACAAATACTGTCTGTTTTTAAGCCAATTATAGATCTTTCACAACCATTATCTCCCAGAAAAACATTTTAAAATATCCCAGAAATAAGAAGCGTCAGTCAACATTAGTTACTAATATTTCTCGATTTTATTTTGAAATGGCTCTCAGGAATTAAAAACCTACCAACACCCAAATACTTCTTCTCTGTTTTTAAGGTCAGTACTGATCTTTCACAACCATTATCGACGGACTCAAGCTGAATTCTTCACAACTTCGGCCTTCGATGGAAGATCTGGTTGTTTGTACCTGATCCTGCGTACTGTCTTGTAATGTCTTACAGGCAGCTGGAAAACAATTAAATGAGAGTGGTATGAATAAAAAAAAAACGTAAGTTACAGTAAAATTAAACAAGGGAGGAGAAAGCAGTAAAAGTTACTTACACACAATGACGTCATAATCAGCATCATATAAATTGGACTTGCAGACACACCGTGTTTATATCACGAGCTTCGTAGGCACACCGTGCTGTTTTATATCATGGACACATGCGAGCTCGTCTCGCGAGTTCTTCGGTATAACAATGACCTCGCATGTGATTGGAGGAGCCCGACGAGCCTTCTAGCCCTCGTCCAATCAGTTCAGACAACGGTGAGCACCACAATTGAACTGTTCCACCTGTACAGCTGTGGGCTACAGATATTGTAACTGTACCAGGTCTCCCCTTTAAATTGTCTCGTTAAAATGTGGTTGCTTTTCACTGTTGTGGTTGTTGTAAATATAATTAATACATTAAAGAAGCATTTCACCGGTGGGAACATTGATCTTTATTGAAAGAGGGTCATATTTGTAGTAAAAATGTAACATCATTTTTGAATTTTGTGCTTATTTGACTGAGAAAAGGCAGAAAGTGACTTTAGGGCGCATTTGTATGAAAGACAACAACTCCCACAATGCACCACAATGCACAGCTCTGCAAGCCACTCCCACTAATCCGGCACACCACACATATCTCCGTCCGCTGTAGATATTTCGTCGCCAAGAAACTGGCATCTCTGGAATTTACTGCAGCAGACAGAGTCCAGTTCGGTGTCCATAGGCGCACAGCGAGAGTCCGGGCTCCTCGTCCGGGACAGGCAGGTCTTCTGCCTCGGCTGCAGCAGCCGCCGCAGCCGAGGCAGAAGACCTGCCGCCTCCATCTCCCTCAGCTGCTCGTCGCTGTATTGTGGCTCGTACAGGTAGCCGCGAACATCTGACTCGACCATCACGCTCTCGAAATCACTCTATTCGTTGTCTGAAATATCATATTGCATACCGTCCGCCATCGTGGGTCAAACCTGGCTCTACAGCGTCTGTTCGCTTAGCGTCCAACAAAGATGGCGGCTATGTATTTTCGATTCTGCAAGTGAAGTCCCGCCCATTGGTCTGTGATAGGTCTGTAGCGTGAGTGGGTCCCACCTCGAGCCCCTACCCTTGGAAAAATGAGCAAAGCGTTTGTAGTCTTACGACCTCGACACAGATATAGGACTTCCTGCTTTCAATGACGTAAAATGACGATTTTTACATCATTGAAAGCAGGAAGTCCAACACTGAAATCTCTAGTTCTCCCGTCTCAGGGCAAACTGAGGGAATGATGCATGACCATTCAAAAACACGACTGTTTTCCTGAAGATACAAAGCTTAATGCAAATCGGTGAAGTGTCCCTTTAAATACGAATATCGCATTAAAATGCATAACTGCATCTTCTGCACAGGTTGTTTTCCAGACGAAACAGCAGATGACCAAAGCATTCATCTTTTCCTGGACTCCAGCGATTCAGAGTCAGTGCAAGATGATGAAGAAGACATCTCCTGTTAGGTGGTGAGCATGAAATTACCTTTGAAAAGTATAAAGTTCCATACATGCTAATCCAGAGCTCAAACGGGAAAACCCAATATGTTTCACCCACATTACTGTTTTCCACTCTCAGTACTACTGTTGCTCTCAGTGTACAGTTTAAATTTCTGTTAGGGAACTATGAAGCAACTAAAATAAACAATTTGAATTATAAACAATTCCAAAAATCACCTGAATGAAGTTCCCCACAGAATACTTTTCATAGGTTCATTGCACTAAAGCTAGTTGTTACAGATGCACATGATCTTTTCAAACTGCAGTTTTAAAATCTTTTCATACTCAAATGGCCATATTATTGGTCTTTTCACTCTCAAATGGACATATTCATGGGCTGAGTACGGTCGTTTGAGGTGCTGAGTGTGGGCATTGTATGCCCTGAATGCATGCAATTTTGTGTACTTTACATTTGCATAGGATGAGTATGTGATAGAAGAGGATGAAGAGGGGCAATGCCTTGCTGACGAGCAGAGTGAAGCCTATACTCACATACAAGATGGGGAGGGGCATGGAAGTGATCAGTCCAGAGGAGAAAAACCTTCTGGCCATGATGCTTTTGTCATGGCAATCAACCTTTAAGATTTCTGACAATGCCATCACATCACTACTTCTGTGCATCAAACAGTTCATGTGGATAATTGGAAATGTTCTCTCTGCTACTTTCTTCTCTGCCTTTGCAAGCAATATTCCAAAGACTTTATTCCCCTTGAGGAAATGGACTGGTATCCTCAGTGACAACTTCTTACAGTATGTGGTTTGTCCAAAATGTATGACAGTATACATGCTTACTGAAACCAAGAGCTCAGACGGGATGACACAAAGGTTTGCAAGACTTGTGGTCACATCCCATTCTACAATCACCCACAGCAGAGATCTGCACTAAGGAAGTAAAGTGTCTCTGCCTTGCTAAGAAAGGCAAAATCTTTTAGCAGTAAAGAGTATGTCAATCCAATATGCTCTTGCTGTTACAAGAGTGTTGTGCAGTCTCTGGAAGGACTTGTTAAGAGACCTGGATTTGAAGAGAAATGTGAAGAATGGCTAAAGCGGAAAATACCTGAGGGTGTGTTAGGAGACGTATATGATGGATAAGTATGGCAGGATTACCAGTATGTGAACGGAGAGCCTTTTTTAGCAGGGCCAAATAATTTGGCCTTGATGCTGAATGTGGACTGGTTCCAACCTTTCAAAAATGCACCTTATTCAGTTGGAGCCATCTACTTGGTCATTTTGAATCCACCCTGGGAAGACCTAGTTTTAAGGAAGAAAATATGATTCCCGTTGGTCTAATACCTGGACCGAAAGAGCCATCACTAAACATAAATGCTTTCTTAGACCCCTTAGTTGATGAGCTTCAAGAACTCTGGCATGGCATGATTCTGGAAGACAGCACTTTCTTAGGACACCAGGTTTACAGAGTAGCTCTGCTTTGTCTTTCATCAGATATCCCCGCAACTCGAAAATGTGGAGGCTTTGTTGGACATGGAGCAAACCAAGGTAATTGAAATAGTCAAACATTCTTTGCTATAATTAAAAAGCATTGATATTGATAGTTGCATCAGTAAAATCAATGTGTAAATGTAAATTACATTGTTTATTTTTTAATGGATAGCAGTTGGGCTGTTTCATTGAATGCTCAAATATAAATATGTGTACATAACATATTACACTTAACTTACTTATGCCACAAGTGTTTGAAGACGTTCAGCAAGAAAGAATTTGGTGAAAAAATGGACTACTCAGGATTTGAGCGGTCTACGTGGGAGCCACGCATGTCAAAGGATCACACACACTATGCTGGATTATCCAAACGGGCAAGGACGAAGGCAGAACAGAAAATAACTGAACGCAAGTACGGAGCTAGATGGTCAGAACTTTTCCGCTTGAGTTACTATGATGCCATCAGATTTGTCGTCATAGATCCAATGCACAACCTTCTCCTTGGTACGGCAAGACATGTATTCAGGCTGTGGACAGAACTAGGAATTCTAACAACAAAAAGCCTTGACGAACTTCAAGCTAGAGTGGAAAACATCAAAGAGGTTGGAAGAATTCCCTTACGGATTTTTCCTAACTATTTACTCACTGTTTTGTCTGAATGGACTTTTCAACAACAGACACTATGTGGTTTGACTTTGTGCTGGCTTGTATTATACTCTGCTCCAGAGTCATATCCATCAATAGACTGGAAGTAGCAGATGGATACCTGCAGATGTTTCTCTCAACATTTGTCGAACTGTTTGGCCCATTGCACCCCCAAGATGCATCTACATATTCATTTGAAAAAGTGCATGTTTTGGATTACGGACCAGTTTATTTTTTTTTTGGTGTTTTTCATTTGAGTGTTTTAATGGAATACTGGGAAAGTTTAATAACAACAACAGGACAGCTGAAGTCCAGATTATGAGGCAATTTCAGCAGAGCCAACAGCTTCATATGCCGTGGACATGTGAATATGGTGCTGAATTTGCCAGTATTTTAGGAAGACAAATGGTTGGGACTTTTTCATGCAATGACACAGCTGATGTGCTTTATGTGAAGCACAGTGTTTTGGTGTCAGCAGTAGGACTTCTCTTAGAAAACTGTACAGTGGTGCCTCTGTCTCCATTCCACCAGACAATCTTGGATGAGCCTAATAGACATGCAAAGTTGACAATGTATCATCAGATGTACCCTTGATTCACTGACGTTGACTGTTTTTCCATGACATGCAAACGGGTAACATATTTCAATGTAACTTACTCAGTCGATGGATCTAGAGCAGAAAGGTCAGCATATGTATATGCTAATGTGGAAACAGTTTTGAGGAAACCATCCTTGACCCTCTAGCAGAACTACGAGCAGCAATTATAAAGCAGTTTATAGTTTTAATGTTGTGTCAAAAGGTACTGCATTCCAACATGTTATTGCGTAAGTTTCCTGGCTTCATCCCCATCTGGATAGACATTTTTATGGAAAGCCAATAGAAGTTTGGAGCTTGCAGGAAACAGACACGTCATACCCAGCATCATTTCTGCCTGTTGAGCGCATTGCTGGGAAATGTGTGGTCAACACATCCACTGCGCATTTAAGCAAGACCAAAGAAAAGGTCACTGTAGTCATGTCACTATGCACAGTGGTTGAGCTCTAGGAGACTGTGATGTCGTTTGCATGGAATGCACATTTTATCTTTGTGGCAAAGCCTGATTAAAACTAATTGTTGAATTAATTTTTTTGTGTATCTTTTTTACATAACATTAGCCATTGCTAATGACATACACAGTAACTGATCTAGCATACTTTCATTAATTAAATCAATTCAAGCTCAAATTTAAGAGTCTATGATTAGGCTATACTGAGCCTGATCCATTTATACCAGAGATTTTCTTAAAATGAATTTATTACCTTTTAGAAAAATGTCACCTGTGGTAAAACTCCCCCTGATTTGCATTTGTATAGCTCACAGCATTTTCATTGACATGTTAAAGCCTCACCCAGAATTAGTGAGAGGGGGGTCATGGGGTACAACTGCCAAGCAAGGCTCAGGTCAATTTCCGACAATTTCCGACAAGTTTTTGGTGTTACCTGCAAATTGCCGTGTGCATTCGTAAACCTGAACTTCCACAACAATCTATACTTACTGACGAAAATCCCACTTTTCATGCAGTGATGGGTCAAATGACCTGGAAGGTTTTGAATAAGATGTGTCCCTATGCAAAGTGAATAGGATGGATCAAAGGTGAAATTTGACTAAATATCAAACTCTAAGTTGTTCAAAAACCTTCTTTTTAGCAAACTCTGTGAACACAAACAATGTTCTCAATGCTCGTGTTCATGTGTAGAGACGCTGGTGATACTACGAGCAAAGCTTCATGTTGTGTCGAGCCTTCTTAGTGTTTTAAAAATAGCGATTTTGATGCTATCGCTAATTTGCCCCAAGCACTCCCATTGAAAATGAGTTTGACCCGAAAACGAAAATACGGTAAATCTTCAAATTGCCTCTTTCGTCGTAATTATGCTTTTACATGAAGGTTTGACTCATATACATTCCCAAAAATAGCCTAGGTTGCATTTTGGCGAGAGTTTCACTTTAAGAACTGTTTCTCATGCTTTTGTCCAATTAACGATGTTTTTCTCAAATTGAATATATTGACATTGCATCACAATAATTCATCCATTATGAGTGTCTCGGGCGCCCCACATCAGTCCCCACTGCATTGGACTATTCCATCGTAGTGCACGTGCAGAAATCCACTTTGGATTTTGGTGATGCCTTCAAGTCACAGAACATGTTCGTCCTAATGGTCCTTGTTTTACTTTACTACTATTCATTCTTGGTGCGCATGAATTGACAATGATTTTAAAATAGGGGTGAAAAATCACAGTCAGATCATTTGTTCATGAAATACCTTCAACAAAGTTTATGATGTAAATTGTACTTTCTTTACACCAAAATAAAACCTTGGCTTTCATTTCAGTAAACAATTCTTTAATTTATGTTATCATATACTATTCTAACATAATGTAGCCGGCATACTTCCCTCACACGTCAATCAATAACAAGATACAGTTTATTAATGGAGAGCTTCATGTTTGTACTGTAATGTGTCAGGTGGAGAAAAGTTTGTAAGGCCTTGACTGTCCTCAGCTGTCAGAAACAGGGTCGCACAAACCAAACACTTCTCGCTGGATGGATGTTGTTAATCCAACATGTTGACTTTTTCGGTCAGGTTCTTGTCGTCAAGCGTTGAATCCTGGGAAACACCCTACAGCCGCCTCTGACCTGCAGATCCATCACGTAAGAGTGAAGGTTTTCCTCTCAAATTGATGCTATTTTCAACAAAAACTGGTCAGTTTTGGGACATGTAAACCTTGTATGTTCCTGTATTTGGTTGTAGTGATTATAGAACAATGGTTATACTATTTTTGGCCTTTGGTTTCGATTTCCTTGTGCCAATTGATTCAGGTTTGGCAACATTAGGCGTGCTCAGCCGTCTGACAGAAAATGCCAATCATCCAAAGCAGGTCCTTTCATTCATTCACAGCTTCAAGGCCTCCGAGGTTGCCCATCTCAGACAGGTAAGACCTTTAAATAGCTTCTTTTTATGCCATCTTAAGAGTTAAATCAGAGTTTTATCTGATATGCTGTAAGGGTGAACATGTACTGTGAGATCAAGAGAGGTATTTATTTTCATTCATTTCTTTTCATAAATTATATTAATCTCACCACAGAAAGAGGCGTCCTGGGTATGAAGAAGTTTGTTTAATTATATAATGTTGATTCTGAGCATCTTCAGTACATTGAAACGTAGAAACAGGTTGATCAGGCTGGCCACCATCCCAGTGTGTCAGTTTTTGACAAGCCGGGAATGAGACTCAAAAATCAACTTTTCTTACAAAAAACTCTGTTTTAATGCAGTTTACGTTAATTGAAAAAGTAATTCTAATTTAAAAATACATATCTTGTGTTTTTTTCAGTGTCTCTAAGAATTATGCTCGTACCTATGGAATTCATCTAAGCTATTCGTTACTTCCCAAAGGCTATCATTAAGTTACATATAACTATATATTTTAGCCTCTCAGCAGTAAGTTTATGCAGTTTGTCACATTTGGTATCAGATTTGGACTGTTTGTCATGTGTCAGTCAAAGATAAACACAAATTACAATATGTTAAAGAAATACATTATTGCCACAAGTAAAAGTAACTTCCTTTGCCCTGAGTGAAAACCACTGGCTGTATTAAATAGGGCCTGAAGTCTTAAAGCCTCAGATGGCCTCTGCATTTATTTTAGTAAATCGCCACTTTTCAACAGAAAAGTAGCGATTTACTAAAATAATATTTGTATTTATGTTTATCTAGCTGTCACTGCTTCAAATGTTCTGCTTCTCATCAAAAAGTTTTGGAAGAGGACAGCTTCTACTGAATAAGCATTTTATGCTTTTGCTCTCATGTCGCTGCGTTAACAGGTTCATTGTTCACCATCTGCAGCTAAAGTTGTCCAACAACCAATGGCAGATAATCACCCCACAGACTGGAAGACTGGTCTCTTTGACTGCTTTGAGGACGCCAGTACTTGTAAGGTTCACTAATTTGACTAATTAACATTTTTGGATAAGAGGTCTTTTTAAGAAATGCAAGGCTTCTTAGGACAGATTTAACACTCTGCTGGTGTATCTCTGTTATTTTCAGGCTGCTATGGTTACTGGTGCTGTCCTTGCTTGGCTTGCACAGTATCAGGAAGATTTGGAGAGAACACGTGTCTCCCGTTGTGCGACATAATCAGCCCTGCCATACTAACAGCCTGTGGGATACCAATGGTTGTTCCTCCCGCAGTCTTGTCCCTCAGGGCTGCCATTCGACACAAATATAACATCAAGGTATGATTCATGTAAAGCTGATGTACAGAATTTCATGTTGAATAAAAGTGTCAAATTTAAAACTTTAAATTTTTTTTCTCCTGGGTTCTCCACAGGGTTCTCTCTGCGAGGACATCGGTGTTTCCTGTTTCTGCATTTGGTGCTCCTGGTGTCAGATGCATCGTGAGTTAAAACATCGCAACCAAGCCCCCACCACCGTCATCAATGTGCAGACAACCAACATCAACGTACAGCCTAATCCAGTGATGATGATGGCTCCAGCACCAGTTGCGTATGTGAGCCAACCAGGCGTCTTCATGGCAGCACGCTGAACTTTGTGGCTCGTCATTGGTCTGCTGTGTTTGATAAGTAGTGATACAGTGTATAAATCCTTTTCACCAGATCTTTAACATTTGCTTGTTTTTTAAGATTTTTGGGTCAAATTATTTGATTTTAGTCCCATGTTTTTTTTGTTTAAAAACAAATAAAAATAAATCCAATCAGACAAACAAAACTCATGACATTACATTCGAAGTTTCATTTATTTTTCATGACTCTATAATGTAAAATCAAATAGTAATGTCTTGATTAAAGTAGGGTGAAAATAATATTTATTTTGCATAATATGTTTTTAATTCTTGTTTGCTTATTCATATCCAACTCATTTAGAGTCAGTGTGATTTCAGAGCCAGTTCTTTTTTTTCTTCCTGTGGTAAAAATGAACCCTAATTTTACTGGAGTCATTTGCAGACTGCATGTACATGACTGACACAACAGGTCCGGATAAATTATGGTTCTTTACTTACTACCTCAGAGAAAAACAAAAGAGAAACTCTTAAATCACCTCAGTGAATCTGTTTTTACGAGCAGTTCTTGCACGACGCGTAATGTTTTTATGATTATATGCTCACGGCAGATGAAAGAGAATGATATGTTAACAGGTTAGACCGGCCTCACAACCAGTGAGGGGCAGTTTCTTTCCTGTTTACTATCTTACTTTCACTTTTCTTTCACCTATTCTCCCTCCCTCGCTCTCTTTCCCCCTCCTGCCTTCTCACTCATTCAAAGGGGATAAAGGAAAATCACGTCATTTGATTCATATCATATTTATTTATGATCATAAAAGGCAAACTCCATGTAAAAAGACTGGACAGGCAGGAGTTGCGTTACAGCAGCAACGCAGCCGGCGTGAACACCAACATGCCAGTGAGCAGCAGCAGTTCAGCAACACAGCCACCAAGCAGCACACAGGCATCCAGTGTGTCCAGGCTAGGGCAAACATCTGTATAGTGTGTCTGGTGAAGTGCGACAGGTCAGGTGGATGAACTGCTTCAAATCTGTTTCTGCCAATAAGGCAGTTTTCTACAGATGTTCAAATTAATTTACTTTCTGGAAGATAAAGCTGAACTAGAGACTGTGTTGCTTTTGTTATTTACAAACCAACAAAACCAGATGAGGACAGGGCACATTAGTCAGAAAGCTCTGCTGTCTTTTTGTTTCATGTTTACCTACAACCACTTACATCACTTGTTTATACCTTAAATGTTCTTCTTTCCATTAATCTGTCCAATCATGCAATTTAGTAAAAAATGCCTTCACACAATTTTCAATCTGCAGTGTATGTCTGTACAAAAAAATAACACAGACTCCATATGGATTACTTCTAGAAATATCATTTGTTTTTATATTCATTTACATTGACATTTGGTGTCACACTGCGCCTTCTCCTCTTGGCCACGGTGTCTTTTTCCATAATAAAGTCAGAGGAATCTGTGCATTAAGATTACACGGTTTGAAGGCCATTGTTTTTATAATCCTTGTACTTTCCTCCCCGTTTAAAACTGCTTCCAGAATGAGGAACCCTTTACAAGAACGATGAAACTGGGAGTGCCTGCCTTGACAAAAAACCTGTTAACACACAGACACAAGGGTGTGGAGGAGGTTCATTTCAAGGAAATGAGTAAATGCAAATGAGTGAAATGACACCTTGGAGCAAGTGTACAAATATTTTTTGTGACAGAAAATATCTTAGCGGATTGTATAACCTATTAGGCTACTACATTGCTTCCAACATGAACACCTGCAAAAATGTTGATGAACCAGTATGTCACTTAATTAAAGTGCCACTGTTTACCTTTGCTTGCTTAATGTGGAAACACAGCCGGCTGGCAGCAGGAAAAGGTTTCAAAAGTAATTTAAGTCTCTCTAAATGGGTTATTTGTCTCTTTCTCTATATTTGTCGATAAATAAAGAAGACTGATTTGAACCTCTGTAATTCACCAATTATAATAACGGCCAAAATAATGGTATTAAGGAGACACAAACAACCTCTTGCCAGCCAGTCAAAATGAAGACATGTTGGTGGCCATGGTCTAAATCAAAATGAAATAATGCTCGATGGAAACGGGACTCTCAAAGGATTTGAACTTTTTATGCTGCAACACTGTTAAAAGTGGCGTCCCTGGGTTTACGTGGCAGAATGTCTCCTGATGCTTATCTTCAAAGTAGAGCTGAAAAGTGGGGAAAGGTCAAATATGGTTAATAAGGATTAGAAATCTATGAATGTCATTTATTGATAGAACTGCCCTGTTCTCAGTGATGAAACATAATCACTTTTTGACATGTTTGGTCATCTTGATTATTGTACTTTTCAAAATATGATAACTGAAACTTCATAAAATATTTAATATCTTGCATCAAATTAGTACATAACTTAACAAGAGTAAGGCTACAAAACAAATATTAAAGGTCCTATATTATGAAAAACACGTTTTCTCTGGTCTCTACATATATAAGCTGGTCCTCCCTGAGCCTGCCAACTGCCAGAATGAGGAAAACAAGTCATTCCTGCATGGTCTCTGCAGCCCACCCACTGGTAAAACGGCGCTCCTACAGGCTGTTCAGATTCAGCTCCATTCGTTACGTAACAAAAGGAGTCATTTACATAAGCTGACCTCCTCAGCGCGGTGATAGGAGATTTCCGAGAGGGGGGCGTTCATCCCTGAAGTTCGGTGTGTCCAGCAGTAAGCAGTGTTTTGCAATTACGTCACTCAGTGCTAGACATGCAAATTGCTCTGTTGTTGGTTGTATAAATCAACATAAGTGCCTATATTCTGTCCCAGCTACAGAACAACAGAAGAGACAGTGGTTGCGTTTAATTTTTAACGACAACATGCCGGCTGCGGTTCGTGTTAGCTGGTAACCCTAACGCTAACCCTCGTAAAAGGATCAGTCCCAACCATACGGGACCTGGCAACTGCACCTGAGCCACCTAAAAGTGTCGCCACTTGATAGTATTTACAAGTATGGTGAAGTCAGCTGGAAATTGGCTAACTCGTTAGCTCTGCTTCGGTCCGCTATGCAATGGCGTTTGAAGCAAGTTTAATGTTAATAATATTACAAGGGAGCTTGGTTGTTACAGTAAAAAGTCTGGAAACACGTGCAGACTGGAGACAGAGACGATGCGAACAGTGTCCAAGAGTTTGGAGACTGTGTTGGAGACAAACACAGCTTTCGCTAGCTGTTAACTATTAGCTACGAACAAACTAACATTATTCAGACACACTAACCAGTCTGAAACGTCCTGCTGCAGCCGCAGAGTCTGAATTTCTTCAGGAGCCTCTCCTCCTGGGTCCGATTCTGGGTCAAACTGGACCGGTATGGTTGAATGAATGCATCTCTGCGAGATATATAGATATATACATCCACCATAACATTAGCGCATGCTACCGCTACCACAAGAGGCATCTTCTTCCTGAGAGGGGTGTGTAGCAGGCAAGGCTCTCCAGTAGGCATTGACAGACAGAGCTCATTAGTATTTAAAGGTGCAGGCACAGAAACAGCCTGCTCTCAGTAGACCTCAGCAGAGCCAGGGACCAGGGATGGGTTTGGGGCAATGCATATCGAACACAGTGTTGTTGGACCTCTGACAGCTGTGTGAAATTGATGAAAAACAGTATAATAAGGGACCTTTAAAGCTGCGAGCAGCAATGACTGGGCCCTCGCTGCCAACGTACATCAGGCTGTGGTGCTGTTGGAGATCTGCATGTGCACAGGTTTATTGGACGTCTGAATTGGTGAAATAACACTGTCTGTGTCCACTATGTGGCGCTAGAGATCACCCATCAATTATATGTCATGTTGTAGCGTATGATGTGGAGAAAGCAACCTGTAAATATCATGTAAATCAGCTGATGTTTGTCCACAATGCTAATTGCCCCAGCCCCAGCCCTGCTACCAGCCCATGTCTCAGTCTAAATCCAAGACAAGCCCCTTTTCTGCTTTTCCTTGCTGCTGCCCAGGGCTTCGACTTTGCTGCTGTCCAGCACCCCGGAGCCGTGCCTGCCCAATGCCTCAGAACCACGCCTGCCTGGAGTCCCAGCTCTATTGTCGGCAGCCCAGCTGACACCTGCCAGGTTTTCTCTGTTGATTGCATGGCTGAAACCCCAGCAAACACCTGTTCCTGCTCCTTCGGTCGACATCTGCCAGTGTTTCTCAGTCGACTGCCTGGTTGACATCTGCCAGTGGTCTGCGGCCCAGCCAGTGCCTGTTCCTGCCTCTCTGTCAGCGGTCCAGCCGACACCTGACTGTGGCTCCCAGTTGGCGGCCTGACCGACACTGTGCCGAGCCAGACCGAGTCCTGTCCCAGCCCCTCGGTCGAAGGCCCAGATGAGTCCAGTTCCTGCCAGTGTTTCTTGAGCCATTGGTTCTCCGTCGGCTCCCAGGCTCTACGACGACGATCCAGCCATCACCTGCCGGTGGCTCCCAGAGACCCGACTGACACTGGTTCCTGTCCCTCAGTCAAAGGCCCAGCTAAGTCCAGTTCCTCCCTCTGGTTTCCCGTCGGCTTCTAGGCAGACAGATGCCAGTGTTCCTCCGTCGGCTCCCTGAATGTGCAAAGTTTGGCAAGAGTTTGTCTGTACGTACAAAATGGGAAGAACCAATAAGGAGCGCTACTGAGCTGTTGTGCCGCCCCTGAGGGCAGTTGTGGTATCGTATAAAAGTACTTGTGAGTTTGAACCTATGTGCCAAATTTGATGAGTCTGTGAACATCCTAAAGTCCTCTAAACAGTGTCGGCAAAATGAAAAACAGCACACACCATTCAAGATGGCCGACTTCCTGTTGGGGCAAAAAAATCCTCAAAATTAATTCCTGGCTAAATCGATGAGTCCTGCAAATTTTATGAAGATCAAAGAAGGTTTTTGGTCACATGACCCAGCATTAAGTGGGGCTTTGGAGTCCCCTGGCCACATCCACACCCAATCATGTTGATTCATAACATTTTTCACCAGTTGTGACGTGTGTGCAGAGTTTTGGGGTATGTTTAGGCCACCAAATATGCGCTTCTTTCTTCAGAAGAAAACTTTGGACTTCCAGAAACAATGGGGTCCTCGCACTGACAGTGCTTGGGCCCTAAATACACAGTATGCCTGACTGAAATCAAAACCTCCACACCAAAAATCAGCTGAACTCATTAGTGCCTGAATCTTTTGTTTATCTGCTTCTGCTCTCAGCTCCAGCAGCTTCTTGTCAGTTGGATGAGCATTGAGCCCCTCATCACACCACTGGATGGCCTCTGCAAAGAGACGCAGCGCTGTGCAACAATGAACACCTGCAGAGAAACATACAAGACTTATAAATGATTGTTTTTAACTTTATTCTAAGCAGTGTTTTACTTTTTGTTCTAACATTTTACATTTTCTAACACATTTATTGTCATATTGTTGCTGCATGATGAAAAACATGTATGTTTATTTCTCATACCTCTGATCAAGGCTTTCAGGTGGTCTGGTTTGATCCTCCTTGCAGCTGCAACATCATTGAAGGCAGAGCGCATGTTACCTGTGTGACATAAACCAGAACAAAGTCCAAAACAGAGAGTGTCCACCCCCTTGCTTTTAAAGGTTGTATTGTAGCTGCTGCTGCTGCAAACACAGCCACAATAAAGGGCACTGAGTTTAATTATTCATTCAGTGTATAATTCTGTTGTGTGAGCAGTCAGACTTCATATTTGCTGAAGTCAAACTAAAGCATAGTGCCAGCAAGGTTTATAGGAACCCCAGTGTTTTCAGACTAAGTTATTACATTGGTATCTGGGACGTTGCTATTAGTGCCAGACCATTATGCAGTGTTTGGGTCCTTTGTGGATGTTGATATTGGTTAAAGTTATCCAAAATTAAGTAGAAAATTATGATCTCAATATATCAGCTGATATATACACATTTTTTGTAGTGATCTTGCAAATGTGATTATCTAACACTTGAGATGACATATGATGCAGGCAGGATATATACAGTTTAATAATATACTTTACTGTCTAAAATGGAATCAACAAACTGAAATCGTCAACTTCAGGCATTGAATCCTGGGAAACACCCTGCAGCCGCCTCTGACCTGCAGATCCATCACGTAAGAGCGACGGTTTTCTTCTCAAATTGATGTTATTTTCAACTAAGTCTGGTCAGTTTTGGGACATGTAAACCACGTAAGTTCCTGTATTTTTAGAGTGAACACTAACTGTTGACTTTGATGTAGAGATTATGGAACAATGGTTATATTCTTAGCCTATGGTTTGGATGCAAATTGATTCAGGTGTGGCAGCATTGATAGTGCTCATCCATCTGACTGACATGAAATGCCACTCATTCAGAGCAGGTCCTTTCAGCTTCCGAGGTTGTCCATCTCAGTCAGGTAAGACCTTTAAATAGCTTCTTTGCCTAACAGTTAAATCAGAGTTTTATCTGATATGCTGTATTTATCTTTTTTTTAAATAAATTTTATTAATCTCACCACAAAAAGAAGCATCCTGGGTATGAAGAAGTTTGTATAGGTATATAATGTTGATTCTGAGAATCTTCAGTACATTGAGACATAGAAACACAAACAAAAGGTGTCAGAATTGATCAAAATGATTTTTAGAACGAGATCTGTGTCTCTTGTTGGTTCTGCAATGTCATTCTTGTATGTGTATAATAAATTCAGCGACGAAGAAGGTTAATGGTGCAGTTTATAGACTTTACAGTGACATTAAAGGTGCTATTTGTACGAAAAGTATGTTTTTCTCATTCCCTACTCGTCAAACAGTACTGACACATTATGATTGTAGGTCAGGCTGGCCACCATCCCAATGCGTCAATGATTGACGAGCCTGGAATGAGACTCAAAAATCAACTTCTCTTACAAAAAGAACCTTTTTAAAGCAGTTTACATTAATTGAAAAAATAGTTCTAATCTAAAAATACATATCTTATGTTATTTCAGTGTCTTTTCGTATTATATTTGTACCTATGGAATTCATCTAACCTATTTGTTATTTACCAAAGGTTATCATTACAGTTACATATAACTATATATTTTAGCCTCTCAGCAGTCAGTTTATGCAATTTGTCACATTTTGTATCAGATTTGGACTGTTATGTGGTGGTCATGTGTCGGTCAAAGATAAACACAAACTACAATATGTTAAACAAATACATTATTGCCACAAGTAAAAGTAACTTCCTTTGCCCTGAGTGAAAATCACTGGCTGTATTAAATAGTGGACGGAGCCACATTCGCTCATTGATCTAATACGCAGGTGTCTGTCCCTCCGCTCTGACTCTATCAACACAGCGTGTTGCTACGTGTCAGTTGAAGCAGCCACACCCTGATTATAACTTTAAGTCTTAATATGATTTATACGATCCAGTTAAATAAAAATTCACTGCTCCTACAGTTGTCATGTCATGTTTCTTGTGCCAGTCAGCAAACTGTTTATTTCCGGTGTAATTTTGGACATTTTATGGGCTTTACTGGTGTTTCACTCTCCTTTGGAGCCAGCTTCAAGTGGCCATCTGAGGACCTGCAGTTTTTGGTACTTCCACATGGGCCTCAAGTCTTAGAGTGATTTACTAAAATAATATTTGTATTTATGAATATCTAGCTGTCACTATTTCAAATGTTCTGCTTCTCATTTTCTCATTAAAAATTTTTGCAACGAGGTTCTTGGAAGAGGACGGCTTCTACTGAATAAGCATTTTATGCTTTTGCTCTCATGTCGCTGCGTTAACAGGTTCGTTGTTCACCATCTGCGGCTAAAGCTGTCCAACAACCAATGGCAGATAATCACCCCAGAGACTGGAAGACTGGTCTCTTTGACTGCTTTGAGGACGTCAGTACTTGTAAGGTTCACTCATTTGACTAATTAACATTTTTGGATAAGAGGTCTTCTTTTGTAATTCTCACTTCTTTAGTAATGCAAGGCCACTTGCTGGTATATCTTTATTATTTTCAGGTTGCTATGGTTTCTGGTGCTGTCCTTTCTTGGCTTGCACAGTATCAGGAAGATTTGGAGAGA
Organism: Diplodus puntazzo; assembly: GCA_963678695.2. Classification (NCBI taxonomy): domain Eukaryota; kingdom Metazoa; phylum Chordata; class Actinopteri; order Spariformes; family Sparidae; genus Diplodus; species Diplodus puntazzo. The sequence goes on from OZ023163.1 coordinate 21,517,518, forward strand.
ACACATGTCTCCCATTATGCGACATCTTACTATCACCCTGTGGGATACCAATGTGCATTCCTCCCGCAGTCTTGTCCCTCAGGGCTGCCATTCGACACAAATATAACATCAAGGTATGATTCATGTAAAGCTGATGTACAGAATTTCATGTCAAATAAAAGCGAAACACTGTCAAATATTTCCTGTCAAAAAAACTCCTGGGTTCTCCACAGGGTTCTCTCTGCAAGGACATCTGTGTTTCTTGTTGCTGCAGTTGGTGCTCCTGGTGTCAGATGCATCGTGAGTTAAAACAACCAAGCAACCAAGCCCACACCACTGTCATCAACGTGCAGACAACCAACATCGGCTTACAGCCTAATCCAGTGATGATGATGGCTCCAGCACCAGTTGCATATATGAGCCAACCAGGCGTCTTCATGGCAGCACGCTGAGCTTTGTGGCTCGTCATTGTTCTGCTGTGTTAGATGAAAATGTGATCACGCTCCTGTTTTTGTCACAAAAGACGAAGACAGAAGACAATTTGACTTTGTGTAACTTGAAGTTTTGTAATAATCATGACAATTCTCGCCTAATCAATCCCCAATGAGAAGTCTCATTTGACCTTCAGATAAAGTTACAAATGCAAATGTGTTCCTAAAGGTCCACCGTGTAGGATTTAGGTTTGTCCATTCTGGGCAACTGTGGAAACACGGTTGTGCAAGATGGTGGACTCAATGGGAGATCCCAATAGATACCCCCACAGTGTAAAAATCCTTTACACCAGACATTTAACATTTGTTTTTCAAGACTATTGCTTAAAATGATTTAATTTTAGTCCCATGTTTTTTTATACAATGCAAATACATCTGGTATTCAGAGCACAGAATGTGGTGTAAAACATCTCTACAAATATTCAAACACATCAATCAAAATATAATTCCATATTATATCATATAATATGGAATTTCCTTTTCATGACTCTATAATGTTGAATTCAAATATTAAAGTCTAAATTAGAGTGAAGAGAATTTTCATTTTGCATTAGGATTTCTCGTAATATTTAATTCTTGTTTCCTTATTCATATCTAAGTCATTCAGAGCCAGTGTGATTTTTTTCTCACTGTGGTAAAAGTCACTTGCAGACTGCCTGTACATGACTGACACAACAGGTCTTGATCATTCATGTTTTTTTTAAGGTTATACCTCAGAGAAACAAATCCTATTAAAAAACTTGAGTTGATCTGTTTTTACCAACAGTTCTTGCATGACATGCAATGTTTTACACGAAGAGACTACACACACAAGGGCAGTCTTTCCTTTCCTCTTTCCTCTTTTCCATCTTTCTTTCACTTTCTCACTCCCTCGCTCCCTTTCCCCCTCCTGCTTTGTCACTCATTAAAAGGGATAAAGGAAAATCGCGTCATCATATTTATTCATAATAATCAAAGGCAAATTCTATGCAAAAAGACAGAGAAGGCAGGTCTACCAGGTCAGGTGGATGAACTGCTTCACATCTGCTTCTGTCAATAAGGCAGTTTTCTACGGATGTTCAAATTAATTTACTTTCTGGAAGATAAAGCTGAACTAGGGATTGTGTTGCTTTTGTTGTTGACTAACCAACAAAACCAGATGAGGACAGGGCACATTAGTCAGAAAGCTCTGCAGTCTTTTTGTTTCATGTTTACCTACAACCACTTACATCACTTGTTTATACCTTAAATGTTCTTCTTTCCATTAATCTGTCCAATCAGGCAATTGAATAAAAAATGCATTCACACAATTTTTAATCTGCAGTGTATGTCTGTACAAAAAAATAAGACAAAGACTCCATATGGATTACTTCTAGAAATATCATTTGTTTTTATATTCATTTACATTGATATTTGGTGTCACACTGCGCGTCCTCCTCTTGGCCGCGGTGTCTTTTTCCATAACAAAGTCAGAAGAATCTGTGCATTAAGAGTACACGGTTTGAAGGCCATTGTTTTTATAATCCTCGTACTTTCCTCCCCGTTAAAAACTGCTTCCAGAATGAGGAACCCTTTACAAGAACGATGAAACTGGGAGTGCCTGCCTTGACAAAAAACCTGTTAACACACAGACACAAGAGTGTGGAGGAGGTTCATTTCAAGCAAATGAGCACAAGGAAATTAGAACAAGGAAACTTTGACGAAGGTGGACACATTTTTTCCTTTGACAGATCTCAGGGATATACATGCCTTAACTCCTCTTTCCTCAAGGAGTGTATTACATATTAAGTTACTACACTATTAACAACATGAACACCTGCAAAAATGTTGATGAACCAGTGTGTCTCTTAATTAAAATGCCACTGTTTACCTTTGCTTGCTCAAAATGAAGACATGTTGGTGGCCATGGTCTAAATCAAAATTAAATAACGCTATATGGAAACGGGACTCTCAAAGGATTTGTACCTTTTATGCTGCAACACTGTTAAAAGTGGCGTCTCTGGGTTTACGTGGTAGAACGTCTCCTTATGCTCATCTTCAAAGTAGAGCTGAAAAGTGGGGAAAGGTCAAATGTGGTTAAAAAGGATTAGAAATCTATGAATGTCAGCTATTGATAGAACTGCCCTGTTTTCAGTGAAGAAACATAATCACGTTTTGACATGTTTACTCTTAATTATTGTACAAATCAGAATATGAAAACTGAAAACTTGATCAAATATTTAATATCTCGCATCTAGTAAGCACATTACTTCACAAGAGTAAGGATGCAAAACAAAATGATGTAATAAAAAAACATCCAATATGTTAAAGAATCATATTGATATTATTTGAACAGAATGTGTTTGCAATGTGAGTCACTATTTCTTTTGGTCAAATATCTTCATTTTTGCTTACAAACCTGCAAATTTTGTGGATGGTATTTTCTGTCTGTGTCCCACGGTGGGAGTTCTTCTCCAAACATGACCGCCAGGTGATCTATGAAACTGAAACAAGGCAAATAAAAAGATAAAGAAGTGATTCTGCTCCTCTGTTTCTGATTAAAAACACATACAACTCCAAATGTCTTTATTCAGTCAAATGAAATGGAGAAATGTTGGCATGTGGAGTATCCAGATAAGCACAAAAACACACAAAATCAAGATTGGACAGGAGGAAGATTACCAGCTGTTCTCACAGAACGCAGAGATGAAATCAGTCTGCTGGTGTTCAGGATAGAGGAAGAGAACCGGCCACTGAAGGGAGCCCTGCTCGTCCTGGAAGACCTGAGCCCCCGTGACCTCTTTACAGCTGAGGCCGTCCAGGCTCAGCTCTGATATCGCTGCTGAGGAGCCTTCAGCCTCATCTTCCTCACTGTCTGAACCACGCTGAGCAGCCTTCACAGGCTGCAGGAGCTTGATGCCTCGAGCCTGCACAAAAGACAAAAAAATGCAGAATCACTAGAAAAAAGTAATAAATAGATCTGACATGATGTCCACTTACACCTGATAGAGATACATAAGTTTATAATGTACAGTATAAGTTTTGATTGCAAAGGTTTGATGCTTAACTGAGATCAAGTTAGTTTTAATTAGGATGCTCACCTTAATAGCAGCCAGGAGAGCTTCTTTCTCACCATGCAGCTTCTTTTCTTTGGCCTTGGCCTTCCTGGTGTCTCTTTCTTTTGCTCGCTGAGGCAAGAAAAAATATACATTATGCCTGACTGAAATCAAATCTCCACACCGAAAATCAACTGAACTCATTAGTGCCTGAACCTTTTGTTTATCTGCTTCTGCTCTCAGCTCCAGCAGCTTCTTGTCAGTTGGATGAGCCTTGAGCCCCTCATCACACCACTGGATGGCCTCTGCAAAGAGACGCAGCGCTGTGCAACACTGAACGCCTGCAGAGAAACATACAAGACAAACACATGATTGTTTTTAACTTTTAACTTTATTCCAAGCAGTGTTTTATTTTCTATTCTAACATTTTACATTTTCTAACACATTTATTGTCATATTGTTGCTGCATGATGAAAAATCTGTATGTTTATTTCTCATACCTCTGATCAAGGCTTTCAGGTGGTCTGGTTTGATCTTCCTTGCAGCTGCAGCATCATTCAAGGCAGAGCGCATGTTACCTGTGTGATATAAACCAGAAAAAATGAAGACCAAAACAGAGAGTTTCCACCCCCCTTTAACGGTGGTATTGCTGCTGCTGCTGCTGAGCGCAAAAAAGGGCACTGAGTTTAATAATTCATTTGGTGTATAATGCTGACGTGTGAGCAGTCAGCCTTTATTAATGCGGACGATTTTTTTGCCCGGTGGAACACAAATTATAGCATTAGTGCAAGCAAGGTTTACAGGAATGCGAGTGGTTTTGGACTAAGTTATTACACTGGTATCTGGGAGACCTTTGTGGATACCGATATTATGGTTACCAAACACTTGTGGCAAAACTATGTGATGGAGGCAGGATATATTATGGTTTTACAATAAACTTAGCTGTCTACTGACACAGATCTATCTGTGATAGGCTCAAATTTCGGCCAGCCGATGTATCGGTCGGACTGTAGTTTGAATGTAGGTGCCGCAGCACATAATTTAGATGCACCCAATAAAAGATATTAATTTAATTTCTTAACAAATTATATAAATGATTGTACATGTGAATAAAAGGAGCAGATGAATGTGTGTTTTACATTAGAATCACAGCACATGCTACAAGAAATTGCAAACCTCAAAAAGATTTTCACAGGCTACATTTCTATTAAATCAGACGTGGCTAGATTTCGGGCACACCGGTGTGAACAATGACAATCTTTTGTCATACCTGACAGATATTTGGACGCATTTGCAACCAAAACAGTTGCAACCTGGAGCACTGCGTTGTTCTATAGCCATTATATTGTGCATTCAACATTTACTTCAATAAGGATTGAATAAGGATTGTATGTGCATTACAATCCTTATTCAAGGTGCCAGCAATACATCTTCATTTTAAAAAGCTGCTATGTATGTGTATGGCATTCAAACATGAGGTCGGTACCCAGGTGGAAGTGTGCTGCAGCCCGGTTGGTGAGGAGAACCGTGTCGACTTCCTGGTCACCACACTTCTTCTTCAGACCTGCTGTGTAGCACAGTATGGCCTTTTCATAGCTCTTCTCTTTGAAAAACGCATTCCCCTCATCTTTTAGGCTCTTTGCTATTTCTGAGGAGGAATGAGACACGTGAAGTCAGTACGAGCTGAAGACCAGGACAACTCCAGCAGGTGTTTCCACAGATTATAATACCCTGTGGTCCAGCTACCTTCAGGGGTTCGGTCTTCATCATGGATGATGGCCTGTAGACAAGCTAGTTCTGGGTACTTCTGTGGGTCGATCTCTTCAGGGGCTTTTTTCATGAACATGGGTACTTTATCAAACTCCTGAATGAGACAGAAACAGAGGAATCACTACTGCGGGTGGACGGAAACTGACTTCTGTTTCACCAGTTAGCCCGCTAGCTTATAACACCAGCAACACTGACATAAACACAGCCCAGTTAAGTAGAAATAACTTTCTAGCTAATGTTGCCGACTGACAGCTTCTCACCTCTTCCCAGTTGTTTTCACTGAAGGCATTTTTATATCTCTGGGTCTTGAATTTGTCCATGAACTCGTCCATGCCGTCGTCGCTTTCATACTGCCAGTCTGTGGACGCCATTTTTATTCAAAGTGTTTATACTTTAAAGACGTTTTGTCGGTTATACATGTAATAGAAACTATGACAGCTTACTACCACCAGCCCATCAGCTGTACAAGCATCACCTTTTCTAGAAGTTACCCAGCTCCTTGTTTACGCATGTACATGTGCGGTACAGCGTCAATTAAAATCCGTGCGGAAACACAGTACCCGTGTATTAGTTCCGCCACTTTCGGGACCACAGATGATGTCGGATATGGAAAATAACTACATGCATTTACAAAGTACTGTAGCCTACTGACATGCAATTAATTATAATGTTTATGCAGGTAAGATTTTATACACAGCTATTTTATTAAACATGATGAATTGTCATTAACGAAACTACACACAGGATATAATGAGTCAACATTAAAAATGCATTCCTGCGTTAAGGTAACAGTGATGACATTTTAAATAAATTATGTCTCTTAAACATGGCACATTTGCATAATGAGATGTTTACAAGACTTTTATTTTGTAATGTTGTGCGTTTCATTTTGTGGTATTGGCACTGCTTGAGATCTTATTACTTCTTGCTCCACTGCCAATGGTAATGTGATGGGGAAGCAGTAGAAAGAGCATGTACCATTTGATGGTACTTGATTTCTCCAGTGGTGTGCTAATAATTTTACTATATTGAAGAATATGAATATGGAAATATTGTAAAGGTTAAGATTGTATTCACAAGTCAGTTAAAGGCAATGTGATGCGTTGTTAACTTCAATAAAATGGACTATTACAAGTTACAATAAAATGTTGCTATTTAACTGATATTAATAAGAATATTTGAGATGGTTATTGTACCATGTAACTTTCATACTGCTAACCCTATTTAAAACACAACAGCAAATGGTTATTATTTCTGTTCATCTCTGTCAGCTCATGATTTTATTTGAATGAGAACATGAAAGGCTGTAACAAAAGACAATTGTGACATTCCTTTACATCATATAAACCAAAAGCAATTGAATATTCTCAGGTCCATTATCGAGCGTTTGTTATGATAGTCTGTGCCATATAACAACCAAAAATAAACTTTCAGTCCTCTTATTGGCATGATACAAAACTTATACAAACATGCAAAGTTTTTAACTTTGACCCCACTTAACCATCACCTCACTGACATTTTGCTTGATACAAAGAACCCACAAACCTAAAATATATATTTCCACATTCAGAGGTGTGACTCATACAGTTTCCACCCTGCCCAGAAGATCTAACAGTCCATCTCTACTAAGAAACATTGTCTCACCTGTCTGCTGACAGATTACCTCAAACCTGGGGGTTTCCTCTAGAGCTCCCTGTCCTGCTACAATAACATAAGGGTAGCCCAGTTTGCTGGCATCCTTAAGCCTCTTTCCAATGGTCATCTGTGTACGGTCATCAAGAACAACTTCACCTCTCAAACCAGGCAGTGTCTCTCCGAAAGTGTGTACCAGTTCCTCAGCTAAGACTGCTGCCTTGTCCACCTTACTGCCTTTCTTTGGGGGTAAAACACACACCTGGTAAGGCGCTAGAAGGCCTGGCCATCGGATCTCCTCTTCTGTCGACATCACCTCAATGGCTGCAGCAAGAATTCGGGTTACACCAAGACCATAGCAGCCCATCTCTACAACCTCAGACTTGTTCTGGGAATCGCTGAAGGTGGCATTGAATATTTGAGAGTACTTTTTACCCAGGTAAAATGTGTGTCCGACCTCTATACCCCTTGACTCCACCAGTGTGCCAGTGTTGCACTGTGGGCAGTCAGTTCTGTCTGATGACATGGTCTCTACGTTAGCAGAGAAGGAGCAGTTCCCACAGACAAAAAGCCGGTCCTCCCCGATGTCTGCTGGCAGCTGGAACTCGTGGGAGAGTTTACCGCCAATGTTGCCCGTGTCCGCCTGCACCTGAACACATCGCAGACCCAGCCGGGCGAAGAGCCTGGTGTATGCCTGACACACTGATTCGTAGGTCTGGTAAGCTGCTTCTTCACTCACATCAAATGAGTACATGTCTTTCATGTAGAACTCCCTCCCTCGTAGCAGGCCGAACCTTGGCTTCGGTTCGTCTCTGAATTTGCGAGTGATCTGTTGTTGAATAAAAGGTATCGTAACATAAGATTTGCAGCCCATTACACCAAATGCACTCATGTTAACGGGGTGAAAACTACCTGATACAGAAGCAGAGGCAACAGTCTGTGGGAAAGAGTCGTCTGGTGGGCGACCAGAGTCGTCACCGCCTCCTCATGTGTGGGAGCCAAGCAGTAGTCTCCTCCGTGGCGGTCCTTCAGGCGGAGGAGCTCCTTTCCCATCAAGTCCCAGCGCTCACTGTTTTTCCAGAGTTCGGCTGAGCACAAACTTGGCATGTCCAGCTTCTGCCCACCGATTCCCTGCATCTCTTGGTCGATTACTCTCATCTGTTGATTTAAGACACCAGTTGTTCAGGTTTTTTAGGATCTAAATGCTAATGCTTTTCATATGAATCACTAAACAATCTGAAGTTCAAAAATGATTTAATAAATTAATCTGAAAAGGAAATATTTCTCTAACTGTTGGCTTTGTTTTAAGGGTGACATATGCATACAAGTTATTGTGATTTGGATCACCATTAGCGTCTTAAAGTGGTTTGCTAGTCTTTTAAATAAAAAGGTATTAATGAAAAGGCAGCTAAATCTAGACAAAAACATACATCTCAAAAGCAGGAAGCTGAATTATCAAAATTATTCATTAAAAAACAAAAATGAATTGTCCAGGTGAAAAAAAATCGAAAATCGAAAGTAACATAGCTCTGTAAAACAAAGTCAATTTACACTTGTATGGTTCATGATGAGGCTTTAAATCAGAGTCTTTTCTATGTTTCTTGATATATCTTGGTTACAGATTCATGCCAGAAAAATCTCCTCAGAGACTATTGTTATCAAAGTATTGTTTTGTTGTCACCATGCTTACTTGACATAATAATTCCTTAAAAACTCGTCTTACCAGCTTCTCCATGGAGCGGACGGTGGCAGGAAGGTAATAGTAACAACCCGGGTTGGATGGATGGATGAGCCCGGCCTTCTGCATCAGCCTCTGGCTCTTACAAGTCATCTCGCCTTTCAGCTGGGTGTCCTGCCGCATATCACGCAGGCTTGCAGGCTGGTACAGGCGGGAAACCAGGAGTGTGGGTCTGATATGTCTGGAGCTGGTGGAGACAGGGACGGCAGTAGGCTCAGCACACCCCGAATGGCTCCTCCTGGGAAGCACTGCGGTTCTGTGAAGTCGCTGGAAGACTCTCGGCCAAATCTGATTCATTACGGGCTCCATGGTGTTTCCAGACCTACCAGATGAGACATATCAGTGGGAGCTGAAACAAGTAGTCAGTTGATAGAGATTTAATTTCCAATCATTTGTTTTTTTAGATTCATTTTATCATTGCCACCTATTAATTTGAAAATTGCCTCATCTTTTTCAGTGTAAATGTCAAACATCTTCTGCTTTGATCCTCTCAGTAGTGTGCTGGTATGTTGGAATCATCTCTTGTTCCTGAACTTCGATATAATAAACAATAAATTGACAAAAACAGGGAAGCAATAAACTTTTTAGTCGTTAATGTTGCAGAGCTAAAATCAGTGTGAAAACATAACTTAGAGCATATTTAATCATGCAATGTATTTACAAATCTGAGGTAAATCTACTTCACTTGTTCCAATTTTTCCACGTTAAATTCAACTGTCCTCCATTTCACAGTGTAATATGTTACTTTACACTGTTAACACTCTTTGGACATGCATGAGTATTTTTAATGCTTTTACTAATAACATAGGTCTGTTATACTGAATAACTACAATAACAACAGTAGCCTTAATAATCTGAGTATTTTTTTCCACCACTGACACAAATATGTACATGAAATAAGTAATACATTCAAGGAGATTTAACGATAATCGTTGCACACAAGAAGTAGACAGGTCGCCAAGGTCGCCACAACTCAGGTAGCCAACTTCATTTAAAGACAGAAATAAACAACAGATTTAGCTCTTAGAATAACGCTGAGCCTCATGTGTACAACATGAATCCAGATTGTTCTGTGGATGAAGTGTAAACGCCACTGACAGACGTCCTGAGTGTCCATATCAGTGACAGTTCAGAGACGAATGTTGCTCTGATCTTCAGTTTAGCAGGTGAGCTAGCCAAGGTTAGCTTCCTCAGTTAGCACACAACGACGTTTATCCTGAACTCACAACCGCAACACAAAACTTACCTTGGGCCCGACAACTACCACTGTTACGAGCAGATAACCAGAACGAATGAACCAGAGTTATATTTCTGTGCAGTGGACCAGCTTAAGCAGCAAAGGTGTCTCCACCATGCTGGCTGTCTTCCTCGGCTACAGACCCGGCGATCATCGCTTCAGCGCCACAGCGCCCCTGCAGGCCTGGAGGAGTAACGACGCACAGGTAGAGAGGGGACCACAGTCCTCTGATGGTCCTGCTGAGGAAGCAGTGAGAGACAGAAACTACACCAACAAACTATGACAAGAAAATTATTATTTGTTTGTATTGTTTGTCTGTAAGCCTATTTATGATGTCTGTTTAACTGCATACGTTGTGAATTTTTATTATATAGCTCACTGTATGTTTAAATTATATATAAAAGTTATATATTCTAATTCCCCCCAAAAAGATGATTGTATTATATTATATTATATTATATTATATTATATTATATTATATTATATTATATTATATTATATCATATCATATCATATCATATCATATCATATCATATCATATTATATTATATTATATTATATTATATTATAAGGTGTTGGTTAGAATGTGTGGACTCACTGTAGCCATGGGATCTCCAACTCTGTCCATGGAAAAATAAAAACAGCTTTATTAGCATGAAGAAAAACATATTGCTACAAAATCAGTTTGGATTTCATACATTTGTCAATATATTGGGTCAACATTTGTCACAGTGGAGTGGTGTTTGATTTCCTTTGCAGCAGTATATCATTCATGGTTTAATAGTAATTAAATTATACAAATGATATGAACTTTTATATTTAAAAGTTGCAATATTTCAACGATCAAAATGACATATTCTCCAGGCAGCATTTGAAGCCAAAATAGTTTTTACAGTGTCCTGTTTTGTCAAAGTTGGATTTAGACTTTATTGCGGTGAAAACAGGAAACATTTACTGTGAAAGGGAAAGACAGATGTCCTGTAAACACATTTAATGAGCCATTTGCTGCTGGTGTTACTTCATTTCCTCACAGAGTCATGCTATGGATATACAGACCAGTTACATAACATTTTCCACTAATCAATTCATTCACATAGCCTTTCTGTTGCACGGTTTCATCAAAACGCTTTTTCATTCAATTTCCTACCTGATATATCAAACTCTTCTCCCATCAGTCACAAAAACAAAACCTCTTGATCTGGGTATTGTTTCTAAATTGCAGTCAGCAAAAGGTAATGTCATCCCCCAAACAGAAAACAGGACTGTATTTTAACGGACAGAGGAGCACAATCGTGTATGTACAATCTCAGGTTACAATGTCTTTGTTTAATAATGGTAATAGCTGTTCAAGGTACCAGTCTGTGTTTACAAATAAGTAAAACAACCTGATGTCTTCTGTTATGATTAGAATGAGAGGCAGATAAATGGTTTCTCTTTGAATGTACATGTGAGCTCTGCATATCTGTAATGCATCTACAGAGAAATATGGATACGGCTGCAGTAAGAATACAGTAAAAAAAAAAGAAAAAAGAAGGTAATTGCAATGAATTAAAAGCAGTATACAATAATTAATTTTCAGTAATATACATGGAAATCACAGTAATGTATTGTTTCTATAGCAACCAGACACAACGTTACTTTGAAAATACAGTATTTTGTTGTAGAATGACAGAACGATAATGTAATAATCATCTTTATTTATTGTAAATCACATTTACAGTGACAGGTCAGGAATGTACTGTGTTTTCATGGTAACCCAACCATAACATGTATATCACTGTAAATAATTACTGTATCCTACAATGAATTTACTACAGTTTTTAGCCCTTAACTTACCATGAAATTAAATAATTTTTACAGTCTATGTATGTAACGTTTGTGTTCTAAGGCAACACTACGGGTGAATGTGTTAAAAAAAATTTTCATCTCGAAGTGGACATTTAATAAAAATATAATTCTGCAAAACACTTCCAATAAAGGAAGCATTTAAAAACCAACAGAAGACAAAAACAGGAGAATAAGTAAAGAAAAGGGATTTTATTACTGCCAGACACAAATGACACTTTCCACCAGTTTATACGCTGTTTTAGTACAGCTGATGAGTTTTTATCGAACTCACTGAACTATCACAGGAAGTCTTTTCCTTTTGTTGACATGATGACTGTGTCTTCAGTCTGTGTTAATGCACTTTCTCTGGCTTTATAGCATTTTATGTGAGCAATTTGAAACCATTATTCCCTCAGTCAGTCAATGACAGAAAGGCAGCTGATGGTCATCTCACAAGACAAACACAGCTGAGCGCAGAGTGTCCCTGTGGCTCTTCTCTCTCAGGTGGACGGAGGACATCTTTCAGTCAGACACGCGTGCGCACACACACGCACACACACACGTACTCCTCAGCCAATTAGGTTTGCGTCTGTTTTGTCCTTTTATCTCATTGTAAGATTTGGTTTTCAGAGACATGGACGACTGAATGTCTCCTTGAGATACCAACAATTCCATTAGGAGGCCTCTTATCTGCAAACATCACATTTGCCTGTTCGGCTTAATACTGAATGTAGAGTTGACATTTTTACTGTTGCAAAGGCGCAGTTCAAGGTTTCAGGAAATCTGATATTTTCTTAACCCTAGCTAAGCGGTTATTGTAACTAAACCTAACTAGACCCAAATCATTTTTTTTTTAAATAAACACAGGCAGAGTGCTCTCTATGATATCTCTATGGTAGATAAAACCTGATAAACTTCCCTCTAGGGGTGATCTTCTAGTTTACTTTCCATGTATCACAACTTTCTGCATGCTGGCGCCCCACCGCATTAAGCTAGGGCCCCTTTTGTTTTCCGCCTCGGCCCCTTAAACCTCCTGGCAGTCAACTGGCAGGGCTCCTGACTAACTTTGTACACTGGTTGCACTGGTTGCACTGGTGCACGTCATTTTCTCTATTAGGTTCACTCGGTTGAAGCCTTGCATTTCAATTTACTTTCTTGACACATTATGTAAGTGATTGTAAACAGGAATAAAAGTGCAGATTAATGTTTTTCTTCATTTAAATCACAGTTACAAAATTACAATAAATCAAAGTCAAAAGTTTAAACTTAGTGTTAAAACTCCAATGTGTTCCCCCGTCTTATTTCTGGAAGCATTTTTGGATTTGTTTTGTTTTTGGGTGTTTTTTATCTGACCTGCTGAATATCAGGCGCACCAACGCAACCGATGAAAAGATTTAGTCCACTTGACAGAAATCTGGCTATGCGCGTGACCAAATTGCATCCCAGAGCCCCGGTCAGGGTAGAAACAAATGCCAATAGTATTTTTAGTGAGGGTTTCTTGCACATCGAACAGAATTCGAGTTTCAATTTGGTTCTGTCAAGTGGGTTTTCTGAACAGGGCAATGTGGTCAACAGTGGTGATTTATTAATGACAGTTTTTTCCTGTATTTACACTTTGATAGAATAAACCCTTCACATGTGACATTAACTGATGTGAAAGTACTCCCCAACTACAATCGCTGAGCTTCAAATCTTCACAACACACCTTCATTTGAATTCTGAAATTCAGTCGTGACATTTTGTCCTGACAGTCTGATGGAAAACATGTAGGAGCTTTGTAATTTGATCAAAACTAACAGCTTCCCACCATGATGGGAGGGAACCTTATCTGCTTCACTGCAGCTGCTGCTCAGTTTGCTGGAACCAAATATCTGTCACGCCACTGAAGAAACTACATGAATACTGTTCTCCTTTGAATTCAAATACCAGTGATTTGGCTCAACATTCGGCATCAGTGAACGGGGTCAGATCACAGTTAGACATTAATTTAAGGGATAAACACAGCATGTGTTTTGAGGTTCTGAGTCCTGCTGGCAGATAACCTTACTCACCCGTTGTTTAGGGTTATTTAAGGTAATATAAGGTCATCGTAATCTAGGTAATCTTCTTTACCTCTCCAGGCCTCTGAGTCAGCAATCAGGGCAGTGGATCGAAAAAGGTTCATGATGAGGAGAGGAGTCGCAGCTCTGATTGCAGCCATCAATAGACATGGTTCAACAGCTAAAACCAGGGTTCAATTGTATCAATACATCAGCAAATGTTAGAGTGCAGAGGATATACCAGAGGACTGAGTTTCAACTTTAAGGAGAATGAAAGTAACTAGAAACTAGAGTCATCAGATAAATGTAGTGGAGTAAAAAGTGCAATATTTGCCTCTGAGACGTAGTGAAGTTGAAATATAAAGTAGCAGAAAATGGAAGTATAAAGTACAAATACCTCAAAATTGTACTTAAGTACAGTACTTGAGTAAATGCATTAGTTCAATTTCATCACTGGGTAGCAAGTATGCCAGCGGAGTTAAAAATCCTGTTTCCTGATACGGCATGTTAATGTCACCTCAAAAGAACCATGAACACGTTTATTGATTTTTTTAACCCAACAGAACAATCTCAGCGTCTACTTACTAGCTTTTTGGAGAACTTGTCTAACACATCACACGTTCTTCATCAGTGGAGGGAGTTTACTGATGTGCCAGACTATTGTCACGAAGTGTTCATCATGCTGAATGTTACGTTCATCATGTGTTAATGTGATTATTGCACATGCAGTTTTTAGTCTCGCACCGCTGACAACGGCAACACAGAGTCTCTGAATAACTATACAGATTTGTGAAAATCAGCATGTTTTGGGGTGCTGAACTAAGCTAATAATATTTGGAGTTTATGGTTATTTTCTGGAAAGAGACAGTAAACTATTCTGTCCAGTGTTTGAGCAGCTGACATGTCCCAAATCTGTAAATCTCTTTAATATACAAAAGTCCCAACTGTAACCTGGAAAACAGCAAACTCTGTGTAGTTAAGTTCTAGTAAATGAATTATAGATCGACCTTCATTACCGTGGTCCTTTATCAGGGAATTCTTCCAGGTTCTTAAAGCCACGACCAAGGAACCTAAAAAAGAAAGAAGGGTCGTTACGTCGTCAAATCTCACTTTGCTGTATTTAAGTCTATGGGGGATGCATGAAGAAGAAGCACACTTCAACCCAACATATCCACGTCACAAGACTTCTGATGAAGAGAAGCTTGAAGAAAATGAAAGAACACACTTCAGAGAGGAGGTTAACAATGAATTTTTCTCCTTCTTTCCTCAAATTTGTGTAGGAAAGTCTCTTGTCCGCGCTGCCGTTTGGCGGTGTAAGTGCATCCTCATCAATGGAAATCAGTCGGACGTGCATCATTTGATCACGATGTTATCAGCCCTGTCAGTCGTTTGTTGGCATAAGTCAGTGGTTAACCTCTTGTCTGAAGTGTGTGCTGTCATTTTCTGCAGGTGTTCATTCATCAGAAGTCTTATGACGTAGATACGTTGGGCTTCAGTGTGTTTGTCCATGCATCTCCCATAGACTTCAATACAGCTGACACCACAGTCTGGCACCAAAGCAAGATTCAGTGACATAGTGACCCTTCCTTCTTTTTCAGGTTCCTTGGCTGCCACAAGGAACCTAAGTGTTTTTGCTCCTGTGGACTGTATGAGCACCACCATCTCGTGTCTAGTGATCTTGAATAGCTAGCATGTGTTTTTGTTTTGATAGCGAGTGGGAGAAAGAAGCAACGTGTAAAAAAATAAAGCTTAAAGAAAGAGAAATACCATCTTTCCTAGTCTCATTTGCATGTACAGGTCATGTAGTGGCCTCATCATTAAATTAAGATCTTTCAAAAGCTGTTGAAAGTTACCTGTTTTCCATTTTAGGACAAAAAGGCTTCCAATAAAGGAGTCACACTTTTGTCCCTTCTACTTTTATAACCATAACACGTCTTTGGTTTCTGCTACCACAGGGACAACACCACGGCATGTCCAGCCAAACACAATATAACTTCATTGACATGCTAAGTGGGAATCTCCTCCTCTAGAGATCGAAGTGAAATGTCGGGCTGAGTGTCTCATCTCACCGTAATGACCTGCATGATGGACTGTCAACATTGACTCTTGTCCTCTCGGACGGCCCAAACTGCTGTAAAGCCCATGACTACGAGGCCATCAGAGTGTTGTAAACACGTGGAACATCTGCTTGACTGTGGGGAGGAATCACTTTGCATCACTTAATTAGCCATGCGGTGTAGTGAAGGTCGGCGCAATCACACAATCACAGAGAGGCTGAGGAGGGGGATCTAATGTGATTGTCAGGTCAGGGTTGTAAAAATCTTAACAGGCATCACGCTCTCCTTTAGACGCCCCAAGTTGGTGAAGGTGGAGAAGGCTGGAAACATAAATATGACTTGATTGTCATGACGGATCGAGAGCGGAAGCTGTGTGTGTGTGTGTGTGTGTGTGGTCATGTCTGTGATTGGCTCAGAAGCTGGTCAGAGGGAGGAGGTGGAAAGCGACTCAGCACTGGTGAGCTGAAAGGTGGATGGTATATAACACAGGGAGATGGTGCAGCTTCCGAAAGACTTGACCCGAGAGAGAAGACTCGAGATATCAGAGACCGACCGAACCGAGCAGACCGATACAGAACGAAACCCGATCAACAGAGTCAAAGCTCCCCACACACAGTCGGGTGTCCAGCATGCGTGCTCTGGTGGTGTTGCCTCTGCTCCTGTGTGCAGTGGTGCAGGTGGAGCAGGTGCAGGCGGAGGTGAAGGCGGTGAAGCTGTGCGGTCGAGAGTTCCTGAGGGCCGTCGTCTACACCTGCGGAGGCTCCCGCTGGAGGAGGCTCCTCACCGAGACAGACATGGAGGGAGACGGTGAGACAGCTTCTCTTTCGATCTTAGAAACAGCAGACGTGACATTTCCTTTGGTTCAGGATTTACGGCATTATGAGACGAGTGTACGCAAGAAAGAAAAATGAAGAACACTGAGAGGGAATTTTAGTCTTAAAGTAGCTTTGGAGAAGATGTTTTGATGGATTTTTTTTTTTTATGCCTAAACAAACTAAATAAACAAACTCTTTGTTTTCGTGACTGAATAACAAAGTGACCTCAAAGGACAACACATACTGTCTCACTTTGTTTATATGTGGCGGACCCTGCCACCTATGTAGCTTCAAACAATGTTCTGGGGACCTTATTTTCCTCTGAGAACAGCTTGTTTATTCAGTTATGGAAAAACAAATAAACATTTCTGATTATCAGTTAATTTTCTTTCAACAGCTTAAGGATAATCGACTTAATTGAGGAGATTTGGAGATATTTTTGGGTGTCCGGGCTGTATTTTGCAGTGAATCCTGCAGTTTGCATCCATCTTTAATCTTTTCTGTGACCCTTTGTCCTCTTAAAGTGACCTTTATAAGATCCCATCTTATTTACAGTATCTAACTTAAACTGTTGTACATGTTACTTTCACTGATTTAGGCAGCAAAATGTGGACCCACTAAACTGCTTGGTAGTTCTGCTAAAGTGCCGAGTTGAAAACTTTTACCCTACAAGAAGTTTTCCTTCGGCGATCTGATACACAAAACACTTATCAAAGTAAAAGGGGATTTCTATTTCTGAAAGTCAGCACATGTAGCTTTCCTCTGCTGTTTTACTCATCTAAGGCACCTCTCCATTCAAACAACCTGCTGTGACACTGCTGTGTGCTGCGTGTGCTGTGCGTTATATACTATGAATTCAGTGTGGTGGGTGTGCGGGCAGACAGGTGGCCTCGCTCAGAGACGTGGTCTGCTCCTCTACCTTATTACGCCGCAGGAGCCGACATATCATGATTAAAAGCTGCAGCAGGCTGCTACCCCGGGCGGGCGGCCTCCCTCTCTTACCGCCTGTCACACACACAAACAAACCCAGTTAGCCTATCAGTCGTGCTGATTAGAAAGAGTAAAGTGACACTATAGAAGACAAATAGCGCCGAGGTAATCTGTTCAGTCATTTAGAGTTTCCTTATTTAATGGAAACGGAGACCTCAATTACTCGAGACTTTGTTCATCCATTACTGTGTTTGAAACAACTGAGGAGAAGAAGTCAATTAAACTGAATGAGGACAATGCTGAAAGTTCTCCCATGTCAGAGTGCTTTCTAACACCGGCTGTGTCTCTTTGGCTGCAGGTTTGGCCGCGGGGGAGCAGGGCAGTCTGGAGAGCCTGATCAGCAGCATCCCGGGCTCCCAGCTGAGCAGACGGGACATAAACAACGTACTGACCACCGTGTGCTGCCAGGTGGGCTGCAGGAAGAGCGACCTCACCTTCCTCTGCTGAGGCCCACCCCTCTCTTCTTCTTCTTCTTCCTCTTCAAAATGACTATGCTCTCTCCTCTTCTGCCTTCACTGAAACCAAATCGGAATCGAAACACTGATGTTTTAAGAAACAGTATGATCTCAGTATTGTTTGAATAATAATGCTCGTAGCCCACAACTGCTATTTTTCTAATTTTTTTAAGATTTTTTTTGTTGTTGTTGTTACTTTTGACTTGTGAGGTTTTGTAGATGTGAATGTGAACCACCTGAGTATCTGTGAACACGTGAAGCGGGAAGATGTGTGCGACCATAAAAACGTACTTCATTTAATTATAACTGAACCTATGATGCGCTCAGGGCTGTTATTCCAGGGGTGCTCGTGTCCTGCATGCACACATGTATCGACAGAGTTACCGGTTTGTAAAACGTCCAGTTCTGCTCTGATGTACTGACAGGCAGCTGTATTCTTTCATGTCGTTATTTTTGTCAAATAAATGTTCTTGCACAGGGCTTACATTCTGTGAGTTGTGGGATCTTTGTGTCAGTCCACGACAATCATAACACCACTGTGAGGGAAAAATGACAGAAATTAGCACCCTATGCCAAACCAACATACCCGGTTTACATCCGGCTGGGAACTAGTTTGTTTGTAGTCATTTCACCCTCTTCGTCTTCTCTGTCTCCACTCATCACGTGCATAAAACACACGTCTAAAATAAATAAAACAAGACTTAAAAAGTCTATCAGCCATGGCAAAATGTTGGCAG
Source organism: Diplodus puntazzo (assembly GCA_963678695.2). NCBI lineage: Eukaryota > Metazoa > Chordata > Actinopteri > Spariformes > Sparidae > Diplodus > Diplodus puntazzo. The sequence continues at coordinate 21,536,299 of OZ023163.1, forward strand.
TTAACATTCCTGGAAACCACTCATACGTTCACATGTGGACGTGTCACAGGCCGCGTACCATACTGACATTTCTGCAGAATGTGTCATATCATGTTCACACATCAGTTTGTGACCTGACGTTCTTATCAGGAGCTGGAGAGGCTGGTGGTGGATTTAAAGGTCAGAAGGCTGCCAGAATAAAAAAAAAAAAAACCTTTTCCTAATGTAACCATAACCAAGTGTATTTTGTGCCTAAACCTAACCAGAGCATATGCACAGTGTTGTCACTGCAACTGAAATTCTGCCCTAAAGAAATGTTAAGTTACAACTTGAGCTGATGTGAAGCTCCTCTGTGAGGCAGTATTTAGGCGCAGATTTGAGATAGCGCTAGAGTCATGAACAAAAGATGGCGGACTCCGCCGAACACTGGTTGCCGCTCTGTTTGTGAATTTCTGTCATTTAAAAAGGGGCACTATGTTATATTTTAATATTTACAATATTAATATATAAAACAATACAAACTCAGAAATGTTGGGTTTTTTTCCTCCCGCAACTGAATAAACAAGCTGTTCTCAGAGGAAAATAAGTACAACACTGTTTGAAGCTAGAAAAGCGGCAGGGTCCGCCACATGTAAACAAAGTAAAACGGTGTGTGTTGTCCTTTAAGGTCACTTTGTTTAATCAAATTATTCAGTCATGAAAATGAAGAGAATTTATTTATTTCACTTGTTAGGGCAAAATCCTCCGATTAAACTTTCTTCCCTAGTGTGCCTTTAAATGTCTCTTATGCTACAACTTGGACTGTCAAGTTGCTTTATGAGATGGTGTCTGCAGAATTTCTGTTCGTCTGCAATACATTTTTCTGCATCATTCAGCATGCTGGCTCCAGGATCCCCGGGACTGTTTCATGGTGTCACTTCAACGTCCTGCCACCAGAGTGAGTCAGTCTGCAGTCCGCATGCAACATCGCAAGCCAGAACGGGCCCACCTGCTTTTCCTCCGACGAGATGGTTCAGTGTCGGTGTGGGGAAACCATAGACAATTACACCTCTTCAGCAGGTATAATATTTGCCACGATAATCTTAGCATGCTAACACTGGCTAGCAACAACAATGCCCTCGTGTTTAGCAAAAAACACAAAGGCAGATGCAAATGTTATAGGTTTTCTGCAATTTGCCCATAAAACAAATTGTTGTCAAATTACAGTTCATCATGAATAGAATATTGAAGTATGGTCCCAATTTATAGGAATCCATCAAAGAGTTGTCAAGAAAAAATCAATCAAGAAAATGTGAACCTCATATTTGTTGGGGGATCTCCAGAGATGTTGTTACACAAAGTCAATGAAACATGAGTATTTTCGTGAATGCTGTGCCAATTTGACATGCTGGTGGGGCTGGAGGACGAGTCAGGGGAACACCAACGTTTTCACCGCGATCTAAACATTAGTTAAAATATTCAGTTCGGAAGGACTAAATGATACACAATGACAAACAAAAGGAAAACTGCGAACACAGGCATCCAGTTATAACTTTTATTGGTTTTGGAAAGAAGCAAACTAAGTTTCTCAGTTCATCTTAGCGTTGTTATGTACTGTACAAACAGCTTGCACATGTGTTTGAGGTTAACGGTACAGAACCAAAAAGCATTCTGGCGTATAGCACACATAACCACACTCCCTGCTCTCTTCTCAATATTAATACAGATAACTGACACGCAGCACAACACGTCAATTCAGTACCATCTACCATCCAAGACGACCCCCACCTGACACTGCATGCGATAATGTATTACTGCAGGACAATTTTACAACAGAGGTAAAAATCTGGAAAATACAACTTTTGTTTTTTAACAGACTGATTTGACTTCTATAGTGTTACATGACCTTAAAGCTAAAAACCATGTAACCTGTAGTGTAGTGGTACTTTGAGACAAATGCAAGATGGTGGATGTGTATGGTGGGCCTCTGTAGATAATGCTGTAGTGACTGTTGCGCTGATAGCTTCAGAATTCACTCAGAAGGTTACAGCGTCCTTTCAGCCATGTTGACCTGTCCAGTTGACTGAGTGAGGACCGACATGGCTGAAAGAAAAAACGTTCCCAAGCTAATGTGAGAGCTAAATGGCACCAATCATCATCACCTTCTAGACAGAGACTGCACAGGAATGATGGTAAATCTTGTCAAAAGAAAGATTGTTTTAACTGCACAGCTCGAATCTCATCGTTTTATGAGCTAAATAATCGGTAAATATGTCCGATGTCGAGAATTCTATCAATTTATCAGAGTATTGACGTGTTTCTAATAATCCTCTTGTCGTACTGCAGCTCTGAAAGGACCATGATTGGTTGCATTTAGCAGAATGCCGACATACAATACAGTACAGAGATCTTCGGCTACACTTCACACACACTTTGTTCTTCATGTTGAGCGTCAGAGCATTCAGGAAGTTCAACATCATCAGCACAGTGTTTTTTGTTTTTTTTTACACATTAAACAATATAATATTTTTTCACTTTTATCCATTTTAAAAATATTCAGCTTATTCTCCTTAACAGAGGACTGACCGTCCGGGGTACACACACATAAAATACAAAAGAAAGAACAAAAAGCATTTTGGTCAACTTAACCGTGCTCCACAACCTCATACAACTCATGTCATCTCACAGAGACCATTACGATTATGCAAAATAAAGCCATGGATTCAAGCGTTGGCTGGATGATCGGGGCTGTGCTCATGATACAGTCAGGGAGTTTAGGTACCACTGAGGTGAATGGAAACAGGTTAGAAAACAGGTCGGACTCATGGTCGAGGTTGAGGAATATCAATCGGTAGATGTGGGAACTGAAATTACTACTAGGATGAGTTCTTTGTGTTTCATGAGGTTTGAATAATAACTAAAAACCAGCTGGTCCCAGTAAACAAACCTGTTGTACCACAGTCACCAAACTTGATCACTGCTGCTGAGGGAAAACTGATTGCTTTCGTTTGTCTTCATCTTGACCTTATTTAAAAAGAAAAGTTTAACAGTTTGGGAATTGGGCAAACTCACTTAGATGAGAAGAGTGATTCACTCTCACGTCTGTTAAATGTTCAGATGGAGCCACAAGACGGTTAGTTTAGCTTTTCTTAAAGGAGACCGAGAGTCTAGCAGCTCTGTGAGGCTGTTAATGCTAACTTCCTTACAATGACAACGCTGATGCTGACTGAAGTATAATATCTACAATATTCACCATCTTAGTTTCTCATTAAAGGGGCTCGTTTTGTGAGAGACCTTCCCCGTCTCTCTCGGTTGATTTGTTTAAGTTAAGGCTGCTGGTTTGTGGATTTCTTTGAGAAAGACTTGTGTCAGATTTTCTGCGGCAGTCCAAAGGATCTGACTTCATGCACGTTCTTCAGGGCCTCTTTGCTCCGCTAACAGAGAACATTATCAGCTAGCGTTAGTTTAGAAATGGATACCACTAATGTAAACTAACGACCGGCTTCCAGCACAACACAGAAGTTCCACAGAGTCCGTTATAATACAACGTACAGCCGGGCTGACGGGAATGCCATTAGTTTTACAGGTAGTCATAGATCAAAATATTGGATAAATACGTTTTAACCTGCCCAACAGGAATTTCTATAGTTATTAAAATTCATCCTTTGGAGATGATGAATGTATAAAATTTCAATCTGGGCTAGTGGTGGACCAACAGACCAATGTCAAACATCATTTAACTCCAAGTCGTTTTTTTTTGCAATCTGAAAGACTACACACCCAACAGACGTCTTTTTGTTTAACATTCGTCGAAACTGTTCACAGCCACTCATGTATACTAGCTAACTAACTCTTCTTTTGCATAACTTCCGCTGTCAATACGTCCAGACTGTCGATACGGCCATGCTGATGTTGGTGGTGATGTAACTTAATATCTTTAAAATGAACTTTTCTTCACTTGCAAAATTTTCTTTTAAATTGACGAACATGTATGTAATTCATGGCACAATTCAAGCAGGGTCCACAATGTATTTGCCTCTTGCTGTTGACTACTGTACAATTCTTTTCTGAAATAAGGTCCCATGGGGAGCACGGGAAGAAGAGCAACTTTACGTCTCTTTTGCTATTCGTAGAGCCAAACTGCTCACATGCCTAAATATCCGCCTGCCTACTCTTCTACATCTCAGAAAACCAACATGTTTTCATATCTGCTGCGAATCCACAGTTTTTACACATCGTTGATTCCTGAACTTTAGGAGGCGCTTGTGAGCAGATTTTACACCTTCAGACGGAGCCAGTCTCCATCCTGTCTCCAGTCTTAATGCTAAGCTAAGCCTCCCCTGCTCTATCCTCGTGCTGAACAGACAGACGTCCATCATCTCCTCCAACGCATGAATAAAGAATGTGAGTGCACCGATTTCCCAAAATGTCACACTAACTCTTCAGAGTGGACTTCGCCCACGGTATAACTAACTCTACAGTAACACTGCTTTCACAAAGCATAACACAGCATCCAGGAAGATATTTATCTTTTTCTTTAAATTACCCTCCTCCCACCCCATATATAGCTCAAATCTTCTGTTGCACTTGAGTTAAAAAATTATATCTGAAATAAATTCAAAAATTATACCTTATACTGTACACAGGTTACCCAACTACACAGATAACAAAAAAAGAGAGAGAATTCAAATATTTATACCTTTAAGGGTTCTGAGTCGTGTGATACCATTCAAATTCTATTCATATACAGAATCACATGTTTTATACAACAAATCATCGTCATCAATAAATAAAAATAGAATGCTGTCATGTACTCTGGAGTCTATCACTGCTGTCCTGGGAACAGAAAGGCTATCTGACAATACGAGGAAAACACCAAACGCCCTTTAAGATATATATTACCGATTGAAAATGACACTTTGTACACTTGTTTTGTTCTGACGGGAAAAACATTATTTTGCAACCAGTACATTGATTTATCATTGCAGCTGCCTAACTGGCTAAAAAGAAAAACCTCTCTCTCCATGTCGGTTTATTCCAGAGAAATAAAATAACAGTTTGACTGATCAGTGCATTTATATTAAAAAGGATGTAATCCAAAGTCACGTGACCCTGTAGTACCAGTAGGTGATGCATGGAAATCTAGTTTTTGTTTGTAGTTACTTGATTCTGTGTTTCATCTGATTGCAAACAAGCATCGTTTGTCACAACATACGCATCAAAAATGCATCCGCAAATGCATTTACTTGCTGGCTAATGGCTGCCGTCAGTGCGCGACAGTGAGGACGGCTGTCCCAGGCTTCGAGCTCAGCCTCATAGAAAGATTATTTATACAGCTGATTTTCTTCTATCTGCTTATGTTGTATAACTTATTTGGAACTTTCCTGGGCCTCCGATTCTACATTAACTCGTCTCCCTTTGGATGTGTCAGAGGTTGAGATGTGTGTCCGACCACAACGGTCCTATTTATGGGTAATTTTTCACAGCCAAATCTTTCCGGACATCAAACTGCGTGTCATCCAGAAAATCTGAAATCAGACCAAAAAACGCTTTCTGACCGTGTCTTCGGTCAGGCAGCTGCAGTGACACTTTAAAAAAACACCACCACACATTGACCAGAGGAGGATGGAGACAGAGGCACAGACTTTAGAGGGAGGGAGAACCCAGATGTCTAACTGCCGCATTACAGATGTCATGAAATGAATACAAATACGATAAGTACATGACCTAAAACAGCTCCACGATGCTAATATGCAAGTTATACAATACTGCTGGGTAGGCTGCGGACCTGTCGTGTGGGTTCAGAAAAGGTTAATGGAAAGTCTGTCTGGTGTCGGTTTGTCCTCTGTCCTCGGTGTCGACCTCAGTCCACTACGATTGTTTTGTTCAGCAGTGCTGTTTCAGTAGTAGTAGGTTAGTTGTCAGCCAGGTACTTTCCTGTAACGCATCAATACATATTAGATGTAGATCGCTGTAATGTTAGCTAACAAATTTGAGAGCAAGACAAGCTATCTAGTTGCATTTTTTTGGCCAGTATCACCAAAAGAATCTAGATTGATAAAACGCACGACAGGTTACAGGAAAAATACCTCCTTTGATTTTGGCAAGAACTGCCCCTTTAAATTCTGAGACAGGTGCCACAGTAAGTACAATACTTGAGCTAATGACAAATCATAAAACAAACAAATCAAATATTTTTTGTAATGATGAGATAAGAGAAATATTTTTCCTGAATTAACTGTTCGTAAAACTAACTCAAACATTTTTTGTTATTAGTTTCCATGATTAATTTGGAGTTATGATAATTTAGAACAAAAGACATAAATAATTTCACAAGTTGACTGACTTTAATAATAATGCTTTTGAAGGGTTCTAATGTGAAAAAATATTTCTGAACTAATATTGATATATTACATGATAATTACTTTACTTGTATATGTGATATTAAACAATTCAAAACGTATGATAGTGAACTGACCTGCAGCAAACCTCTTCTTGACGAGAGAGAAGCGGTATCCTGGCCCAGCCAGTTCAATGTCACAGCCTGACAGCGTGCTGCCCTCACTGGTGAACTGCACCGCCAGTGGAGCTGGTTTACTGGGGCCTTCTGTTAGCTGAAAGCGAGCTAACAACGATCCCACACCTAAGGGAAGAGAGCGAATTTAGAAAGACATCCACAGGCCACAATGAACAATGAAGGAATAAACACTTATGATGACATGCAGCAGGGAATCAACTCTGGGAAGTATTTTGAATGGAGAGCAGGAAGTTTTGTTTCAGAAAAATAAAAATGCAGGTAACAGACGATGCTATATTTAACTTTTCACTGCGGCAACCGACTGCTGTATAGAATCCTAGTACAGGACAATAAACATATAAAAGGACAAATACAGAATACCACATCTTAAAGTAATTCATGTCCAAATGACGCAGAGCAAAACTGATCATGTTTGAGCCTCTTAAAGAAAATACGTAACTTAGTTTGCTGTCTTCCTGGAGATCAGGTAAGCCCCGAAAGCTTTCTGATTTGTAATACATGAAACAGGCCAACAATTTAAAATCAGATGACGTCAGATCTATAAATCAAGCTACGCACTGTCAGCTGAAGATATGTATGAGAATAAAAGCAGCTCTGGAAACATAAAGGAACAGCACAGACAGCCACAGTGCAGTCCGCAGAGACGTCAGCCACATAAAGGTTTTTGTGTGACACCACTTCTAAACGCCAGAGGGCAGTGTTTATTCAGGCAAAGCTGAAAATCACTCCATCCTTTTCTGAGGTGCATCATGTACTACATTTTTTGTCCTGTAGCCTGCTTTGCTGCATCATTGACTCCTTGTGCAGTTTCTAGGTCAGTGTAAAAATCTATCCAGCTCTAAATGTCTGCTGAAACTCTGTACCACCTCAGGTAAGACCAGCACAGCGTTCAGACTGTACAGTTTGCTTTAACCACAGTCTCTCCACATTCTGGCTCTTACTCCTTGTTGTCTCTTTTTCTGAGGGCTATGGATCATGCAGCTGATTCAGTCTCTTCTGTACGGATACTATCTGAGTGACTCTTTGATACTTTTGGACTTCTGAGCAGGATTTACCTTCGTACATATCAACAAAGTTGACCCCGAAGCTGTCATCAGATCCCAATTTTATGACAGATCTTTTATAAATGTAAAACAAAAAGCAGGACTTTCTCATCAGCCAACACAAGGCTATTCTTTAAAGAATATCCACATCACTACACGCACGGTGACATCTTACCTCCATTCTCAGATTTCTGTGAGATATCAGGAATCTTCCAGAGAATTCTTTGCTGCTCCGCGTTCCTGTCACAACAAAAAATACCATTAATATTTTCACGCATGTTCATTACATTACATTTCAAAACATGACTTGCTGGCTAACCAGCCATTCCATGGCCCCAAACTCAATATCAAGATTTTCATAAACATATGATCGGTCATGTCATTACGCGTGTTGGGCGCAGCCTGAAGTAGCAAGTCCAATACTGAATGGGATGTGAGATGATTGCATGCGTTCAGACAATAGTGTTGTAGATAAAACTTTAGATCAGATACACTGATTAATCTAGAATGGAGTGCGGATAGTTTTATCTGCTGGAGTAGTTCCATAGGTGTCCACATATCAGGAGTTAACTGACACCCTGGAGCCAATCAGAATGCACCCAGGAATAAATGGTATAAATACTGTATGTTGAATGGTAGTTAACTCCATAACAGAGTTTAGACTGTACCATGCAGCAGGAGGTAAGACAGCTTGTAGTTTTGAAACCCCTCCATCTATAGGGACGAGGAACTGGACGTTGTTGAGGGCCATCGGCGACGTCATAGCCTCTCCGTTGTATTTGAAGTCTATCCTCAGGTCAGTGCTGGTTGGCTCACATCTCCAGCTCACCGCTAGATTCAGGGGAACCGACTGGTGCCCCTCCGCCGAAACCTGCACAGACAGAAAACATGCAGACACAACTTGAATAATTCCAAAGCATTTCATCTAACATTAATGATTCTTATATAGCATCATGTTGTTCCTACAGTTCATAATGCAGATAGCAGAAACTTTAGGGGCTGTGAGAGCCGAGCTCACCTGATACTTGAGCATGTCCACGTTATAGTATGTTGCCTGTGGCTTCTGCTCTGCCACCTTCTTTAAATGGGATATCAGGTTTGGCATGTTCACCCAGAAATCCTTGGAATCGGCCTTGCTTTGTGTGGTGGTGTCGCTGGTGGGGGAGAAAAGCACGATCATGATCCTGGTAATTTGTCAAAGCTGAGGAATTTCTCATTTCTCATTTTGTGAACCTATAGTGCAGATTGAAAGGAATGTTTGAGCAGATAAAACTAACTTATTTTGGAACTAATGACAGGTTTGGTCAGCATTTTAATTTTAACAATAGGGCACAAGAGGTCAGGCTTTACATTGATTTTACAACGACTCGGCAGGACTCAGGAAAAACATTTTATGACTGTAGAAATTATAAAAATAGCTTTGTCATGATCACATATAAGTAACAGCGATAATTATTATGCTACGAGGTGGTATTTTTACAGGCACTGAACTGTGATGTTTTAAATAACTTACATAACATAATACATAACATCATAACATAATAATTGTTTTTATGGGTGTCAAGTTAATTAGTTAAAATAACAAGAGTGGCAAACTTAAAAAAAAAGAAAGAATGAGAAAAAAGCTGACCTCTGTTTGTCTGAAAACTCAGATGACCTCATGATGATTCAGTACACAGTCAGCACTTGTGCCTGAGATGATCTCACTGAAAGTTACTCATCTTGCCCCAACAACCAAACTCTTTAATGGTTGATGACCTATATCTCAGATTTTACATCCTTATTTCAAATACAAATGTCCATCATCACATTTGTGTGACTACTTTATGTTTTAATATGTTTTTAATCCTCTCGATGCATTGATTTTGTCATTTTTATCTAATTATTTCCTCGTATGATCTTGATTAACTTTCATGCTGTTGTATATTTTAGACACTCCATTTAGAAAACACATTAAGTTGTCCATGTGCACAAAAAGTCTATCTAAATTAGGTTTGCTTGATCACTATAAGATACCTTAAGTGGGATTAATAGGATTTGTTGTGAGGAAACGAGCATTATTTTGAGGATGAAATATACAATGATTATCATGAAATATACACAATGAATTGGAAACGAAAGAGTCTGACGTTTGCCCTTTTATAAGTACAACAAGATGGTGACTCATTGTAATTATATGATGTAACATGTCGTTTAAGCTATTACTCACATGCTCTATGAGAAATTCATATTATTAAAACTATTTATAATGCACCGTGTGTAAGAACATTTGATTTGGTTTCGAGTTTAATTAAATTATAAAAACTCAAACTGGGGACAATAAAGCATTCAGAATTGAACTACACATGTGAGGAGGAGGCAGTAAGAGTCATGGTGTCATCTTTTCTTTTCACTTCTGCACTGAGACAATGGCTCCAGTGGAAAAACTGTGTTTATTATTTTGTTGCGACAGTGAGGTGGTGGTGAGTTCACAGCAGTGTCATTACCAGCAGAGGAGCTGGGGGTTAGGCAACACATGCTCCAGTCGGCTGTAGTTGGTTATGCTGAAGGTTAGCACGGCAGGGGACGGGTTATTGGCAAAGTGCCGCGTTATTCCCGCCGGAAACGACAAAACCATCTCACCTATGATCTTCACAACACACCTGAGGAGGAAGAGGAAGACAAGGAGCGGGTTAGAGAGAGTAAAGACTGGAGAGACAGACATCAAAATATACTGTACAGTGTGTATCGGATTTCTCTGTTTTTCTCTTTGTGTTGTCTTTGGTGTGGTCACCACCCTCTCAGCTGTCAATCACAGTCCCTGTGACTGATGAGGCTAGCAACGACTGCTACCAGAATTATGTAGTTAGCACCTGTTAGCTACTGCAATGCTAAAATAATTCTGACTTAGCTACAGCTGTAGCTGTAATTAAACACATTGCACAGACACTGAAACTATGTATTTAGCTTTACAAGCCTGTGCATGCTACCTAACTATCTGGCTAACTAGCTAGGCGAGGTTGTGACCTTGATCTCTTGGGCCTGCTCAGTGCCAAAGTGAAGAGAGGGAGTTAACGGGATTAGCGAGCTAGTTATCTGTGCAGTGTTTTAATTCTAAAGACGTTCCTAAAATGTTCCTTATAAAAAGACAACTTAACTATGTTACGATGAAAAAGACAGACTTTCCACTCGGTTGCTCAAAGGCTGCAGCAGTCTGCTAACAATGCTAACACAACCTCATGACTTTGATGCCGAGTAGTTTTGCTTATGAGTCAGCATAGCTAGCTAACAAATGTTTAGTTACTATGTCACAGCAGCAGAAGGATCCGGTTAGTTGATAAATTTATTTGTTTAATATTGAACATGTTGGGGTTCCAAAGAAATCTGTGAATCTTAAATAACATTATTTCTGTCATATTCATGAGTTTTAAACCCATCTGTGAATGATTAGTACGTGTTTCTAAACACGACACACAAGACTTGTTTATGAGAATAACTATATCATATCATTAAATATGATAAAGCAGCTATACAATTCTGTGTTGTCAGTCATTGAAAACGTTTATAACAGTCACAGATGCATCATAGGAACAGCTATAATCACTGATGGTGACATTAATCCATTCAGTTACATTGTCTACTGTAAGAAGAAATAACAGGATATGTTCGACTGCGTGATGCTATTTGTTGACCTACTTGCTGGGATCAGCTCCTTTAAAGAAGGCATTGACTGTCTCTGTGAATGCAGCGGCCACAGGAAGTGTGTCCTGAGCCCCCATGGTGAGAGGACTGGGCCCTCTGGAGCAGCCTGGAGATAACACACACGCATACAGACACACAAACACATGTTAAAATAGCCCGACTACACACACATGCACCTGAACTTTAACGTCAAACAGCTTCAACCCAGAATAAAAACACGTAACAGCCCAAAGATGTCAGTGGATTAAGAATAGAAACATGTTACAACTCCCAAATCACGACTCTACTCTCTTCCTAACCAACAATGTGTGGATGAAATGAGGAACAAGTGGTGTGCGAACTACTGCTATGCAATGAAACTATAAGAAATGAGAACAAATATTGGTGTTAGTAAGGTGGCATGAAAACAGCAGGTTATGTGCGTAAGAGGATAACCCATTTCTCTCTGCTCTTTGACTGGGAAACTGTAGAAATAAACTCATATCTCCCTTAAATATAATCATTTTTTATACAGCACGTTAGACGCTGGCATCAGCTTTTAATTGAATAAGAACAGGTAGATGAGAAAGGAAAGACCAGAAGCAGGCAGACTGAAAGAGATGTGCATGCTCGTTCCAGACATGCTGCTGAAGCCGGCTTATTCTGACGAGATCAAAAGAAGATCACACAGTCCAAAGATCAAACCAAGTACCAAAGGACCAAAAGTGACGACAGAGAGATTAGTGAAGTACACAAAGAACGATGATTCTTTCAGGGGATGAATGAAAGGCAGTCAGCGCAGACGAAATGAGAATGAACAATGTGAGGAAGAGAAGGTAGAGGAAGGCAAGACCGCACATGACGGGGCAAAGCCAGGATGTTAGCATGGCCTGGGTTAGGGTGATGGTTGGACTGCAAGGAGGGAAGGAAGGAAGGAAGGAAGGAAAGAGAGGAAGGAAAGAAAGGGGCAGGGGGCAAGGGAGGGGCGAAGCTTGCACAAATGAGCCTCAAAGAGTGTGTTGTGTGAACGCTACCCTGAGTGCAGAGCAAACTTACCTTCAAAGGTTAAATAAAACTTCCCTCTGTCAAACCATACAAGGGATGGCTGGTCATTCTCTGTGTGGGGTGGAGGGGTGGAGGAAGGAGGAGGGAGATGGGGGTCGGGGTAAAAGGTACGAGGAGGAGGGAGGAGGAAGAGGGATGGAAGGGAGGGAAGTGGGTGAGGAGGGGTGAGAGGGGGAAAGGAGAGAAGGACAGTAGCGTGAGTCTCACATGGCAGGTCTATCACACGTCACAGTGAAGTGAAACGTGGAGGTGGAGGCCGGGGGGGGGGGGGGGGGGGGGGGGGGGGGGACGACGAGAGAGGGACACAGGACCACGGCAAGACGAGACAGGACACGTGACGACACGGGTGTGACGGGATGGTGTGTTTTGTGGGTGCTTGCGTGCGTGAGGAAAGGTAGGCGTGAGGGGAGTAGGCGTGTGTTGCTCGTTGGCAGCGGTGCGACTCAATGTGCAAGATGTGCAGCGCAGGAGAGAGGAAGTCAAAGGCTGTGGAGTTTGAGGGGGGCGGGGCCGCCAGAGGAGACATTTTGGTGGTTGGCAGTTTCAGGGGCAGCAGCTAATGTTTTCTCAAGAGTGCAACATGATGAAATCGCAATTCTACACCAGCTGATGCACGAGTTGTGGCAATTTTAGTAGCACACGGGATCCCCCCTTTCTTTATCTGGTTCATATTGAGTTGATTTTCTTAAAAGGGACAGTTCAACCTTAAATCAAATGTACATATTTTCCACTTGTAGTTCTATTTATCCACCTAGATTGTTTTGGAGTGCGTTGCCAAGTTTTGGAGATATCAATAAAGACATGTCTGGCTTCTCTGTAATATAATGGATCTAGAACTAAGTTTTTGTGCCCAAAACTTTTTTTTAAAACTCAACAGCAATGTTTCTTTTCAGAAATCATGACCCAGTAACTCAAGACAACCCAAATACCTCTTTGTGAGTAGTTTCATGTAGGAAATATTTTCTTTATACTGAGCTACATCCACCAATCATATCACCTTTAACCGTTAACAGTGGTGGAATGCACATTTTCTTAATAGTGTACTTGAGCACAATTCTGAGGTACCTGCACTTCACTTGAGAATCTTCATTTTGAGTTATGTTCTATTTTCACTAACTAACCTAATTTGGGAGGCAATTGTACTTTTTACTCACTTCATTTATTACTTCACTTCAGTGACTAGCATCACTGATTATACTGTGATACAGTTTGCAGATGTTTAGTAGAAAGAAAATAATTTGAACATGAAACCCCTCATAACAGGGGCTGTGGATTATCTTCAGCAACCGTTTCCTAAATAAAAAAAACGCTATTGAGTTTTTCAAATGTTGGTGCTTTGAGCACTACATGCCGAGTGATCGTTAGTTCCAATATATATGAGAGAGGGCGGACATCACTACAGCCACCATCTCTACACTCCCAGAAAATCTAGATGACTAAATAACACTACAGTTAAAAATGTGTTTATCAAATTTTGGGGTGGAGAGTCCCTTTAAGCCTACTACGTTCACATTTTCCTTTCAGGCCTCCACTTTCCAAATTATGAAACAGACAGATTCAGACGGCTTAGTTTAAAAACACCCTGCAGGGGGCAGTCATGAGACCAAGACCAGAGAGCAGGGAGAAGGAGGGACTGTGGTGCACAGAGAGATGCTGCGTCCTATTTTTCAGGGGCTGGAACCTCCAAGAGATGCAGACCATGAAGGCGGAAAAGTGCATTTAGACAATTCCAGTTCCAGTTCATCACAAAGAGATTTCATTTGTAAACTCAGTCTACTTCCTGGGCTCACAGAGCACACTGAATCCTTTCACTTCAACACATGATGGACAACTCACAAATGGTGGGCCATATTGGTAGCCTAGCGGTCTGGATGTGTGCAGAGACAAAACTGACAGGAAGTTGCTGACAAATGGCTGACAAAGCATGTTTCTGAGTTGAAAGTACATCACCAAAATTGGTCGCATGTCATCATTTTTTCTCTCACTTGTTTAAAATAATATTTTTTTCTCACTAGATTTTAGCCTTTCAGGAACATGATAAGTAATCATAATATTCAACTTTGAGAAGGGAACATTCTTGTTGTATCGTTGGAAAGATACAAGCCGAAATGGTTGGTAATTTTTGGAATACAGCACATTGCAGGCTGCAAAAGATTCACTGGTTCTGACCTCAAACTTTGGACAAAAGAAGCAGAATTTGGAGGTACCTTTGATCAGAGACAAGCCTTCCTGGATGGTCATCATGTCTTTGGTTTATGAATTCAGTCTTTGGAGGATCCAGCCCCAGAACTGGGTTGCAGTTTGAGTTTGACTAAAACAAGCATTGCAAGGGATACCTTTCATAAACAACCTCCATTGTATGTGACAAAAATGTGACTCATCCAGTGATTCATAACTCATGTTGGTGTTTTGGGTTCAACTTTGCAATCAACCTGGCAAAGCAGAGCAGGCCTTTTCCCATCCATACTATTGTTTTGATGTGGGGTCCCAGCTGTGAAGGTGTGTTGTTGAGTGAGTGGACTAACTAGAGTGTTGTGTGATGGAGTGATGAGAGCAGCGCGGTGCCTTCATGAAAAGAACAAAAGGGCAGGTGTTCAGATTGGGAGGGCGGGGTTTGGGGCTGCATTTTTCTGTGGCTGGAGAGTGTGTGAGTGACATGTGTGTGGTGGTGGGGGGGGGGGGGGGGGGGGGGGGGGGGGGGCGCATTGGGTCAAGCGTGGAAGTAGACCGAGGCTTTAAGGCCAGTGGAGATTGGTTGAACTTGAGGCTGTGTCGTGCTACTCCAGCGGTAGGGAGAGGATGGCATGAATACCAAACAGCTGCTGCCTGTCTAATTCGGCCTAATTCTCATGCCAGACTTCAAACGACTCTGTATGCAGTAGCTCTGATCTGGCAGTGTGTGAGTAAGTGTATGTTGGAGTGTATGTGAGAGCGAGAAAAGACGGACAATATGGATCTCAAGGGCCCGCAGATAAGGAGCTCTTCAGACATGCCCACTGAACACACAGCAGCACACAAACACTCAAACACACTCTTGTGTTGCAGACTGAGAGTAAAGGTATCTGGGAGTGACTGCACTGCACGCAGACACACACACAGTATGTGTCGCCGGGAGAAGAGACAGGAGGTTGCCATGGTGACATGGCGAGACAGCCACTGGTGCACAGTCATAAAACAGAGAGAAAAGTCTCACGAGCAGGCAGATGGGCAAAGGGGAAGACACTCGAAACTTTTCTGTTAAAACAGAAAAGGTTATGCAATAGATGTATTTTGTGTCGCCACAGCTTTCATTTTTTTTTTTGGGCAGATTTTCTTTCTGTGAGTGAATGAGGGAATGAGAGAGTGATATGCGCAGATATGAACGAGAGAGTGAGGCTATCATATCTATTTAATGCTTGGGAAATGTGTGGGTATGAGCTGGCGAGAGCAAAACAATGAAGAAAAATGAAGATTTCACTGAAAAATGCTGCCACAGTTGAAAAGAAAAAAAAATGAACGTGTGGTATTTCCCTACATCTGTGAGCAAAACCTTGGGTAGACTGGTCAAATAAGTAGGTATTGGGATAATGACACAGAAACGGTCTTTTAATAAGTTAAAGTTTTAAGTTAAAAAAGGTAGACATGAGGCTAAAAAGGCTTTCCAAATTGTGCCCGAATGTGGGACAAAAGACCTAAAACAGTCTCCACTGCCCCAATACCTACAGCCTTGACATCAATTGAGAACGCTCAAAAACACTCAGCGATGGCCTTTACCCTTCTGTGTCAAGTGCACTCTGGGTAAAGAGCATCAAACAGATTGAAAACAGACACAGGAACACTCCTCCAACTCCCTTCACAACCCCCTTCCCCTCTCCTCTCTCTGAGGGGATCATTACTGTACCTGCAAACGAATCAAAGTGTCTCTCAAAGGTGGGCAGTTTGTCTACATAAGCATCGTCTTCTGACAAGCCAACGGACAAATAGAGAGACAAACAAACGGCAAAACAAAAAAATAAAACAGAAAACAAATGAAACCAAGGAAAAAACGATTCTAAAAAATCAGAGAAGTTCTATTATGCACAGAAAAATGAAACTGTAAACAACAACAACAAAATGAAAATGAAAAAACAAACAAACTGGAATAGGGTGAGTTTATAATTACAACTGTCTCTGGGACTTTTATATTATAGTACATCAGTAAAGCCACAATGAATAAATATTGTATACAGTGAGAGCTATAATAACGACTTCAGCAACATCTCCATACAGACATTTGTTGGTGTTATGGTATGAATCTAATTAAGCCGTTTTAATATTTGTTTGTTTGTGCAATTTGTTTAAAAAAAAATCTACCTCAAACCAGGGAATATCTGCTGCTGCCTCTAGAGTGTGTATATGTTTTAATTCTATTATGACTCAGCCATGACACAGTCTACTGAGATTGGCCATTATCCACTCACTCTGCACTGCAAGGTCCTCCTGACTCGAAAGTTAAATCAGGGAGCAAAAACTCTTGCTGTGCCATTAATTCATTAGAGGAGGGTATCTTGAGAATGGTTGTGATGTAAAATAAAAATTAACACCCCGCTGCACATTCACACCTCCCACTCATACAGCATGTGAGTGTGTGTGGGAGTGTAAATACGAATTATCTGCGCGTGTCAGCCTAAACCAGACACAATATTTATGTGCAGTTTAACAATTCATTGTAACTAAAGGATCTTTAGCAGTTATTAATTCTTATGTTACATGAAGATACAAATGACTGAAGTCGTGTTTCGTTCCAGTCCATCACAGCTGGTATCTGCTAACATTCTTGAGTTTATGACTGTATGATAATTACAAACTAGGTTGCAGTGCTGCTTTACTAATATTCAGGAAACTGTCACCATTTCCAGAATTTAATAAAAAGATAAATTTAGAAATGAATGAATACACAACTGAATGAGTCATTCAACACAAACTCTGAACATAAGGAAGGACGGGGCCAGAGCATAAAATCAATAATGAACTTTTAATGTTCAACATGAACACTTAAATTCAGCTGTCGCTGCTGTGACTGCAGGCTTCAGACGACAGGGAGCACACACCTGACACGGACACGGAGAGCTCTTTACCGACGGTGGGGGTGGTGGCAGCACTCATGGAGTTGGTGGAGGAGATAGAGGAGGTGCTCTCGGCCCGCGCCAATGGGGCGATGGGAGGGGGGCTGGCAGAGTGCACCGGTGGGCTGAACGGACGATTCTGAAAAGATAAAAAGGACAAAGAGGGTTTAGAGTGAACAAAATAAAAACATATTTTAAGGTTCAAGGTTTTCACATCTTATGAGATCGCTTGTTCCGCCTTCGGAGAAGACATTTAACAATCAAATGTTGTTTCTAGTTATCAGGTTCATGGTTATCGGTCAAAGTGCATTCAACCATTAACAAGTTGTACAGTTGTGTTTGGCTTTTCCTGCAAGTTATTAACTTCACCAAAACAGCTGCAGAAATATCAAAGCACAACCATCTCAAATACAAGTACAATTATCATATACTGCAAGACTTACTACATCTCCTATAGAGGGTTTTCCAGGAGGAAGTTTGGGCCGTGAAGGGGGGCGAGGTGGAGGTGGCGGTGGGGTGGCGTTTACTGATGAAGGAGTGGCAGGTCGCACTGGAGAGGAGGAACCTGCAGAGGAGAAACACGGAGGGATTACTACATAATACTTGGTCAGACATGTCAGTGTTCCCATTCTTTTCTTGAGGACATTTGCAGTGATGATCTAGCTAAGATAACAGACAGGGATCATGCCTATATATGAATATGTTCCTTTCTGTGGAAGTCTGATTTAAAATATTAAAATAAATAATTAAAGAGTAAAACACAGAGAGCACCTGTCTCGTCTTTTCACTGCAGCTCTGCATCAACATTAAGGGAGTTAAAAGTATAAAAGCAACAATGACGGTAAAACTGAATTTCACCATATGATGGTTAAAAAAACTTAAGTTTGACCCTTAAGTTGAGCTTGCTCAGAGCAATAACCACCACCGAGTCCCGCCCTCTATGAGACGTTGCTAAAAAAGTTAAACATTTCCAACCATGTAGCATTGTGTTTGAAGAGACAATCCTAGCAAAGTGAAAAAGTACCGTTAGCAGGTTTGACTTGCATGCAGTTAGGCTGCCATTCATAATTTTAACCCTGGGGTCCCATCCCACTTCCTATTCTCGCTGCTTCGGGTGTCTGTTACCACTGACAGGATATCTTAAAGCTGCAAACAGACAAAACATTTTCTAAAAAGCACTGGCTTTTTATAGTTGCTGGTCAGCTATTAGTCATACACTTTCTTTTGTGAACCACTGACCTAAATTTGATCAATGTTCTCCCATGTATTGAAATTTTTCTTCATATTGTTATGTATTGTGTATTTGAGTCCCTGGCTCATTAAATTTGCTAGAAACGATTTGACAGTCGATAGTTACTATTCACTTACAGTTGGTGATTACAGAGGAAACTAGGGGTGGGAAAAAAAATCGATTCACAAAACAAATTTAAAAGCTTCATTTTAGTCTACGTTTATAAGCTGATGAGGAAAGAAGTTAACGCTTTTCTCCAGAGGAAGGCGAAATGTTTTTCCACAACTATGTAGTAACATGACGTCATATCCGTTTGTGGAAAAACTTTAACAGAAAGCGTAGATGGCAGATTACTTGCAAAAATGCGCGGAGATAAAACCTCCACCAT
Source organism: Diplodus puntazzo (assembly GCA_963678695.2). Classification (NCBI taxonomy): domain Eukaryota; kingdom Metazoa; phylum Chordata; class Actinopteri; order Spariformes; family Sparidae; genus Diplodus; species Diplodus puntazzo. The sequence goes on from OZ023163.1 coordinate 21,555,266, forward strand.
CTCATTTTAAGACAAAAGTGTGGACACATTTTGGATTTTTTGCTTTTAAGGGAAAAGCAGAGCTGGACATGTCAAAACGCCAGCAGACACTCAAAGCAGCATTGTACAAACTACCCAGCAGTCCTGAAAAAACAAAATGCATAACTAAATCAATCGCTGACTTTATTTGCAAAGACCTGCGGCCTTATAGTGTTGTGGAGAATACGGGATTCAGGAACATTTAGCCGAACAGTTAGCCGGCTTTCTCCATGTCAAGTGTTACGCGCACACACTCAACCTGGCCTCTCAGCGTGCCTTAAAGCTGCCGGCTGTAGCCAGATTACTCGGACGAGTATGGCGTGTGACTGGATTTTTCCATAGAAGTGCCACAGCACTTGTTGTTTTGGAGCGAAAACAGAAGTTGCTGGAGCTCACAGTATATATTTTTTCTAAACTATATTTGTTTTTACCTCTTTTATATGCAGTCCAGGCTTTTGAAAAGAGAGTGTAAGTTCAAATGTAGGAGTTTACTTTAAAATGGTTCAAATATATTGCTGCTGAATAAATCTTAAAAACTGCCTCACATTTTTTGGGGAAATATGGCTCCTGATATAGTCTGTAGACATCATCATCATCATTCAACTTGTTCACATGGTCTGGTGTTAAAAAAGCAAACTAAAAATCGCGTAAATTGGCAATATCGAAGAATCCCAATTTAAATCGAATCGGCACCCAAAAAAATCGTAAAAGAATCGAATCGGGAGAAAAGCATATCGTCCCCCCCTAGAAGAAACTATACATGCAATTAAAAAAAAATGTAATCAAGGTGAAGTTCGACCTTTAACTACAAGTCAGTCGTAAAATAAGCCTCTTAAGACAACACAATTCTGCAGGAGAATGACAGCATACATGCAACCGAGCCAAAACACGACCTCCTTTTCAGGGAGAATGAAAATGCACCTTCACAGCTCAGTTCGTGTCTAACAACGAAGATGGTGCAATCAGCTGAAAAGAAATTTGGAGATGGTGCAGTTCTGGAAAAACAATCCTTTCTGATCTTCAGTCAAAACAACAGATGATATTATATCTAGTCAACTGACTGGTGGATGACCAGTGTTTCATAAATCCATTTGTGCGATAAGCAGTCGTTGTCCTCCGATCAGGGTTCTTATTATCTAGACAAGACTAAGCAAGCTCTTTCCACAAATCTAAGCTCTTAAAAAACAGTCCTCTATAAACAGTATCCCATGTTGACGTCACTGTATACTCACCGCTATTTGTGCCACCAGCTCCAGATGTAGGGCCCGGTGACGACACCACAGTCCGGTATGTGGGGGGAGGAGGTGGGGGTGGCGTACTCCGGCTCCCCTGGCTCGCATCATTGGGCGAGGTGAGAGTTTCACCTCCGTCCTCTTTGGGTTGGGTGGTGTCTGTGTTCTTAGACTGCTCCTCTTGAGACAGGACCAGGGGCATTGGGACGGGGCGCGCTGTAGGTTCCTCAGCAGGAGAAGTGACAGCAGGAGGAGTCACCATGGGAGGAGTCACCGCAGGAGGAGTAACCGCTGGAGGGGTTCTTGCTTTGGGAGCAGGGGCTGGTGGGACAGTGGTGGGCGAGTTGATGGGAGGGGGAGAGGAAGCAGGAGGAGACGCAAGCTCCTTTTGTGGTGCTGGGGGTGGAGAGGTGGCGAGCATGGGAGGATTTCGGTCCTCTGGTGTAGAAGGGCCTGAGGGGAGAGAAGGTGCAGCGTGCTCTTCTGAAGGAGGTGGGGAGGTGGGTAGAGGAGGTGCAGATACTTCTTTTGGGAGAGGGGAGGTCGGGAGAGGTGGTGCAGGGTCTTCTGGAGGGAGTGGTGATGTAGGTAAGGGTGGGGCAGGAGATTCAGGTGGAGGCGGCGAGGCTGGTAGCGGAGGTGCTGGTTCTTCTGGTAGAGGCGGTTGGTTAGAAGATTCCTCACTGAAGCAGACCCACGATTCACCCGTTTCCTCACCAGCAGGGGGTTCAGGTCCAAAAATGTTGTCCAAGTCAGCGATTGAGGGCTTCCTGGTGGAGCCGTCTGCTTCTGTTGACGCTTCTGAAACAGAAACAACAGATGATCAATCAAAGGCTGTGGCGGCAGAGGTGCTCAGTATGTTTATACGCATAAATAGAACATAACAGACAGCACTATAGAGAGAAAGATGGAGAGAGGTAAGCTGCTGTTTCCAAATATTACGTGCTTTATCCTGTGGTGACAGTCTGAAAAGAAGACTTCTTACCAGCATCATCTGCAGGGGAAGAGGCAGTCGGCGGGGTGGAGGTGGGAACATTCTTGGGTGGAAGTGGAGGTGGACCTGCAAAAGTATCAGTGCAACAATAAATAATCTTTTCCAACTTATTCCTAAGCTCTGTGAACCTTCCACGTGACTTCCAGCAAGTCCTGTCACACAACTGGACCTGACTTCTTCTGTGGTAACGAGACAATAATCCTCTTCCTCAGAGCTATTGAAAGAGCAAATCAATCACTTATGAAGATCTAGGTTAGCATATTTATCGTGTTAGTAGTACTAACACTTATTATTGCTGAGCAGAATTAGCTAAGGCCTTGAAAGTGCTGCAAGTGTGTCAGTTATTATGATACTATGTTACTCACACTAGCGCCGAAGAGCACAGGAAGAATCATCCATGATTGTTTTCCCAGTAACCTCCCCAAGAAACTTGTGAATAACTTCAGGAACCTACCCTTAAAGCCCTTAATGATTGTTCGTGTTTGAGCTTCTCCTGTTACTGCAAATTATGAAGGGCTGACTTTGGCAGATGAGCCTTTCACACGTACATTATTGTAAAAATAAAAAAAGCTTTGAAAGTTTGGACCCATACAAGACAGGTATTATGCCACCTGCCAAGTAACCGAAACCACTTGAGAACAAGGAATCATCCAACAAATCATCAACCATGCAGCACAGTAAATTAGGACACCATCATGCCAAATACAAGGAGAAGACAGCGAGGGAGGGCTGGTGCAGTATGGCAGACAGGCACTGAACTCTCCCATGTAATAAAAAACATACAACGATGAATCATTTGGTGGTGAAAGGGGAGATGAAATGAAAAAGTTTGCAGCTGAGCGTTATCGACACACAACTGTTTGATGGAGTCTGTTTGTTAGTCGCATGAGGGGATGAGGGGGTTCATGAGGTGAGCCGTCGATGGAGCTATGCAGCCATTCCAGGGAGCAGAGGATGTGCTGCACAATATGCATAGAACGATTAAACTTACTTCCTGTGGGGAAGGATCTTGTCAAAGAGGCTTCAGGCTCTGACAGAGGAGCCCCCCACGCATCGGACTCGGAAAGAACCACTAAGTTCAGGAGGGGACAGAGAAGGCCAAGTAAGGGGAATACCACCAAAACATTTAAGGGTTTGTAATTCTTTGTGGCTCAAAAAAGCAAAGAGTGTCAGAGGGGAAACAGCACAGATCAGCATGTTCATTCAAGAAAACTGATTTCTAGCCTCAGTGGTTGACTGCAGTCGGGATGTGTTGGACCACAAAAGTACCTACAATGTCTTTTGCTTTCAAACTGAATTTCACTGCCACTATAATAGAGAAATGCAGGATTTAGCACAAAATGCAGACATCTGAAGACATGACTACAGCCTTCTTCACTCAAACTGATGTCTAGAGGCAGAAAAATAATCATTTTGGCACATGACAGATCCACAAACAACGTCAAATCTGTTGACAATTTAGACATATACCTCAACTGTTAACCTGGCTATAAAAAAGTCAGCTTAAAACGAGCCTAACCACTTATCTCATAAACAATTATTATTATCATTAGGCAATCTGAAATATATGAGTTGAATTATCTTGAATAGATGTTCTTATACTGTTAACTGTCTTAGTGTCATATTTTTAGTTATATTAGCCAACACAGTGCAAGATGGCTTTATCAATATATGAAATATTGGATTCACAGGATATTTGCATTAATGTGATGAAGTACTTTCAATTTTCAAATTCTCTCAAACACATTTCCTATGAATTCACATCATATACATTCACTTGGGAGTTACACCTACCAAAACCAGAGCAGTCTAATATAGCATTCCCACAATAAATCCTACTTTCATGAAGGTTACAATATTTCAGAGAGGTGTTTATTCATCAGTATGTTGACAGTTAAATTGAATTTTCTATTATTTTATCCACCCATTTAAATCCATGACGGTAGGCGAAATAACCCATTAAAACTACATCCTCCAAAATTACCATTAAATTTAATCAGCCCCTCTCTCAATCAAAATTATTGAGGTTGTTGTAGGCGACTACTTAAAATCCAGCTTATAAACCTTACATCTTTAAACACAAATTCAGCATCTTGTGAAGATGAAAACATAATTGGTAACAAAGTAAGAGAAACGGGTGTCACACATTCAAAGCTGGTTTATTTCTCTGAGGGGAATTTGCGCGAGTTGATGTTAGTTATGCCTGACATGGCTGTTGCGTAACAGCTGAGAGCTCTCCCCCAGCCTGCACTGCTAAATCCTACTGGATTGGACGAAAGTGGGTGACAGCCGAATCTGAATATCAACGAGCTGCACTGTGTACATGAACGTGACCCTCCCAGACCCAATTTCAACTCTGACCTAAGCAAAGACAGATGGAGTGAATCCACTACTGCACAGAGAGCCTGAGGGAAGAACAATGATGTTAGAGAAATAGGTGAGGGGGAGGGAGAGGAGGAGAGAGAAAGAAAGAGTATCTGCTATGACAGCCAAACAGGGCTTAGCTGGCAGCCTTAAAGAGACAATAAATGTGTTAAAAAAGCCTTTTTTCAATGTGTTGCTATCACTTTTAAACCAAAAAACAACCGCCACCAAGACATGAAGAGACAAAGACGGTGGGTTACCTTCATTTTTTGGTTCTCCAAAGGCTGTGTCCAGAGGAGGCCCAAATAAGGCTGTGGTGTCTTCAGAGATGGGTGTTTGTGGACTGTTGAAACAGACAAAGGACAATATGAAAGAAGTTGCGTGACACACCAGTTGTAGAAAGTCATTTAAGGAAACAGCTACACCGTACATATAAATGGAGCAAGCTATCAAATGGTACTGGAGAATCAGAAAAAGCCAACACTGCTAGGAAGAATTGCATGTGGCTGCATTGTTGTAATTATTAGCTGTAAATTGTAAAGGTGACAGAGAATGAGATAAAAACAACCAAAGCATACGACTGACAGGCTCTTCATATCTGATATCAAAATAAACAATTGAAAGGGCAACACCTGAGGAATATATCTTGTCGTGTTTATGAGCCAACAAATGGTGTATCTCAAATACAGCTTTCAGTTATATTAAGAATATTATCTGATAAGTTTACTAAAGTAACACAGTAACATTCTCTAAGGATTCCCGCTCAATGAAATCAAACTAGATGCTGCAGCAGATGTCAGAATGCTTTGAGTCAGATGCAGAAACAGTTTCAGTCAGACAACAAACAAGATGACATTGGAATCTGGTGAAATCTAAGCAAGAATCTACACAAAGTGTAAAGTGACGCGGTTCACAGAAAAATTAAATTGTTTCACCGACTAAGAGGCTCACAAATGTGTTTGTCCACTGATTGATATGATTGAATCCTCAGTTCATCTGACCATGTATCAAGGTTGGTTGGACTGGCCAAACTCCCCAAAAGGCCTGATGATGTTCGATGGTAAGCGGTGACTCATACAGTATAATATATACTGTATCCTGCAGTACATTTAGATTTAGTGGCATTGGATTGTCCTGAACGTTGTCAGGGAAGAGTGGAGTACATACCTGGGAGGTTGTGGTGCTGGAGCTGGTGTGGGGGCGACAGTGGGTAGAGTAGGGACGACACGCCTTGGTCTGGCAATCTCCTCACCTGGACCCATAATAAAATACCATATGTGACTCTCGCAGCTCATTCTCTGAAATTCACCACCATTAATATTTGAACCTGTCCTGAGCTACGGTGAACCTGATACTTACTGGATGTGTTCCTTTTCAAACCCTGTAACAAAAAAAGACCCAGTAAAATATAAAAAAAACTTTCAAAGACATTAAACTCAAAAATGCCATCATTAAACAGACAATAACCAGAACAATATGGTTCACAATTATGCTACCATCCTACAGAGCAGACTCTATGTACAGCAATTGCAAAGACATTGAAAAAACCTAGAGGCATCAATGCATGGCAGTGCAAAATAATCCACCTTATTTTTGAAAATGATGATATAATTTGTAGTGTAAATGAATTATGCTTTATAAGTGATTCTTAGAACGATGCGCATTCACTAAAATATGGCACAGAAAGTTTTTCATCTTCAGAAGCTGCGTATCTGCCACTAGGGATAAAATTTCAATTAAGGGAAGTCCAGTTACTCCTATTAATAACTGGAAAATTCAATAACAGTAACATTGTTAGTATTAGGTTTGAAAACGGGAACTTGGTGAACTGCTGCTGCCTGCAGTGGAAATGTCGTAAAAAGACATCGAAATATGCTTTTGAAGTCTTAAGAAGCTAAGAAGCCTGGTACCAGAGAAGGTATGAGGCTGAGAAAGTTGGAGGGAGAAAAGTTAAAAAAGAAATTAGTTTTGTTGTTGAAGAGGCAACAGCATAAGAATATTGCTTCTCCTGCTGCGTTCTTAAACACCCGGGTGAGTGCGAGCATATGTATGACTTCGCCATGAGAGGGAGACCAAGAAATACCAAGAAAGGCAGAGAGACGACAATGAGAGAGAGGGAGGGGAGAGGGGGGAGACGGGAGCAGATGAGATGAGACACGACACAACGATGGGGAGTGACTGAAGTAAGGCATCAAAGGGTCCAGCTGTCAAAAGTGCAAATTTTCTCTCCCTACGGAGACATGAAGCCATTCAAGATGAAAAACAAGAAAACCAGTGATCTTTAGAATCCGGAATAAATATGTACACTTACACGTATCATTTCATTGTTATACTTAAATATGAACGTCAAGACAAATCAGCTAACACTTTTGACCCCTCGCCTCAGCCACAGAACCCACCTACGTATTTTATGTCTTATTCAACCAACTCCATGGACAAGGTGACGAGTAAAAGAGGGCAAGAAGCAGTGACATATTTTCGGCCTGACCCCAAGAGACGGAAGAAAAGGACACTTACCGGGCTACGTCTCTGTGACCAGCAAAAAGGAAGAGAGAAGAGACACCTGGTCAGAGAGTGACAAATCAGTAAAGCAGACATCATATGTACATCTGGAGAAGAAGAATGTTGACCTGGCTGGTCAGAGCTGGGGATGAGGATGATAACATGTCCACGGAGATGTGTTTCAGGTTCATGTGTGTTAAATTTAATGAGAAATTATTTGTGCATCCTTGAGGTTTTTGAGCATAAATGGAAATACCTAAAAACTCCGAGTGATAAGAAATGTCATTATTAGGAGAAGGCTGAATATGACCGATACAAACTGACATTCGTGTTCGTGTTATTGCTTGCTGATGGTGAGAAAAAGCAAGGTGTAGTAATGCTTGAATCCTCTAACATTACAGTGCCTATAAAAAGTATTAATACCCTTGGATGATTTCCCTTTTTTATTGCTTTTATTAAGGGAATCATGGTTAAAACAATTTAGCGTTCTTGAAAAAAATGTACAAAAAAACCTTTGTCAAAGTGAAAACATCAAAGTAAAGTCCTTCAAAGTAATGTTAATTAATCAAAAATATATGATGTAAAATAAGTGATTGCATCAATACCCCCTTTAAAGTGACTGACCTATACCTAAGCTAGTAGTCTCACAATTTGTGAAATGTAGATTACCTGGGACAATGAACAGCCCAAGAGTTCAGTTAAATCCATCATCAATGGAAGGAATATGCCACAAAATCTGCCTAGAGCAGGCTGTCACTTGATAGTCAAAAAGACACCTACGACTACTCTGAAGGAGTTAAAAGCTTCAGCAGCTGAGCTGGGAGAGACTGCATACAACAACTGTTGCCCGGGTTCTCCACCAGTCAAAGCTTTATGGGAGAGTGGCAAAGAGAAAGCCATTGCTGAAGAAAGCTCATTAAATCTTCACTAAAGTTCACCCAAAGGCATGTGGTAGACTCCAAGGTCAACTGGAAGAGGGTTATTTGGTCTGATGAGCCATCAGACAAGACGCTGTGTTTGGTGGACACCAGGCACTGCGCATCACCACAAACACACCATCCCCACCATGAGGCATGGTGGTGGCAGCATCATGCTGTGGAGATGCTTCTCGACAGGAAGCCCTGAAGGGCTTGTAAAGGTAGACGGTAAAATGAATGTAGCAAAATATAGGGAAATCCTGGAGGACAGCCTGATTCAGTCTGCCAGAGAACTACGACTTGGGAGAAGTTTTAATCAAGCAAGATAATGACCCAAAGGAAATAGCGAAAATACACAGAAATGGTTTAAAGACAAAAAGGAGAATGTCCTGGAGTGGCCGACTCAAAGCCCAGACCTCAATCCAATACAGAATTTGTGTCTGGACTTGAAAAGGGCTGTTTCATGCCTGATCCCCGTGCAACCTGACAAAGCTTAAGTAGTTTTACAAAGAATAATGGAGTAAAATTGCAGTGTCCAGATGTGTAAGCCTAACTGAGATCTGTCCACACAGACTCACAGTGCAGTGATTGAGGCCATAGGTGCATCTACAAAATAATGACTTGGAGGGGTTGATCATTATGCAAGCTCTTATTTTACATTACATATTTTTAACTAATTGACATTACTTTGCAGAAATCTATTTGTACTTTTTCCATTATTTCTTGGGGGGAGGGGGGATTTTTTGTCAAAAAGCCAAATTATATTGATTTATAAAAAGACAATAACAGGGGAAGACATCTAGTGTGTTAATACTTTTTTACAGGCACTGTATTTGTGAAGTTGCTTTAGCTGGACATCATACAAAATATTTTGTGGACTTTCCTATATCACCTCATTTTTATCTTGCATCATCTCCATCCCCTTCCCTTTATTTGATAATCTTTTGTGACAAACTATGTCATTTTTTGCCCTGTAATCCTTCTCTTTTCATTTCCCCTCGTAGTCTCCCATACGCCCCCTTGGTCTCTTTCACTTTTGCTGAAATCTCTCCATCTGCCTGCATCACGTCTACCTCGCACCAACCCTCACTCCCCTCCATCCCTCACTCTTGTGCTTGTTCCAGTTGTGCAGTGAGCCGTGAGTGATTAAAGTGATGCAACAAGGGGGCGGGACATGCTGATGGAAAGGATTCATTTCATTGGCAAGATTGTGGCAGGACACAGCGCAACACTGTTTGTCATAACCAATCACTGACTCCCTGCGGTATGTAAACAGGAAGACCAACAGGAAGTGTTGCAATCTGTGACCTTTTAGCCTCTGTCAGGGATTAACAATGACCTTTACAACACAAGTCGTTGTGTACAGACATGCCAATGTTAAAAACGGACCGCTCCAAACAATTGTGGGATGAATTTGAAATCATTAGAGCTCTTTTGTCCCATTTTTGAAACTCAATACTGCATCTTTTCTTTTAGTGCAAGAGTGAGGACACATTTAATATCTTTCAGCTGGGCTGTAAAATGACTGACTTTGCCTCAGAGAACTCTGTGTAGATCTGACTGCATGGTGACTGACAGCACTAATGTCACACAATATGAAATATGAAGACTTCACCATAAAAATAATTCTTCAAAATTAGACCTTTCTGATTAAAATGATGTTGACGATACGACGAAGAAGGAAGGAAAAATTATTTCTAGTATTTTAACTCCATCCCTGATCTTTACCCTGTCTCCTCTGTTGCTTGTAGTCTTGTTATTTGGTCTGAGAACTGGAGGATGAAAACTCAAGAACCAATTAAAAACAGACTAAAGATGTCTTAGTCAGCAAAAAAAACCTCACAACACAGTTGAACTCAAGGCACCTATGCAAACAATTTCGCGTGTGCCATAAAAAGGCTGAGTAGTAACACACGTGCACACTAACCACCATGAAACACACACACACACAGACACACGCACACACACACACGATAACAATAATAACATATTGCCCATATGCCCTATAAATGCAGCCAATAAAACCTTGATATATTGGTTCATTTGCAGTTAACTTATTTTCAGCAACAAAGAGCAGATTTTATATATATAAAAAACATTTATAGGCAAACCATTAAGTATTAAGATGGATTAAAGTATTACTGTAACAGTCAAGAATAAAAAATACATCTAAACACAACAGCATGCAAAGCAAAGGCTTACCGGACTCCTCTATAGAAGTTAGCATCATTAGAGGCAGGAAAGGAGCGAGAGATAAAAGACAAATCAAAAGAAGAGAGGGTTGGAAAAAGTTAGGAGACTAGAGGGGGAAGCATATCAATACTGGCAACTCAAAGCAAGGCAAAGCATCCGTGTCTGATGTAGGTAGTCATCTACATCAGCTACAATCATTAATACAGATGGATGAACCAGAACACACATATTACCCACTACTCCTCCTAACATCATGTGATTGCTGAATCCTGGCTTAGATTGTATGTGAAACAAGCTGCTAACTCAAATCATCATGCCCCTCTCACAAACTTGTGTATATATGAATAATTCATGCAGAATATGCCGGATATTACCGCAGAAGTAAAGCTCAGGCTGTCTGCTAAATACAGCACTCCGTATCAGGGAATGTATAATACTTTGTTTGTGTTTAAGGCTTTTCACAGCTGTGGTAAGAGGTTGTCATATTTACATGCAGAAAATCAATGTCCATACATTAGAATATAGTCGAGGGAATCTCAATGTTGCACACATGACTGTGGGCTGCTGTCAAGTATGTTTCTTGCTTTTGAAAATAGGAGCAAGTCACACATGCTTTCAGTCTGTCGAGTTTTACAGGACTGGTTCAAGGAAAAGCACACATCTAGAAAAAAGTGGAAAGAAGCAGTGTTTGTTCCTGGAGCCCCGTTAACACTTGGCCCCTCTTCCTCTTTTCATCAGACCGTTTTATTGTCAGTCCACAGCCAAGGTTACCCAGAGTTGCCAGGGACTGGGAGTGACTTTGTGACTCACGTAATTTATGTGTGAGCAGAAAAGCTCTGCACAAGCAAACGTGATGCTAATTTGAACTGGTGGGGAGGTGAAGGCGGCAGTTTCATAATCACCACTACAGGCCAGTGATTCCAATGTCACTATCTTGTGTAACATGACTGCATTACATGAATTATAAGAATGTTAGAGAAAACAAAACTTTCTATGAAGGGCATGTCTATAATCCATCTTAAGTTACATTCACACATACAATTATCAAATTCAACTATGACACTAGAATGCGTAGTAGTTCCACAACCAAATCAGTCGTATTTTGAGTGCTGCAAAGACGATATCTTCAAAGTTTTAAACCAAAACTAAAAGATAGCAAATTCACAAAACGAAGAAATGCAGCAAATTCTGAAATTTCAGGGGCTAGAACTGTAAAAAGGTCTACAGCTAGGTAATTTTTTCTCAATAGATATAACAAAATCCTTGTCAGCAATTGTTTTGTTGATCCACTTGTCACTTCAGCGCCATATCTATGAAGAAAAAAGCCTCAATATGGCAAAAACAACCAATGTCTCCCATGTGATTTGCAAGTGCACACAGCCATGATCAACCATGGAAAGACCTTCACACCTGATCAGGTTAACAGAGCCAGCGGGTGAACACACAAATTAAATTATTGAGTTCAGAAGCTCCAATGACCACATGCAATCTCACCGCACAGCAGACCGACACACAGGTTCATTGTGCTCACTTTCCTACCTGAATTATTCAAGGCTGACACTCAACCTAACTGTCCTCACTAAAGAACACAGGAATTATGGGGAGACGCTAAAAAGGCAGGGTCTAACAGTTAATTACAGGCTGTTTAAAGGGAACATGTGCATGAATTTTGGACTCAGCTGAGCATGAATTTTGGACTCACTTCAAACAAGTGCTTCACACCCTGTTATTTGAGGCAGTGTGTCGGTAGTCATCAGATGGGTTCTGTTTTGTGGGGACATCTGTCCCACGTGAAAATGACACCTGACTCAACAGGAGAACACAGACGTCGCTGACGTCAGACAGCACTGACCGAGTATTAAATATATGGAATTAAAGCTATCATATAAACCTGACCTCAATCGTCACTGGGACATGGATTGTGATTTCAGACATGGGTTCAGCCTGTAAAGACCCAAGTGAAGCTGTGACCCATTCAGAGATCTTATCATTAGGTAAAACAAAACATTGGGAGAAAGAAGACAAACACAATCTAATCACCAAAACTCAGCCGTCTGTTAATGAAAGCCGGCAGTGATGCCAGGGCTACTCACCATAGGAGACGGGGAAAGGGCTATGTTGCCTATGGAGGCTTTGAGCTCGTCGACCGATGGTGCCGTCACTACACAATCAGCCGGCAGCGGCTTGATCTTAATTTTGAATTTTTTTCTGTGGTCTTCATCTTCTTCTGACTCATCAGAGGAGAAAAAGTGGGTCTTTTTGGTGGTGGGCGGCTGTAGTGTGTTGTGTCAAGGAAAGCAAAGCTCAGTCCAGGATTTATTTGACATCTGACTTACATTAATATACAGGTGAGTATGTGATTGCACATACATAGAGAGAGAGTGAGTCTCTGCTCAGTATGAACTGACAGTTTGGGGAATCAGTATGTTGATCAGAGTAATATTTCCATGCTTCACAAAGATGTTGTGGGGTTTTCACTTCTTTTGAACTTCCTGTTTTCACATCTGCTGCATCAATGACTCATTCTTCTGGAGCTGCGTTATGCGCATCACCTTACCATCTTTATTTAGATCTTTGTTAATTGGGTGTTTTTACACTTCATTCAGCAGCTAAGAAACTTCATCATCAATGTTTGTAATCATTTTGTCTGGCCGTGGGTCGAGACATTTTGTTATAAAGATTGGCTTCCTCGGCAGCCACGGCATAATTTCCGAGGGGATGAAGCAGATTTCAGTGTGAATGATATTTACTACACAAATCAATCTCCTATCAGTATGCACCAGTTTAAAATAAAATAAGACAAATCATTTGTTGAATAATAAATGTACTAGTTCTGAGGATATCTCCCTCTTCAGACTCCTCATCAGGTCTGATGCTGTAGCCCTCGTCATCCACCTCAGGGGAGTTCTGAAAAACATAAGAGTGACTCAGTTTAAACCCTCTTTGGTAACACTTTATAACAGCGATCATTAATTGATAGTGAAATAATAGTTAAATCACACTTGAGTTAATATCCTTTGCAAATGGTTGATAAATTATGTGCAGTTCATTTATAAACATTATTTGGATGGCCATTATAAAGTTATAACTGATGTTTATAAACCTTTAAAATGGCTTAATAAATTGTTTATAATGCATTTCAATGTTTGTTAACAGATGAATAATTGAGTGTTTGTATGTGATCATTGTATGTGAATAAAATGCTTACAGAGAAACAGCAGTTGGTTCGTAGAGTACCGTTGGTTAATTCAGCCACAGTTTAGGTTCCCATTGACATATTCAGACAATTAATTACACAAAGACTTCTGCTCACACCAAATGCAAAGTTCTCTGCTTAATGAAACATGACTAAACACATATTGACAAAGTCATAATCTGGATGTTAAATTTAAGCACAATATTGTTGAAAATGATAACAATTAAAACCATCATCTTGATATACTATTGTTGACCACCTCTTAACATGACAAATTTGTCAATAGCACATTGATTTTACAATAACACGGATCAATACTTAACTCATTTAAACCAAATGAAAAACAAAGCAGCAGTGAGCTGGTGAGGATCAAACACTGTTTGAAATCAGTAAGAACTGTAAATATAATCCTACAGTCAAACTTATACTTACATATCTGTCCCAGTCGATATCTCCGTAGAAGCCATTAGGGGCCCCGTTGGTCTTCTTCTGAGACTGAGAACAGAGAAAGGCTTTGATAAAAATCCCACCAGACGGTGACAGTACAGTATATTCTGCACTACTGTGCTATCACTGAACGTGTTTCTATGTTAGCTACTGATCAGTTAAACTATGCTGCTGCCAATTCTACTCTATAAACCTTTATCCTGTGTACTCCTGATGTCATGTCACATCAAACTGTCCCATAGTTTCCTATTTTCCTCTTACAGCCACTAATCTGTTCCATGGTTCTGTCCTCTTTCAAGCTTGCAACTCCTGGTCAAAATAATGTAATATTGGGAATTTTAAGTGTGTTTTCTTGAAGCTAAATTGAATGCTTGGTCGCCAAAGAACTGATAATGATTCTTGTTATCATCCAATATGATGTAACAGCACTGCATAATATTTTCAAGATTTAAGTCTGTTCAAGCTACCCCAGAGGACTTAATAGGATATTCTGTTGCCCTTTTTGTAGACGTAAAGCCTCCTCAGAGAGCCTGCTAATGAAAAGATAGCTGAATCAGCAACACTGGCAGTTGACTGATGAGTGGACAAACACCATGTGAGGTCTATTACCAGTCTAACCTCTAAGCTCTAAACTAAATACTCTAGAGGTTAGTCTACCCAAAGATCTAGAGACTACAGTTCAGTACCGATTCAACCTCTTGGGGTTCCTGGCAAGTAAAAAGAACACAGATAGTAGATATTATTGCTCAAAATCAAGACTTACAGAGTGAATAGTAATTTATAAATTACTGCGGCGGTTGACATATAATAAATATTTTCTGTTACTTACACCCCCGTCTCTGTCTGGGGACCCCCTGTGAAAAAGAAAGGAGGAGGAAAGAAAGAAGAGCACGAAAGTCACGTAACATGTGAGCTCTTCATTTTGATACTAATTGCTTTGCTATTTAGCAGAGCTGAAACATTTAATTGGAGTGTTCAAAGAAACGCTTTTCACACCACCATACCCACAACACTAGTTCACTCAAATATCAGACTCTCACAGACACCACGGCACAGAATCAATTTACACTAAGTCTGCATGTCTCATGCACAGCTACAGATACAGGCTGCGGAACTATCGTGCTTCCAAAAGATCCAGAACAAGTATTTCATAAGTAAGCTAACTTGTCTATTTAGAATTTATTATTTCAGCTGTATGCAAACAAGCACTGGTTATTTGAGTATGCCCATTGTTTTTGTAAATCCATAAAAGCTTTTCATTAAGGATTTATTCAGACAATTTTATTCGTACAATACACAATATATCACTGTGGCTCAGAATTGACTCCTCAGCTGTGAATCGTAAGGGAAGCAGCAGTCTTACATTTATCTGACAAGACCTGTACTCAATACTAATCCTGTAATTGTTCTGACTTATTCTAATCCTTTCATTCTGCTGTAATATGCACGACCTGCAGCCACGTATTGGTGTTTTCTTAAAATAACTCATAATTCAGAGGTTTCACCCAGATCTCTGCTCCACATGCATTCATGGCTTGTGTTCACAAAGTACACCAAGAAGACAGATCAAGACTTACGTGGAGTCATTGTCCTTTTCTTTCTTCCGTATCCCAAAGGCCTTCCTGGTACGTTTTTTCAATCCTGAGGAGAAAAAAAAGTAGGAAAAGGGTGAATTACTGTGTGAAGAGACGCCAAAGGCATGACTAAAAGGTGCTGTCTGTGGATAGGTCAAAGGGCGTCAGCTGTCCTGCATCCGTCAACCTGGAGATTAAAGGTGACGTTTTTATGTATTATTGAGTGACTTGCTGCATCACTGTGAAGGCAAAGGCTGTCTTTTATAACTAAAAATGTGTTCATGGTCATTGCAGATGGACAGACAGCCATGCAATTCCCAAAGCATCATCTTGGAATGGAAAACTCATTAGCACCGTGCAAATCAATGCGCCAAGGATTTCACAAGAATAGCTTAGAGAGCAGAAAGAGTTGATATTATACACAATTATTGTGTCGCAAATTCACAATGCGACACAAAGCATATGAGATCCATATTGAATCTCTCGACTAAGTTGGAAAACGTACCTGTCTCTCCACCTCTACTGTGTACATGACAGCATGGCTATGACCATGGCACGTGATCTCCAGCTTCCCTAATGAAGGTGTTCACTGGCCAACAATACAAACTAAAACAGTGCTCTGTTCAGTGCTTACTTCAGCCAAGACCCAACAGTCCCCATTAATTAAGTCAAGCCTAATCCAATATCAAACTCGATAGCGCTGTATGACTCTTAAAATTGAACCACCCATAAATGCTTAACCATAATTTAAACTCACTAGACCTACGATCCACATAAAATTGAACTCACTCTTAGATACCAGCTACCTGAATATGCCTGTTTTTCTTTTTTTTTTCGTTAAGATCCCTGCATTATTCACTGAGAAATTTGCAGAAATGTCAAAAAAAGCCTTTCTCACACTGAGAAAGGGGTTTGAGGAATGCGGTTCAGTAGTTTTTGTGTAATCCTGCTGACAACCCAACCAAAATACAAAAGCGGACACGGGTGAAAACATAACCTCTGTGGTGGTGGTAATGATTGCTGTATTGTCAAAGCAAAAAGTGTGAGAGTACTTTTTGGCCTTGACAGAACTTTTGGTAACTTGATGTTTTAAATGCCAACTCAGGACCTTGATACAAACACTGGTAAAGAAAGCGACAGTGTACACGTCTAACCCCAGCTGAGGGCAAGTGCAGGACAAAAGCAGCATACAAAAGAGAAGAAGTTAGCACATGGAATACTACAACCTCCAAAAAACTTGATAGAAATGATCCAACATTTCAGCCTTATTTTGCCCTCTATTTTCTTAAGTCAACAAACTGAAAATGAAGCTTTTGCCACAGATTTGCAGAAATGTTTTGTGTGTTCTGGCAACTCAAGATCAATCAGGATGTCATCTGGACTGAATTACCAACAGAAGTTTGCAAGAAACAGTTTACACAAAAGTAGGAAGTTCAATCACAATCCCTCCAGCTCTAAGTCACTTTAAGTATGTTTCATTTTACTCATTCAACTATACAATTATGCCAAACAAACAAATCTCAAAAACTCCTGGCCTGCCCTTACCCAGGATGAAAGCCCAGTTGTCTCCCTCCATGTTGTTTCCGACAAGAATCTCATTCTTCTTCGTCTTTGTCTGTTTGTGAACTCATCACATCATCTTGTGACCAACCGATCTCTTCCTCATACCGCATGCACATTCACACTGAGCTTAAGGCAGGAACCTGATGCTGCCTCTCGCGAAACTGCACACATGAAAACGCACACACACACACAAACACACAGGCAAGGTATCACAATCCTGTTCTTGATCTTCATCTGGATTTTAAATTCAACACCAGTGAGGACGCCGCTCATGAATTAAAGACATATGTCATAATTTCTTACATTTTGTATAATTTCTTTACTACACTAATCTTTGCATCAGAATGGCTGCAGCCAAAACAGGATCAGGATCGATCCAAGAAAGGCCCGTTGGCCATGAGAAGGATGAATGACCACTGCCAAAGCTCAAATGAATGTCCCAGTGCGGAAGAAAAGCACTGCATATGCACATAACGGAGGCACATTGACAAACACAAAGCCTTGTCGTTGTATACAGAAAGGCAGGCACACATGTTAAGGGCATATGCAGAGACATGCACACACGTCAAGAAACTGAGCTTGATGAATATTCATGGACACTAGTAGATCAGGTGTTAAGAAGCAGCACCTGTTTGAATAAACAGGGTTTCTGCCGGTTTGAACAAGTCAAATTTAAGACCTTTTTAAGACCTTTTTAAGACCATTTTGAACTAAATTTAAGACCTACACGACGTACAAAAAAGTAAGGAAAAATGCGGTCCCAGAATTACTTTAAAAAAACAAACAAAACACATTCATTGCCATTCACAGAGCAGCTCAAACAATGAAGAGTGGAGTGGATGAGTGTGTGTCAGGGCTATTATAGTTTTACATTTTTTTTTTTAATTTTAATTTAGTTTTTCAGTTTGTGTTTTCATTTTAGTCTAGTTTTAATTAGTTTAACACGTGATCTAAGTAGTTGAAGTATAGTTTTTATCTAGGAATTTAATTTTAGTTAATTATAATATCCCTGGTGCGCGCGCACGCACACACACACACACACACACACACACACGGTGTTCAAAATCGAAAGCACCTCCGCTTTCAACGTCGGAGTTGGGCCAAAGATGGTTTGAATGTCACTTGATGCTGGCGGCAGAGGCGGCGCAGAGTTCAGGTCGAGCAGAACTAGATGAAATTGTACCGGGAACTGGTGACAAAGGCGTACAGAAGTGTGTGATAGCGCGACTTCGCTAGCTAACTGGTGTTGTTTTTACGATTTTGTGTGTGACACCAGCGCTTTCACACCGAGTGTGCCCAATTTGAGGGTCCTCTGGCAGATTCCGCTGTCGAAGTTGTTCCGGAACTGGCGAAGTGTGCGCCGATAAATTCCGATCGCGTTGTTAGCAAAATAAAACGTACGTTCCTGGATACTACAGACAGAAGAACAGACGGAGCTGACTGTGAATCTCACCAACACATTTCCTCCAAAAAAAAAAAAAAAAGGCGATGACGGAAGCGGTAAATGAACGTACATATTTAAGACCTGACTACATGTAATTTAAGACCTATATGCAAAATATGGACGTATTTAAGACTTTTTAAGGCCTAAAATTTAGATTGTCAAATTTAGGACTTTTTAAGACTCCGCGGAAACCCTGAATAAAGCTACCAAAGGCATTATTTAGAGACGGTGAAGAAAAAGAGATCTATAAAATATATATTGGAAGTGGAAATTAGAGATAGCTGTGGGATTGAGCAAAGCAATTAATACCAAACAGTTCGTTTTTTTAAGTGTCTTTCTATGAACAAAACATTGGTAAGGACACTACTGAAGCCATCATACTGCTTGTGTTGGTGTTTGAGAGTTGTTTGGTCATTCTGTATACAGATACAAAGGAAATTTCAACACATGTGCACACATATGGACACTTCCTCCTTATGATGTTTACTTTATGTCCCTCAAATACTCAAGGTTTCATTTATGTGAAGCTAGACTAAAGACTGCTTCTTTCTTCTGTTTTCTGGGGCTTGACAGTTTTCCTCTTTCAGATATTGGTATGGCATCTGTCAGAGGCCTCAGTATGAGGACGCCATGTGCTCTCAGCCTGTAGCCTAAGAGATGGAGGGAGCTTAAACTGCTCAACAGCTGTATTACAAAGCCAATGAGGTTTTAACATTTCAGCTACAGCTTCTAAAGGTTCTGTTTGAATCTGTTTGAGTCAATCATCCGAACTGATGCTTAATTTTTTAAGTTTTCTATTGATTTTCTGCTTGATGTCATTCAAAAGCAAAATCTTTTTTGTGTTCTGGCCAAATGTAGTGCTACCTGTTGATTCGATGTCAAAATCAGGTCGAACATAATTATCCACCATGATACTACTTCATCCTTTTTTCATCCTCTTAAAGCATCTTGCTCCATGCTAGCATCTTCTCTTTAACTTTTGGCACCATCAAGACAAACCAAAACACACAACTCTGTGAGTGTTGTACATTTTAAAACTGCACTTTCATTTTAACAAGCTGTATTTAATCCAATTTGAACATTTATTTATGCTGCAATCTTGTTCCATATGACTACCCCTCGTTGGCCTCTCTTCTTCTTTCTCAAGTCTCTTTCCTTCTTGTGTGAATCCAGCGTTGCCCCCAAGCATGAGCTGACAGGTTTACAGCTGTGCTAACGAAAGAGTATTTTGTGCGTGTCAGTGTGAACATGGCAGCCCTACCCTGGCTACACAAGTCTGTATTCTGCATTATGTGAGATTTAAATCTATCTACTATTTTTTTTTTGTCATGTCTTTACCTCTGTTTCCTTTGACTTTATTTATTTGTTTCCTTTGGATGAGGATTACTCTGGGAAAATATGGCTTCATATTTTAATCTTTTTGCACACAAACAGTTTAAACACACACAAACTGTGCTCACACATGATTCAACTGATGAGCGAAATTTGATAATAATGTAGTAACTTACTTAGTACTTCATGTTTAGATCACAGCAGGACCTCTATCTGATTGGATGACGTTGATGTGAAAGAATACATGAATGCATATGGCAGGGGTTAATTAACAGAGGGGGAAATAACAGAGCAGGCAGTACACACTGTTTAATGACCTAATGCCTTCCGTTCAGAAGGATGCTAGCACAAGTGCTAACGTAATTAGTGGTCTCTTCTCAAGACACAGTAATGTAATTCTAGGAAAAGCCATATGACATGATGCCAAATAGGACAGGACACTGCCAAACCTAAAAAAAAAACCCTGGATGACAACTAAAGAGCAAGAGGACAATCACCAGAGTTAGACATTTACTGTAAAGTACCTTTAGAAAAAAATACAAAGACATGTCTTTTTCTAGTGTGTCCAATGGACTTAACAGTGATTTATAGTGAATTATTTTAAAGGTACTGCTTAGCTGGTCACTGACAAGACTTCAAAATCTAGGGTTCAGGATAAATTTGGAGAGGTGGGAAGCTAACTTTAGAAAGGGTCCCAAGAAGGGAAAACAAACTCATAACGGGAGGAACACCACCCAGAGCACCGCACAGTGTATTATTATTATCATAACTGTGAGGTCCACCCTTGAACCTACAGAGGGAGGTTGCCCAGACACAGCCTTCCGCAAAAAGAGCCATCCTGAAACACAGCAATTATACCGCAGATTGTAGAATTACACCAGGGAGTTGTTCAGTGAAACTCACTGTTGCTGTATTTTCAAACTGAAGTAAGCACAGTGTCAGTTAAGCATTAAGGGAGGACAGAGACATTTAAGGTTCTTGAATTCCAAAGTTATCTCAACATATATAAAAACATTAATAATAGGCCAAAATGTTGGAATGACACGAGCATTGTCACCTCAACAACCCATGCAGATTCGTTGGTGATGCTGTACACAAAAATCAGATATGATTGCTTACAAAAAAAGTGCAGACACTTTTAGATCTGATTTGAGAAACAAATTGGTTTTGCCTGCTGCCTTAACATACCATAGCATTAAGTGTTTTGCGTGAGTCTTAATGACCTATATTGTGTGATTGGGACTGTGATCCTTTGGCCTTGCTTGTGTCTGCTTCTGCTTCCTGGAGCATAAGCCGCAGCTATGTCAGCCACAGAGTTAGTGAACTCAACTGGAAGGGACACCATGCTCTGGATACACACATACACAAATGCACAGAAATGTAAGTGACACACTGTTGCACATATGTGCTACAGCACACACCCACTAAAACACTTCTTTTTAAGTAGAACTCCACTCCTAGACAGGCAGAGCAGAAGCTGTTTAACAAGCTGCTCCAAAGGGGGAAGAGATGAGGAGGCTCTATAGACCAACCAACAAAACACACACACAGCCTTTGCTGCCAGCAACAGCAGGGCAAAGCGGACCAGGCTGGGCCACTCCAGACTCTGGATGGGAGACCTGTGCTGCTGTGCATAGTAAGTGGAGAGGACAATAATACACCATTGAGATCTAGATGCAGAAGAGTCAGACTTTTTTTTTTTTACTGAAAAAAATTACAGATAAAGATCTAATATCTATGGTTAATACGAATTTAGATATGACAGATTTTAATCAACTTCCTGAACTCTCATTTGTTGCTTTTTTATTATAAGTGATCATCTTAGAAATCACATTTTCTAAATCTAACCCAGTCACTTTATTTTTCTTTCTAATAACCCCAAGAGAATACTCGTCTTCAGTTTGGTCTGCATGCCCCATAAAAGTGGAAGAAAAACATGATAGCGTACAGTATGCATGTTAGAGCATGCTAGGTGGAAAAACGGCATGGAGTTAAAGGGTGAGGACGGTACGCTGAGTTGTTTGGGGTATTGTGTCAGTCTGACAAAGCACGAGGAGAAGCATGTGGATTCACTGACAAGCAGGTATGCAGGTTAGAAGAGTAACATGAAATTAGCTGAACAGGACTAAGATTTGTAGTCATATAAAAGTGCAGAGTCAAAAATTAAAAAAAAACATGCTACAGACAGAAACAGTACATAGACAAGGGGACAGGAGGACATATAGTAGACTTACAGAGAAATAAACAGATATATTGCAAACAGGAGGTTTAATAGGCTCTCTGGTCGGAGTGACTCATTCACCCTCCTGGGCCCTGGGAGGCAGGGATAGGCGGAGCGCGCAGGTGAGGACAGAAAAGCTGCTCAAGACCGGCAGATAGAACAACAATGACCTCGCACTGTTGCAACAATACTGGAGGGGAAAAATGCTCCAATAGGAGACGTGTGACATGCAGCTATGTGAATGCAGCCTCCATTTTATTCATGCACTGTTCTGCACAGCAGTGTGGAGCTGAAAATCTGATCTAAAAACTGAGTTGTAGCGCTGAGGAGAGGGGAGTGGTGAGGCAGATGTATTTATTTACTCAGGATGTGCTGAGGAGAACCATATTCTTCAATGCAGCAGCTACAATTCTGCACTCTCATGATCAAACTTTACATATGAAGCATCATGTCTTAAGATATAGACAGATTTGAACGGATTTCAAAAGCTCTTATATTTGCAAACAGTTTAATAGAAAGTCACACAAGCAAGAAAGTGCACATGAAACTGAAAATTTGAGGCCCCCACTACATCTCTCTACTGGCAAAGGAAAGCAGAAAGCCATTAATTTCCAACTACAGTTTCCTTGCTCATCTCAGGACAGCACTTCTCTCACTTTCCTACATCTAACCCAAAGATGGAGGAAGAATCCGAAAGAAGAGGCCAAGGGGAAAGAATTGGTGATGTCCCTCCTGTCTTAATACATGGCAGTAGGAACAGAAAAGCTAAGGGGGCACGGCATAAGAAAACCTCCAGAAATGGCCACTGACAGCCATCACCTTCAGCCTCGCTGTGTGTTTCAGTGAAAGAGCCTGTGTCAGTGTGGCAGAGGAAAGACAAAGAGACGGTGTCAGTTTGCGTTTGTGCCTGTGGATGCTAAAATTAGGCCTTGACTGTACTGTCCAGGTGGCTGCACTGTGAGCTATCAACTGTAACACTTGCAGCAACAACGTGCCCAATGCACACAAACACGTCCACACACACACACACACACACACACACACACACACACACACACACACACACACACACACATATTGGGATCTGTTTTGCTGCACGGATGCACCCTTTGAAAAAAAAAAAAAGAAGACATATCATCGAGTGACGTCACCCACCACTAAGGAAAGTGGGTCAGGGCCAGAAACCATAAAGCAGAATGGCAGCAGTTAGCGCAGAGATGAACAAAAGATATCGGAGAATGCCAGGCGGTGATGATGCATCCATCTGTGCAGTTCTTGTTTTCACTCTGTATCTAATATTTCATTCATTCATGGCTAGTTTTATTTTGAGGGATAAATAAGCATTCATCAGACAAAGGGCTGAATAATATAATAATCATCTCAAAATAAAAAACAGGTATACATGGATTTCAAACTTTCATTGAGGCTTCAAGTGCTGTTTAGTCATACTATGACATACATTATATAGGTCAGTTGAAAAAAAAGGTGTTCCAAGTTTTAGTATTAAAAAAATACGTCATGATAATCAATCTCAATCAAAAATGAACAAAATACTAAATCTAAATATGAATATTTGCATTTTTTAAATTTTATTTTATGTTGAACTGAATAACTTGACTTCAATCCAAACCTTTTTTTTTTTTTAATGTCAGCTTTTAAAGTTTATTCAGTGGTAAATCGACTTTTCCAGTCTAATGACCGCTCAAAGCACTCTACAACACTTGTCACCCATTCACACATACACACACACACATTCATACACTGATGGCAAAGGCTGCCATGCAAGGTGCCAACTGCTCATCAAGAGCAATTTGGGGTTTAGTATCGTGCTCAAGGACACTTTGACATGCAGCTGGGGGAGCCAGGGATTCAAACCTGTGACCTTCTGATTACTACACGACCTGATCTACCTCTTGAGCTACAGCTGGCCTACATTTTAGTTTTTGTGATAACTAGTAGATGAATAAATGACAATAACTGATTTTGCAAGCTTATCTGGTACTAACAAATATAATCATTTACAATTAAAATCAGTATAAAAGTTGTCTGATAATCACTAAAGTCATTACAGCACATTATCAGACTAAAGCTACATGGTATGCCAACAGTACAAGACTATTTGCAGCACTTGTCTAGCTATCTCACCCTCTACCCCATCTTCCCTCTTCATCTCTCCCCCCTCCCTCCTTCCCTCTTGTCTCTATAAACAGCCAGCACTCATGGTTTCCATCCCCAGGCTGCATATAGCATCCACCAAGGACTGTGTGGAGAATGACCCTGCTGCACAATCAACAAAGAGGCTTTTAATGTGGATGTTTGGCACAAAGACACAGGGAGTAGATATATTTTTCACCTGTCTGTCCATTTATTGACACAAGACTTTCATAGATCGGAGAGGCAGATATGGTAACCAAGTGCCCTCTCCGCCTCCAGCTGGTGCTGAAAGCGCTCCTGCTCATGTCAGTGTGACACTTTCCTACAAGTCTTCTTGTTTTAATATAAACAGAAAATAAATGGTTGTTTCTAACCAGATAATGTGAATTATAATGATGCTTACACTTTCAATCAAGATACATGGTGTGACAGTATAAGCGTATCTCTCGAAGCATTAGCAAATCACAAATGTCATTTTAAGATCTTGCGATCAGCAGGGAATTGTTTCTCCGAGGTCTTTGTAAAACACTTAGTTCATTGTTTTTTTCCATTTATCGTGTCTTTTCTATATCTACACAAACATTGGAAACAGCTTGAAGCTTCTAAACTTTACAACAACAACGCTACAGCTTGAGGGTAGGTACATGGGTGTTGCCAAACCACAGTTGTCTAAACCCCTGCTAGGCCTCCGACTCCTCCCTGGAGATGAGCCCCCTGCTATTTCAGACATGTCCTATCAAAACAGATCACCACAGCCGCCACTGAGGGGGTAAAAAAACAAAAAAGTAGAAATTCTTCTTTCCTCTACATTAATCTGACACTACCCAAAAATGTCATCTGCATCCATCCAGCTGACCTACATTACCATAGGATGATCAAATGGTAAGGTGAGAAAAATATCCTCTATTCCCTTTTATGCATGCTGTATTTTGGAGCTTTTTCATAGTTAGTTGACTTAGCTGTGAAGTGACATTCAACAATCAGTTCAGCTAGAGCAGCAGTTGTTCCACAGACGCTGGGGCAAAGCAAAGCCATCCGTCTTATTTGTGTGTCTTTTCCCAAATGTGCACTCTCTGTGCACATCAGCCTCCATCACCGGCACACTGTGTGCTCGCTAGTTGGGCCTGCTGTTTCTCATTCCTCATGATAATATATCCATTTCTGTGCATAAATTTAGAGATGCATTTTAATTTATTCAAGAAATACACATCCCCTTCTTGCACAAACTAACATACTGACACAAATAGAAAACACTGCCACGGTTATCATTGAGGTGTGAGACTGAGGTGCTAGCTGCCTGCATGACAACAACCTAAAAATCCACCTCTTAAAAAGCTACTGTAATTGGACAGAAATATTTCTTTCCTCATTTCAAGCCTCCTCTGGGACAGTGAGGCCACACGTGACGTCAGCTAGTGTGATATTGTCTGGTTTTCAAGGCTAAAGCTGCTCTGGCGTTTTAGCCGTTGGCTAGACAACAAAAACTAATGCAAGACACCTCCACAGTCGAGTGGATTTGTTGGCTGACAAGGATCGTGACAGTTTCATCATTTCTTCAGTGCACTGTCCCATTTCTGTCCCTGCATTCTAATCATCATTGTAGACATCACATTAATACACAGCAGGGGAGGTGATTAACCGTTATGTGTTGAAATTCACAGCTGTGCACACATATGATGTAACAAAAATGTAGTATATTACAGATATTACAAGTATTTCATTTGGCTTGTACTCCTTTGAATTTCTTTCAGGCCCCTGCAGCCTCGCCTTTCTGAAAGCAGACACACCAAAAGCTAAAATTACAGAAACCTTCTCAGAAATTAGATTGTGCTTATCATCATTCAAAACACAAGGCTGCTCCAATGAATTTAGTGCATAAGGAAGCCTGACTGCAGCTCCACATGCCCTTAGCACAGTTTTCCTGCTGCTGACCTTTGAAAAACAAAAAAACCCCAATTTTGCTGTTTCTTCCCTCTGCTGTAGGTCCCTGTTTTTCTCTGGCTCTGGGCTAAAATGGTAAAGATCTTGATTATTGCCCATTTATGTGAAGCTAAAGTTAGACATTTGATCAGTTCTCAGTGCTCCAGTTTGGCTCTGTTACAATCACATATTGATCAGGACTCTCCCCCTGGATGTAGTTTTCCAAGGAGAAGTGTACAACATAATTTACACTGACGGTTACATACAGGAAAGTATAGTATATAAGGTGAGGTTTGAAGATGCACACTGCTGTAAAATAGTGCGACAATAGCACAACTCATACTACAGCATAATCAAAGTAGAAATGAGATAAGCATCATTTTAAGCCCCTTTAATATATGTTTTAACCTAAATGACTGCTGCTACCGACGATCTCACTAAGGATCAACAACCCAGAATGACACACTATGGTAATTTTAGCAACAGATGATGTAAATAAAACTGTTTACATCACCTCTCATCCCGGGAAATCACATGAGACAGTTTTTGAGGAACAACAGACAGACCAAGTCAGAGCTACATCATATTAGTATGCTTCCACTGATATCTGTTATTGAGACTATATCAGTAAATAAGCATCTTGATGTAAGTCTGTGCTTTTCTGCCCACCATTTTCAGGCTCTTACTGCATTGTGCGCATCTGATTATTGTGAAGATATTTATGCAAATATTAGATTCAAGGTTTGCCTCAATTCACAGAGAAGAGGAGTCTAAGACTGTGATAAAGCAAATATGCAAAACACATAAAATGCTAATGACTTAGCTGTCCAGAGATTTTAATATCAAGTGCAATGATTTAATGTTGTTGAGCCATAAGGCAAAAGAGAGTGTGGGTGTACAATGAAGTGTGAATCACAAATGACAGGATGGATCATTTCTTTCTTTCAAAGAAAGTATTTGAGTATGAACTCTCCATTGTATTAAGAAGGAGATGTCGGAGGAGAATGAGGGAGAGGATGCACGCACGCACGCACGCACGCACGCACGCACGCACGCACGCACGCACGCACGCACGCACGCACGCACGCACGCACGCACACCTACAACTTCATACGAAGCAAACAAGCCCACATTTGGTATGAGTCAGTGATGAATCAATTTTACAATTTTACAGAACAGATGGGCCAGTAATGATCAAGGATAAACAACTAATCAGATACATGAAAAGTAGGACTTTGTTTTTTGTTTTTTTCACACTTCACACAGGCATAATGCAATTGCAAACACAAATAGATGCAATTGCAATTATGGTTAAAAATGTATTTCTGATTTAATCAAATGTTAACAAATGAATGTGTTGTCCACATACTAGTATTTGCTTACCAACATCTCAGATACCATCTTATTTAACCTATAATCAATCTCGGGTTTGTCAAACTCTGATGATTCAGTTAAATCAGTATTTGCTGAGGGGTTCAATGCTCTACAACAAAACTGGAAATGACAAAGCCAAGATGAGAAGGTACCCAATGATATTGCTCAAACTCATCTATACAAACATTTGCAAATTGCTAAAACAAGGATAATCTGCCAGTATTTGTTCTGCCTTTTGTTGTCTTATTAATTTACATCACAAACCTATGTATTGCAGTAGCTCTATGAAAAACTAAGTGCCTTTGTGCATATACAAGGGATTAACAAAATAGCATGCAGCTCTGCAGTCTGACATAACAGCCCTGCAACAACCATTCCCCTTCTGCAGCTTATGAATGTCAAATCCTTGCTTTACAAAGGTGGTATTTGTTGCAGGGCAATGGTACTGGGTGGCATATCAAGCACTCACAATACTGTCGCACAATATTAAGGAGCTACTGTACACTTGCAGGCCAAACTGTATGGATGGACAGAGGAAAACCAGAGGGGTTTTAGTGGAGTTATTCGGTATAAATCAATTTGCTTCAGCTTCATCCAAACCACAATTAGGATCTTAGAACAGCGATTTGAGTGTTATTTACTCTCCTTGATTGCTTTGATGGTAAAACAGACAATTTATTAGGAGGCTTGAGATAATAAAATCCAGCAACCAAATTTACAACAGTGAAATGGTATGCCATGCTACAGAAACTCTTCTCCCACTTTCAATTATACACAATAAACCTTTCCTTTATGATCCCCAGCACTGCTTTATATCAACGTCCCATAAACTAGGTGTGTGTCTAAGAGTGTTAGTGTTCGTTAGTAGATATAATCCTGGGAATCACAACAGTTGTACATTTGCCAATGTACTGTATGGGCACTCCTCTCAGTGAGTCAAGTCCCTTTTTTTAAAATTGGTCAATGCACCAAGTAACGAATCAGATGGATGACTTTGATTCCAGCTGATATACTCTTGTAAAAACTGGGGCTGGACATTAAAAGATGTTGGAGAGATTAACTGACTTCTCACAAATACTACTTTTAAATCATGTAATTGATGAGTTTAGCAACCCTTTAACTTACATAACTGTATTGTCCTTACTCCGTCCTTTTGTCTTTCTCTTTTTTCTTTTCCAGTCCTCTTTTACTTCATGTAATTTCCTGTCTCCATGTGTGCATATAAAAGTGGAGGTAAAGCTGAGAATAATTAATTAAAGGGCCTCCCCTCCCATAAGTCCTGTTAGTAAGATAAGGTCATTCATCAGAGTGTCACTTCCTCATAGGTCAGCACTGCTTCAATACTCTACGAAGAGCAAATAGACTGAGAACTCACCTCATCGCATATAACTTTTAGCTCATGTAAGTTCATTTTGTGTATGGATGGTTTAATTTGCTGTAGTGTACTTGAATAGCTGAATGGTTGGCTCATCCATCAATTGTCAAATTTGTTTTTGTGATTAAAAATACCAGATATTTGCTAGTTTCGGCTTCTCAAATTTAGGAAGAAATGTGTATTTGGGCTGATTGTGCGAGATTGGTTTTCGGCATTATGTTTGACATTTAAGTTCTTAATAAATGATTAAAACTAAAACGAAAAACTACTGATATGATTTTATTGCTGCCCTTTTGCATTTTCATTATAAACTTGTAACCAAAACCTTTTGTATCCCTACCATCTGCTAATTAAAAATTGAAGGCAAACTCAACTGATTTTACACTTTATGATTGTACTTACAAGCTACATTGGGAACACTACTCAACCCATGAAAATGGCTGTACGTTGTCTTATATGGCTCTTTAGGAGCTTCTTAAATTGTGAAAATATAGCACTGACAATGTCATACGAGGTTTCGTTGGTCTGGATTTAGATGCTACATATTTCTAGCAGAAAACTGAGGTTGGGAGTATAAAAGAGGATGTCCTTCTGCTCTATAGGAAATTCAGCATTTGTAATAGTGTCATGAAGTGTAATAGCAAAAAGCTGAAGTACCAACAACATTGGATGCTGCTAGCAGAAAAAATACTCATGAAGGTTTGTTAATATTGTCTCTCTAGATGCTTTGTTTTCATTCAAGTCCTTGTACTTCATAAAAAAGTGGGAATTTTGGCTTTCCCAGCAGCCTATCAGATGTTTCATTTACCACACTACCGATATGATTCATCTAAAATGAAGGTTACGGTAAATTAAGACATGTGGGTATGTGTGCATGAGATGTATGAAAAAGTGGAAAAGAGACACAGGCAGAGAAGCAAACAGTAGATTGCCCAGAATGAAAAGTTTCCACATGAGCACCAGGCTGTGTGTGTGTGTGTGTCTGTCTGTGTGTGTCTGTCTGTGTGTGTGTGTGTGTGTGTGTGTGTGTGTGTATCTGTGTGTGTCTGTGTATATGTATATGTGTGGTCTTGTCGAGATGAGGCTTGACAGAATGTTGATATGTATCAGTAGCTCAGATGCAGCCCTGTCATGTCCTCCTATTTGCCCCAGGGAGCACAGGAAATTATTTTGTTTGTAGAAAAAAACAATTATGAAATTGATGATGGAAAAAGGGGGAGAGTGAAGGAAAGTACAACATATCGTCTCTGAGGAGACACAGAAGTGACAAGACTCAAATAGAAATGAATGAGATCGGCAACAAAGGCTCCATCTTCTCCTCCATCTCCTAAAGAACTGGCCTAAATTCCTGTGGATTACATTTGCCTTATTCCTTCCCAAC
Organism: Diplodus puntazzo; assembly: GCA_963678695.2. NCBI lineage: Eukaryota > Metazoa > Chordata > Actinopteri > Spariformes > Sparidae > Diplodus > Diplodus puntazzo. Next base: position 21,585,467 of record OZ023163.1, read on the forward strand.
AATCTAATCTCAGTTCATTCCAGTTAAGGCCGACCACTGACTCCACCCCTCCCCTGCTCACACCCAGATTATAGGTTTGGTCAGCTTTTGGTTGGAAAAGGAATGTCCTGACTGTCTTTGGTTCATTAAGACAGGGGCTTATTAAAAACCTCTGACTACATCTTCTCACAGTACCAGTCCTCAAATAAAGAACCACTGACATCCTTGAAAGGTGGAGCACTGGTTGTCTCTCGGGTAAGAGGAGGGGAGAGTGAAAGTAAGTGACACAAGGAGGGTGAGAAGCAGAGGGAGAGAGGGGATGTGGAGAGACCACGATGAACCACAAGATCTGGAACCACTTTTAGAGAACACACCATCAATTCCAGTGTCACTCTAATGGCCAGTAATCTGGTGTTCTGGAAATTCTTATATAACCTGCAGGTTGAGTGAGGTTACGCATACAGGCTGTGTCTACCCTCATGGTGTAGGTAGATACAGTCAAGTTGTACCCTAACCTGGAGATATAATCTAAACATAATAAATTACAGTACAGAACGCCCAGCTGGGAACAGGGTTCATCCTGCTGGCTCAGTCTGGTTGTGGATACACGCGCACACATGCAGCGCGCACACACACAGCGCACACACACGCATGCGCGCGCGCGCACACACACACACACACACACACACATGCGCACACACAAATGCGCACACACACATGCGCGCACACACACACACACACACACGTACAACCTTTGCACAGGCATCAGTTTAAATTATGACTCATGAACTGTTTGTTTTTCTCCCATTCTTCTCCTACCATTCTTGACAGTGTGAACCTGCAAAACCAACAGCAATAGAGTCAAGAGAACAAGAAGAGATGATAGAAAGGCTTAAACACTTCTAATATTATAATCCAATATATTTATCAAGAGAGGTTAAGGATTGTGCATTACCTGCTTTGTATATCTATGTCTTAAATGGGACATGTTTTGTGTTTTTGTCTCGTCAGTACTGCTGCTAACATTTGGTACAAAAGGTACTAAAAAAAGACAATGTTCTTCGAGGCTGCATGTTATGTAACACGCTGGTACTTCTAAAACAACAAATGGGGGCCATTGCAGGAGAATTCTACTATAACTGCTGCTCTAAATGGAGGACAGTGTGACTCTGCATGCATGCAACTGCTTCAAGACTGCTGCTTGATATACAGCGACACACAAATAACAACATATACAGAAAAGGATGCATACAGGCTCGCACCATGTAGAACTATACATTACTGAACTCTAATGAGACAGTACTAAAAACCATCTGAGACCGGTGCTGGATTACACCCTGCTCCCCTCTCTGACTCACGCTGTGATTAAAAGGAATATAAAACACCCTTTCTTATTGTTGATGTTTTGTGAGGGTTTCGATGAAATGAAGCACAAGGCATTAATTCTTATTTTGTTATCAAAGAATGAGATTTCAGAGATGATGAGATACGTTAGCTTCAGGGCATTCAAATGAGAAACTTTAACCAGTACAGATACTAAAAGATACCAATTCCCACTTGTGTTAAAGACAAACTGAGCTTAAGAGATGCTGATGTTGCTGTAAAAACATTCAGGGAACACCTGACATGCAAACAAATGCTGCTGAACAGTGCTGATGACGATCTCCATTTCAGATCGCAGATCCAAGCAAATATAAGTGCTATATAAGAGCTTACAATTTGCCAGAGGGGGAAGTAGAGGACAAACCAATACCTTGGGATTCTGGTACAAAAAAGGCCTTCAGCACAGGTGGAGAAAAGTTTGTCAAACAGGGGGAGTGTTTAATTCAAATCAACCTCAAACAGCCCTCAAAGACAACACATTCCGCTGATGTTTTAAGGCCTGATGAGAAAGCCTTCAATCTTCAAGAAATACGACAGGAGGTCAATCTTATTTCTGCATCGTTCTCACCAACTATAGAGAGTGGTTAACATTGTGGTTAAGTGAGGGGAGTAACTTCCTTTTCCTCCAATCTCCCTTTTAATTTGGACAAATTGCAGTATGGTCACAAGGGGTCTGCGCAGGTCAATTGTTTTGGACGGGATGTTAAAAATTAACAAATATGAATCTAACTTAGTCCGTGACCAGTGAGGTCAAAGAGGTACTAAATCTCTGAGAAAATATTAAACTTTGGCAGGACTGATGGGCCTTTGGTGTGATGAGAAACATCGATCCCCATTTATTTCTACCTTTGTCCGTCTTCTCTGTCAGCAATACAGCAGCAACCTGAGCAAACTACTGTCGATCAACAAACTGATGTACTCTGAAACACTTTGATATCAATCTGTCTTTCCTCGTCTCTAATCTATTGCTGTTTCTGTTCTGTTTGGCCTTCATCAGTCTGTCACTTCTCCAATGCTGACTTTGTAACAAAGCATAATCAACTCTGATGAGATAAAATAAAGTCAACTCATGCCACACACCTCTGTCCATCTGACGTGGCATGACACTGCATGGTTATAGGATGGTTTACCCTCAACTAGGGTGACAAGCAAAAGCATTAACGGGTCAGCACTTAAAACATTCAACAACAACACATAGTAATCACATAGTAGAAATGAATCTGTTTGAGGCATCAAGATTTGCATACCAGACCCAAAAATAGCGGCTATTCAGTCCAATAACAATTGCTTTCCTAGTACATACTTACAGGTTTACTTCCTTATGTGGCCCACTGAATATGCGCAATAGACTTTCCCCCACTAGTGCTGCTTGTGAGCCTTTGCTTGACCCATTGAACTCACAATTTGAGGACGCAGATTTTCACTTATCTCGGCTTAAGGAAAGTTTTACAAATACAAAACCTCCATGGATCAAATTTCGTAAAATGGAAAGAATCATTATTGATCTTGCTTACAGTTAAAGGTGTCCGTCAACAGTTTTACAGATGTCCAAGCTTTGATGACGGTTTTTGCATTGGCCAAACCCTGTAATTACATCGTCAAGTGATGCAATGTGGCCCAAAAACACTTTTCCCACAAGCTGTATATTTGGTGGACACCTGGTTTGAACTAGACATGAACTTAAACCTTGCTTTTTATTGTTGCCAAGACATTCATGGTTTGAGTAAGCCCATTTCCTATTGTTCATAACACTGGCTGAAGTCAAAATACATTTTATAATTTGTCTGGGGGCAAATGTGGAGGAGCTGCTCTGAGTATGCAACATGTGAAAACAGCTACCACTTTGCCAAGCTGTAACATTACATGTCAAACGCCCAAAACAAAAGGAGCTGATATACGGCTGGAATCACAAAGTGCAGTCCCCAAAAGAGCAACAATGTGCTGAACAATATTGGCATAAAAAGTGACTTGCATACTAACAGGATATCAGAAATCCTTTGCGGGCGATCTTTCATTATAGATACGATACTGAACAGTGTACAAGCAACTATTCTTTCAGTTCTCCTCAGCAGTGTCTTACAGTAGGACTGCAGATGACAGGTGCTTTGTGCCGTGTGGTTTAGTTTCACTGATGTGCAGTTTTCTCTCAGTTGCAGTTCCCTCTGCACCTCTAACTCCCATGTCTCCCCGCTTCCCCCTTTCTCTCCCCCTCTGTCTTTCTCCCTGCTGATATGGTGAAAATCAATGGGTCCTCTATTCTGTGGAAGGCCTGATGTCTGCTAATGAAATTCTATCTGCTATGAGTCATCCATCTGATAGCTGCTGGGACAGCGACAGGCAGAAGGACCATCTCTCCAGCATCATTTATGATCATCACACGAACACACATACACACCTGTACAGGTATATTCATTAATGTGTTGAGTGCAGGAGTAAACCCTTATAATTGAGGTCACTGTCCAAATGATTAATTCTTAAGCAGTGGCTGGGCTGTTATGGCCAAAGGATCATGGCCAGTAGAACTGTATGTGTTTGTGACAGGTCTATTTATGTACTTATACTAGGAATGTTTACTTTAATTAATTTATAATGGGACTTCCACTTAGTTGTTTACATTTATGAATTAATAATGAGGCTGCCATTTAGTTGTAGTTGTGTTGGGATTCAGGGAAAGTTGAAAAATATAATTTGAAGTTAGGATGAAGTTATATTTTAAATTAATTTTAAGCTATGTTTTTGGGTAGGGTTTTGCTTTTTTGAAATAAATAACTTATTTCCATGGCAGTCAGTCTCCTGTGGTGCACTGGGCATTACTGGGCATGTTTTATCTCCTGCTGAATTAATAGTGTCAGATATATAATAAAAAAAACTATTCAACCGTTGCTGTGCCCTGGTGCTGACAGGGGCCTGCACATGCATATATATTTTTGGCCACAAGTGCTGTGGTGCCGTTTCCCCCCCATTTAGATAAAAGTGACGAGACTTTGTTTTCATGTTTGAATGACAGGTAGCACAGCAGCACACACAGTTCAATTCAAGGTTGTTACTTTTTTTGTCTAAATTTTGAAATGTAAGAAGGGCACATTTTTTAAATTAACGCCTCTCAATCGTATATGTACAAACTGTTTTAGCAATAGTCGTTCTAATTATGTTTTCTTCGTAATATGACAGGTTCTAACTGAGATTGCAGGGTGGGAAGATTAATGGTGAGCCTCTCCTTGGTGAAATAGTAGGGGCCTGCTTTGCAGTTGTACTGTCCAATACCAACATATGTGTGATAAGCTAATATTGGCCAACATATCAGCTGTGACATTTTATTGGCCAGAGTCTAACAGACAAAATATTTTTCCAAGTCTTTACAATCAGTTTTTAAAGAATACACTATATGGGTGAAAAGACTGTTACATATTTGTAGACAGTCTCTGACTCCCTGAGTCTAACATGACACCTCAGTCATCAGTGTTGCATTTTCTGTTGCTGAGATAGAGCAGACATCAATCTGAGACTTGTCATCCCCGACCGTTAACTCTCCCTCACACAAACAGTATGCACACAGACTCATAATGACTGGTTGTGAGTTAGTGATAAAAGTTAGACAGGTAATGGATCAGTGCTTGTCCAGCCATGTCTTACAAGACCAGTAAGAATGACCTTATATCATGTCTGCAAACACATCTTACTTGAGTTACACAAATCAGTGAATGTAAACACACCGAATTACAAACTGTTTTCTCTCCTCAGTTCTTTCACACAACTCTGAATGTTAACCAGGCCAACAATGTAATGTACACAGAGAGTGTAGAGATGTAAAGCCTCACTCTCACACAAACAGAAACCCGCCATGCAAACAGTACAGCCTGAAAACCCGTCAACTACAGCTGGCGATGCACTTGTACACAGGCTGTGTTTCTATCTTTAATCACATCCTCAAAACCCTCAGTTCATGAATCACATTTCCCTTACCCTAAATACCAACATCCCTCTCTTCATCGCTCTCTCTGCAGCACTCCAAACTTACAATCCCTCCCTCGTCACTACATCTCGCAACCCAACCAGTATCAGTCCAAACGCAACTAATCTCTTCCTGTAGCTGTGTCTTTACGTCACTGTGCTAGTGCATCTTTCACTGATTGAAACTGACATCTGTTTGCACTGGTCTGGCTCAAAGCCATACAGGGCAAATACACATGAAGTGCAGGACCCAAACACTTACAGATATGGCTAGAGAGGGGATTTGTCACACAGACACTGACAAATACAATGCCACTTTTTCTAATAATCCTAGAGATGAAAGGAAATAGTTTAAAATGGAAGGAGGCAGGAAGGAAGGAAGGGATATAAAAACTGAAGCCCTATAAGAAAAATTAAAAACTGGAGTCAGCAGTCCATCTCCTTTTTTTTCTCCTCATCTTTCAGTGTTTCATGCCACTCCCTCAGAGTGGACATAATTATGATGGCTTGAAGACATGTTGAATTACTTTAGCTTAAATCATTGATAAAAGACAGGTTTTTCATGCAGCGTTCAGACTCAAAGTGCATAAAAAATTGTTTTATTGAGTCAAAAATCAGCATGAAACTGATGTATTCAACATTAGTAGAACTGCAATGACTAGACATGCTATGGTAATGGGGCGTGATTATCAATTTCTCTTTATCATTTTTGTTTCTGCATGCCTCCAATCCCCCCCTTGCATTTTTCCTATACATGTAACGTAGAACACGTCATCCTTTTTCCCTGGGGCTTGTATTTTTTGGAAACTAAGGATATCACCGATTGAAATAGATGATGCAAGTTGAAGGTAAGTGGGTACTCCGAAAAACACGACAAAGCATCTTATCAGAGCATAAATACTCAGAATGATCATTAGCGCTGATGTTTTAGCTATTTAACAAATGAAACGACCACCAAAATGTAATCCATTTGACTGCAATAAGATTTCCTGTGAATTTATTAATCAAGCAGAGTTGACGGAGTCAGAGCCAAGCACTAACAGTCAGCTTGGGAGCAGAATACATTATGCAGAGAAGCACATTAATATTATATTGCCAAATAAATCCAACTTCCCTGAGGGTTTCCCTGCCACCACCATGTCTAGCCAACTCCCCTTCTATTATATGACAGATAATGCAGAAGGAAGAGGGTGAAGGAAAAGAAAGAAGGGAAGTTATTCACATCAACAGGACAAAAGAGGATGACTTTTCATGAGAGAGAAAGGTAATCACATGGAAAGGAAATGGTGGGACGAGCAAAGGTAGAAAAAAAAAATGATGCCACCAGAGCAATAATGTTTTGGAGGAAAGAAAAACAATCACCACTAATCCATAGTCATAAGTGATGATGCAAAGCAATACATTGTTAAACCATCCATGAGTTTGTTGATTTTTATTGACAGAAATGAGGATGTACCTGGAGCCATTTTAAATTAAGATACTAATACAGATACAAAGATCAATAAAAACAAAACAGTAAAAGTAAAATCTTGGGCACAATGTCAGTTCAGCTCCTTCTCATACTTTCTAAAATCACCTCTCCGACCAGTTGAGCTGATTAGACTCCCAAAAAAAACAAAACAAAGAACTGAGTGACTCATCAAAATACAGGCCTTTCATGATGATCGTTCTGTCCTCCTCCCTCCCTCTCTCTGTGTGGCTCCCTCTTGCCCTCTCCCTCCTGGGCTCTGACACGCACTGCTGCCCTCCATGTATCTCTTCCACTCTCACGCTATCCTACTTGGACATTTTAACTGACTTCATCTCCTTTTCCATCTGCACCTCATTCCTGCTCATTTTGTTTGCACTGCCTCTTGTTTTTAGCACACTTTTCACTCTCCCTTTCTATTTCCCAGCTTGAGTCAGGTTCGTTCTCTGCATGTCTCATTGTCTTTCTCTCCTCTAATTGGGTACTGTGGATTTCTCTCCCTGCTGCATTGCTATTCTGTAAAAGACACTATTATGAAAGCAGCATTTTTAATGTCTCAGGGCTGAGTGAGAGAGATACAGGGAGACCTTGTAATTCACAGTTAGGCTCACAGAGGATCTAAGCCGTGACCTGAACACATTCTTATGGCGTGTGTATGTGTGTGTGTGTGTGTACGGATATACTGATGATGAATCAGCCAAACCGATGGCACATCATGCCTTTAAAAACAATTTGTACAAATAAGACTTATGTATTGTATCACACAACTGTACAGCAGCAAAAAAATAATTAGCAGGGTGCTGAACTACATTTAATTGGTGCTGGCCTGAATTCTGCTTGTTGATGGATCCATCAGAGACGTCCTCTGCTCCTCTCTTATCATAAACCACGACAGTGTGATAAAACTAAAGCCGCTGATTAAATAAGGCCTTGCATCTTTTACAGCAAATCACCTACTGTTTTGACAGCAGGCTCCTCTAACCTGTGTGGGCCCCGCCAGGCAGCAAATAGCATTCCTAGTCTGTTGGTTAACAGTTTGTGCTACTTCCTGTTTATCTTTAGTGTGCTATGTGTAACATTTCAATTTAAATAAAGCAGTACAGCACCAATGGGAAAATAAAAAAGCAACCACTACATGGAAAAGTATTTCTCAAAGTCTGAAAACATTATCAAGTCCAGGAAAATGACATGTAAGGGATAATGTATAGAACCGCGGTCTTTATCGAGAAAATAAGTCACGTCAGGACGAAACGGACCCCTCTGCTTTGCGTCGGGGTCCGGTTCGTCCTGAAAGGACTTATTCTCCATTAATGACAGCCGTTCTATACATTATCCCACTTATTACACAGCTACTTCCCAACACGAAAAATTTTACAATTTAATTGTTACCATTCATAATGTTTTTCAGCAGAGAAATATAGTTCGCCAAACTGACGACAAAAACGTTGAACAGAACATTCTTTAGAACACAGCTGATCAATCGTCCGCAGAAATTCAAGTCCTCTAACCAGTCTTTTAAAACTGACATGGCCCATACTGTGCTCTTTTTTGTGTTCAGTTCGTGTCGATCCTCTTCTATTTTACCAACGTCTCTGTCATCCAAAACTTTGTGCCGTTTCGCTTCTCCCTCTGCGCTGCTTTCCACTGGTTTTCTTTTCTTGACCGGTAACGACAACTCAGTCTTTTGCCAAGAGTTGAAATCACTGTATTTTCCAAAAATATTAAAGTTAATGTGAAACTCATCCATGCTAGTGGCCTAGGAGTACGTTTTTTCCGAAAATGAAGTAGGCTACAGATCAGTTGATGTTGCTTAGCTACCCAATACGCTGGGGTGATAAGTGACCGCACTACTTGTGCAGCAAAGATTTTAGAGCGCAGAGTGCTACGATATACGTGAATCAGAGGCAAAAAGGCAACTTGACAGCGGTCAAATATCCTTAGCAACAGCCAATTATATGAAAATAATTGATCACCGAACATTGGGAAGGCCCATTCAAGTGAATGGAGGTTTCTACAGCATAAAGACGAGCCGTGTAATAAGCTTAATTATGTATAACGTGGATTGCTTTTCAGTTTTTATCTTCTCTACGTCCTACAAGCACGATCCTGTCAAACGCACAAATACCTCACGCAGTTTAATCAGCATTTTTATCTGATGACATTTTTGACAGAGACCTATTTTTTCAAGCTGCTTCTGACTTGTCATTGAAGGAAAGATTTTGATAACGCTGTAAGAGAACCTCAAAATTCCTCGGCTGCCACTGGGTTACACAAACATGTCTGTTTATCTGCCTCTGAATCTTGAAGCATCATTACATAAGCTGATCTATGTGTATGTGTGTTTCTGCACAAAGAACAAGATGGAATTTGGAAGGGCAGTTGTGAGTACAAAAATAATTTCCCCCTGGGATTATTAAAGTATTTCTGATTCTGATTCTGAGGATGTTGTGTCTATGAATGAATGAACATGGTGTGAAGAAGAGTGTTAATTTCAGTCAAACTTACTGTCAAGCACAGTCACAATGGACCCATTCTACTGCAACACATTTAACAATGAGCTTTCCTGTGAGTCCACACACTCACACACTCTCACACACACACACACACACACACACACACACACACACACACACACACACTAATGTCGTGTTAGCATCCACGCATACACTTATGTTATTATTAAGAAAAGCCAGTGAGTCAGACTTGTCACTTCTCCAGCATATACACTGACGTCAGAACAAATGTGACATCACCCACTGGTTTGTGGAAGCCTTGAGTTTGGCATTACGGCTGTCACCATCTTTGTTTTTGAGAGCCAGAAATGAGCATATTTGGACGACATGGTCAAAAATGGACCAACCTCATCTTTTGGACATGTTCCAATCAATCCAATCGTCTAAATCAATCTGTGCTTAAAAAAAAAAACGTGCATGCATCCAATTATCACATCTAAATATATTCTAATAGCTCACCCTAACTCTAATTGTTCAAAGGAAAACATCAGATCTGCATTGGTATTTTAGTCATGCTTTGAGGCCACAAGTCAATGCATACAGTTACTACTTGGGCACAAATATGTGCAACAATTACATGTTATTAAAGCAGTCCCACATTACTCCTACTCTGCACTACTGCAGGAAATTCCTGAAGAGCTCCCAACAGCCCTGGCATAACAGCCTTTATCATTTTATCTGTTGGTTGCTTTCTGTCTCTGTGATTTCAAATCTTGGAATACCCCTGAGGCTAAACATGCAAAATGTAAAGTAATCACTAACTAGGGACTAAAACCATCTAAGACCAGTATGTATAAGGCTTTTATCCGCTACAAAAAGCAGATCAACAGATTTGTGAGTCTATGGTTCGTGTGTTTACGGAAGACACTGCAGAAACACAGACTCAAACTATGACTCAGGATGGAGAATGTGGCACCAATCGTGAGGGATGGCAGGAAGATACAATTCTGCATTATTCATTTCCAGACTGTCTGCTGCACTGTTTCATATCATCATAGAACTTCTGCACGGTCACTGAGTGCTGTTTCCGATGCATCAGCCCACGAGTTATTTGTTTGGGCCAATGGCATGACAGTAAATTACTCATTTGGGTCTGCAACAGGGAGCAGTCTGGCATCCTCAAAAAGGAAACATGTTTTCACCAACATGTGCATCATTTATGTACTACCATCATCACACCTAAATAAGTATTTATTCAGAAATGACAGAGTATTTGCACTTCGGACCTGATGCCCTGCTCATTATTAAAAGAGACATGAGTAAGCTTTCTGGTCGTTTCCTAGGGATCCATATGGCAGCAGATTCCTTCAGAGCCCAGAGACCTTCTCAAAATGAGCTTTTTTTTTTCCGTGTTAATGGACACAAAGTGTGGAATCACTGTGTTTGTGTCTAGTACGATAGAAGAGATGCATGCCTCAGTGTTGTTAGAGTGAGTTTGTATGGCAAAAAGATTAAACCCAAATAAAAACATATAAATATAAATTAATAGATATTGCAGGACTCAAGGATCTAAGATTATTTCCTTCTATAAAACCCCTGTATAAAAATGACAACTTAATTTACCATGTACCTTGTAAATATCAATAAATGATTAATACTCATGCCAGCAGGCCTTGGAAAAAGGCAAGAATTCAACAGCATACAGTGAGCTTCATGCAATCAGTATGGTAATGCTGTCACATTTATAGCCAACTTACTTGAAGCTTAGGTCTTTCAATATTTATTAGAAATGTATTATTTATCATGATACTAATAGAAATACAACCCTGTTATGGCTAAGTTGATCATAGTAATGGGTTAATGTTAAATTGAAGTCAGATGGCTGACATTAGACCCATATAAAAGATAGACTGGTTATTCCACAGGGATCTCAGCTGCAATATCATGTTGCTTTCATTACAAGCCAATGATCTTTTATGGTGAGATGCTTTTGACAAGCTGAGTCAGTGGATATGACCATGCATGCTTCTTGTGTGCCATCAGCTGAGCCACTTTGACATGGAACGTTGATCGTAATTTGTTTTCAATTATATCAACATTACTATTTACCATCCAACAACTCACAAGAGCAAATACTTATCATTCATATAAAGTCAGGTAAAAGACCATTAAAGGCATTAAGTGCCTGCCATATGGCTTTGTGTCCTCTCTGCCCTTTACTCTGCAGCATTCCAGTCAAGGGTTTATCCAAGTTTTAACCCGGCAAACTTAAAGAACTGGGCCTCCCTGAGACAGTCTGATTCCTAACCAGGATTAACAAGACTACAAGTCTGAAGCCATGCTAGTGACCACGAGAGGCTGCAGGGTTCATTACAACCCACAAAATTGTTTGTCAGAATCAAGGACACTCTGACAACATACTGAAGAGACGCCAACAACATAGAGATTTTGCTATTCTTAGAGCCCTCAGAGTGCTGGGACCAACTTTCTCCTTGTGTTTGTGCTACAGGAAATGCCATGGGTTCACTAAAATCAAAAGGACTTTCCTATTTGGAGCGCCCACTTGATCAGAAAAAGTTATAACAATTTAACAATAGGATTCTAAGACATTTTGTGTAGTGTTTGTATATCAACATTTACAATCCAGCCTGAAGGTGGAACAAGAGGAAGTGTCCAAAATATAGAATGTTGAGGCTAAAGGGAGCATGAGAAAAATGCCATGGTGGTCCATCTGTCAGATTGTTTCCTGTGTCTGAGGGAACGTTTTTTAACCAATGGTAGTGCTAGAGGAAGGATCAATGGGTAATTTACCACACTGTATATTCCTGGGTACCAGAGGAGTAAACCTAAAGAAAATTGCCTGGTAATCATCCCATTGGTTTTCAAGATAATATCTTACTTTGACCAACTAGTACTGAAAGCTGAGGAGTGTTACCAAATCAATTATGGATCATGGGTGCCATAAATATCATGCCTAATTTCATGGCAATCAGTGTTAAGGTAAGATGAATAGAAACTGTTGATGAAGGATTTCAGTCATCCAAGTCACGGTAAATCTAGGTGCTGTATCGTTGAGAACAAGTGTGAGCTCTGACTTCCAGAGTTGTTAGGGCCACTTATGGGTCGTGGGTCAAACAAGTGGGTTGTGAAGGCTAGGTGAGTAACACTGTACTTTAACAGTCAGAAATCTAATCTGTTAAAAGTCTGCATTTGTCACGATGATGTCAGTGTCATCTCCTTACAGCTTTGAGGAAAGCTGAGTAAATTTCACACAAGCCAGGCTCTCCTAAGTACAGAAACAGCAAACAGGAGATGTGTTACTTAAAATGTCATCTGACTAGCAATGATGTGCACACACTGTGCACCACAAACACATATGCAGAAATACCACTTGCAGTAAACTCAGGAAATTCATAGCAAATGATCATGGTAAGTGCTATTCGACCATTGTTAATTAAAGGGGAAGGGGCTCTTTCAGAAAAAGAAAAAAAGCCAAGAGGAATGCTTTTCTGAAAGAATGTTTGATCTTTGGTTTTACAGTGGGGAAAATGCCTTGTTATAATCATCATTTGGGGGTCACAGTTCACGGTTATGTTAAGCACAACCTGTTTATATCTACTATATTTTGTCAAAAGGGGTGGTGGCTGTTGTCACCAACATTGGCACTAATCATTAAATGCTTGTCTCCCTCTCTTCGAACTAAAATTAAGTAATCACCTCATGTCTTCTTCCCTGTGTGTAACCCAGGGACAACCATGCTGGCCATGGCACGGAGCTTTAAAAAGCAGAGCTAACAAGGATTAGCATCCAATTTTAACACCTGACTGTAATCCTGCCCTCACACAGTCTATGCTAAGCCTGTGATAGCCATGCTAATGGGAGGGGAAGCGGTTTGCAGACGGTCTGTTTTTTTCTTTGCAACTGTTACCTAACAACTTGGCTCGTGACAAATACAGCTGATGACAGGCAAGCACACTCGCAGGGGAGGGGGAGTGATAGATTAACGTGAAGTCAGACAATTCTTTATTGAAAGATATACTTATTGCTGAATCAATCAGATCTGTTACTGCACTACATTTTTGCCATTTTTTTACATGATGATCCAACACTGTACTAAAAATAGAACTGCAAGATATATATATATATACTGCTGTGCCCTGCCAGTGAAAAACAGGCAGAGATACCTACCTGCTGTAGACTACTTATCATCACCCAGAAAAGTGTTTTTTTAAACCCCACCACTATAGCTTTACCATCACAAACTGGATCAGAAACCAAGGGAAAACACAATAACACAGACTGATCCAGTAACTATTGGCTAGTGTGCTGCCCCCAAAAGAGCAAATATTTTTAATAATCTATTGTGCATTTGTAATACACGTCACTGTGCTTGAAATAGCTGTTTGCTACCATCGCAGCCCTATCCTAACTCTGACAAGGACAGCGAGGGTGTCTTATTATGCCTTTAGTATGGTCATCATGCTAATTATAACTTACTGAGCATTTTGTAGTTTGCATAATGACATGTATGTGACAAACAGTGATGCTGTTAAATTGTTGTCATCACAGCCTTGTGTCAGGCTGACTGTTGCCCTTTTTCATGATACAGTAGCAGGGCCATTAAACACACTGTTATCAGACATTCAAGGAAAGCCATTTTTGTGTTGTTAGCTACTTCCAACTGATTAAAACGTCATTCATTCAATCTAAATTTAGATCTACTCTGACTTCACAAAGCTGGCCAGCAATCAGAGACAATTTATGTAGCATGCAAGGTCTTAACAAAGGGAACAGACATAAAGAAGGTCCAAATCATGGTCTCTCCCAAATAAAACAATGATCATGAGACTTTATGAATGTTATTAACTTTAAGTGATCTACAGTAACATTTGATCAGATAACTATTTCAAATGGATACAGGTTATACATTCACAATGTCCAATTAGGCAACAGCTGGCTAGATTAAGTACTGTGCTTTCTTTGTTTTTTTGTTTTCTTACACAGTAAATCTGAGGTAATAAGGTTTCGTTATCACCACGAGACGTCAACAATTCTTCCACTATTCTTCAGAAAATTACCTATAAACCCTTTGCCTTGGGCTGCAAAGTTTGTTCCTCTGCACCTATTGTAGTTGTAGTATAAAGCACCTGACAATGACATCTACAAGGATTTTGTGATTTATGGTAGAATTAATTCAAACAGCGTCTATAATCTGTCTGTTTGCCCTTCAGCTAACAAGCAGCTAGGTAAAAACAAGCTATTGGCCTAGCCCCGTGGTTTGTAACCCAACTATATTTAATTATCTGTTTCATATTGTCATGCTTACTATCTGAAGAAAATTATTCTGTGGATTGTCAGTTAAGATCTTTTTTGACTAAGGTGATTAAGACGGTTCAATTTTGCAATAAATCCGCAGTTCAGACGCATGCCATTGTTGGTGTCTGTATGTCAAGTCAGTCGGCTCAATATTCGAAATAAGAAAAAAAATGTGGTGATTGTTAATTAGAATGAGAGTTATGCTTACCAATGTTTACCAGATGTGTTCCGATGTCACTCCAATAATTAAACTATATGTTCCTGCCCACCCTTCAAATGTGCTTCTTGTTTTAAATGACCTGGCTGCTATGTCACTATCAAACATCTAATTTGTTATTTTCTCTTTGATCCCTTTCAGAAAAAAACTGATAGACACAAACACAACCAGACGAGTCGACAAGCTAATGAGATTCTTCCTGAACAGCAGACACATCGGTAAACACGGGCCGTTTACAAAGTGCAACGGAATAAACAGGCTTGAGAGACAACATCGTTCAACTTCCCTTAGAATACAGACAATAATAACCACTTACAGAAATGTATGCAACTCTATTGGGATAATTTTTCAGATTAATGTACGGTCTCCCATATTTACCACCTAAAAATGTTGTCTATCTATCGTGGACTAAGAAATCTTACATAACTCAAGGCTGATTTCGTTAAAGTCAACATCTGTAGGTTCTTCTGGTCAAACAATAGGTCAGTGGCTGTTAAATATAGGACGTCTGAACAATATGAAACACGGGAAATAAGATTTGTCATATAAAACGAAAGGATAGAAGCTGTCGTGTGCCAGCTGCAGAGCTGTAGGGATTCATCCTTCCATCACAGGCCTTCCCCCTGGTGATGTCATAAATTAAAGGGACATGAAACTGAAACAGTCATCAGTTCCCTTTTTCCTCACTATGTTCAAGCCAACAGAGATGGATCAGTCCAACCATGGGTGGATACAAATGTACGCACTACAGACATGCAATCTGTAGCAAGTGCTGGGGAAAATGGCAATATAGTGAGAGCAGATACGCAGCAGTCATACGCTACTTTGAGTGTGTATGCACGCGTGTGTGCATGTGTTTAAGAATACACCATACAAAGAGAATTTATACAAGTGAGCCAGCTGGGTACATAAGCCCTCCTGCACAATAAATCCAAATAATCCTTTACGATGGGAAGCGGGAAAAGGGGGGTTGGGGGGCACTCAAACATATGCACGCACGCACGCACACACACACACACACACACACACACACACACACACACAAAAGGTACACACGGTTCAATTAGCCTCGCCATTGTGCCACTGTGGTAGACATTCAGCGGCTGTGCCCTTTTCCTGAGAATAACATGCAAGTCACCGGAATGTATGCACTCAAAATAGCAGGACAGCTTATGACATTTGAACCTCCCAAACACACACACACACACACACACACACACAAACACACACACACACACACACACAGGCTTGCCAGAAGATGAAGCACTGTCGGACAAGGACATAAAGGGGGATTACCCTGCATTACAACATAAAACAGGACAGCGTTTCAATAAAATAAAAAATCATCTTACCTTCCATCATGGTTGCAGATTTGCATTCCTCTATCTCCAAGGAGCCTGAAATGAAAGCAGGAGGCGTGGGGAGGGAGACAGGAGAAGAAGCCCCTGGTTACCACAGAGATACAGCAGAATTGATGGGCAGCAGAGCAGCCGTGTGCATGTGGCTAACGCCCTGGCTAACTTTAAGCCTCCGACACCCCCAGACGTAGCCTGTCAACTAGCCCAGGAGGGAGAGAGAGAGAAATAGATAGATAGAGAGAAGAGAGAGAGGAGGGGTAGGGGCCTGGCCGGGCTAGCTGCCGATCAGAGCTGAGGCTTAAGCCATGGAGGATGCTGCTACTGCTGCTGCTGCTGCTGCGGCGGCTCTAACCTACACATTCAGTGGAGGATGCTGAGAGGTGGGGGAAAGCTAACCGGAGGAAAAAAATAAATAAAAGAGGCAGGGTAGAGAGAGAGAGGGAGGGAGGGAGGGAGGGAGGTTTTTGTGTGTGTATGTGTGTTTGGTAGGGGGGGTGGTAGTGTCGAGGAGGGGCGGAGGCAGTTTGCTGAGGTCAGAGAAGACCTCAGCCAATCCCAGCAGCACTTTGTGGAGTCACATGGCTTACAGCTTGAATCTCCTGACACCATGGCTCAAGAGAAGGCTACATTAGTAACCTCTCTTGCTTGACAAATAATGGTGCGTACACATTAAATACACACACACACACACATACATATTTACACATCCAAATAGGGTCATGGAAAAAGCAGCAAGACATGTACAGAGTAAATACGGATTCACAAATACACACACATGCACCCCTCCCCGACACCCTACCTTATGTCACTGCAGTGTGCCGAGCCTGCCCAGAGGTGAATGACATTAATTATTTGCTTGCGGGGAGAGTAACAAGCAGGTGTGAGCCAAGTGACAACCCATGCTGAGGACACAAACAGACGCAGACTCTATTATAACTGTAACTATATTAAATATTATACCACTGCACAAAATATTTACCCTGCACCCTCCTGCACAGTGACTAGTCCTGTTGTAGCTGCCTGTGTGTCCCTGCCTGTGTCCCGCCCCCCTTGGAATAAG